>JAWNND010000721.1:0-10927 GCA_035043265.1 Drosophila testacea
CGGACCTGGTAAGTTTTCCCGTGTTGAGTCAAATTAAGCCGCAGGCTCCACTCCTGGTGGTGCCCTTCCGTCAATTCCTTTAAGTTTCAGCTTTGCAACCATACTTCCCCCGGAGCCCAAAAGCTTTGGTTTCCCGGGAAGCGACTGAGAGAGCCATAAAAGTAGCTACACCCAATTGCTAGCTGGCATCGTTTATGGTTAGAACTAGGGCGGTATCTGATCGCCTTCGAACCTCTAACTTTCGTTCTTGATTAATGAAAACATCTTTGGCAAATGCTTTCGCTTAAGTTAGTCTTACGACGGTCCAAGAATTTCACCTCTCGCGTCGTAATACTAATGCCCCCAAACTGCTTCTATTAATCATTACCTCTTGATCTGAAAACCAATGAAAGCAGAACAGAGGTCTTATTTCATTATCCCATGCACAGAATATTCAGGCATTTGAAGCCTGCTTTAAGCACTCTAATTTGTTCAAAGTAATTGTACCGGCCCACAATAACACTCGATGAAGAGCACTAATGCAGGTTTTTAAATAGGAGGAATATATAAAAAAATACAAGTATTTAATCATATATAAGAACTCCACCGGTAATACGCTTACATACATAAAGGTATAGTACTAACTACAATTGTAAGTTGCACTACCCGTATGAAGCACAAGTTCAACTACGAACGTTTTAACCGCAACAACTTTAATATACGCTATTGGAGCTGGAATTACCGCGGCTGCTGGCACCAGACTTGCCCTCCAATAGGTCCTTGTTAAAGGATTTAAAGTGTACTCATTCCAATTACAGGGCCTCGGATATGAGTCCTGTATTGTTATTTTTCGTCACTACCTCCCCGAGCTGGGAGTGGGTAATTTACGCGCCTGCTGCCTTCCTTAGATGTGGTAGCCGTTTCTCAGGCTCCCTCTCCGGAATCGAACCCTGATTCCCCGTTACCCGTTGCAACCATGGTAGTCCTAGATACTACCATCAAAAGTTGATAGGGCAGACATTTGAAAGATCTGTCGTCGGTACAAGACCATACGATCTGCATGTTATCTAGAGTTCAACCAGTGTATCGATCTTGCGATCGCTTGGTTTTAGCCTAATAAAAGCACACGTTCCAAAAGGTCCGTGTTTTAATTGCATGTATTAGCTCTAGAATTACCACAGTTATCCAAGTAACTGTTAACGATCTAAGGAACCATAACTGATATAATGAGCCTTTTGCGGTTTCACTTTTAATTCGTGTGTACTTAGACATGCATGGCTTAATCTTTGAGACAAGCATATAACTACTGGCAGGATCAACCAGAATAATGTTTGTTTTTTATGTGTAAAATATAAATATTTTCACATAAATATTATTATTTCTTATATGTAAATACATGACAACTCATTATATTATTTGAATAAACATTTTTATTACATATAAAAACGAATATGGCCACAATTAAATAGCATTCACGTTCGTTTGTTAAAATTGACAACTTTTTTGTTTGTTCAAAAATATCTTTTTATTTCAAACTTACTTAATATAAAACGTTATCACACATGCTTTATTTAAATTCAACATAAGTTGAATAAAAATTTATTTCATTTTGATGATAAATTTATAATTTATCCATTTTGCATATATTTGTGTTTTAACAATATTACATTAAGTAAAGCCTTCGACAGCAATAAATTAATATTGTTGAAGAAGATTGTTGCCTGCATTAAAGAATTGAAACCAATGTTGGTTAATTCTCTAACCAGGTTATTACGGGCGGGCGGCGACTGAAGTTCTCCGAGGTCATCGAACGAACAAACAGCCATCTAAAGATTTAAAAGCGATAATACTGGAATTAATTTTGCATATAAATATGCCCTTGGCCAATTCCATTATTTTCTAATCTTTAGTGTTTCCGTAGCCAAGCAAATTGCGCAAGCAATATTAATTACGATGGTATGATCATTTTATCTGACAACTTACTATATGCGATCACTTATAAGAAAGACATATAAGACAAGCACACACTGCTCATCATGTATAGGTTTTTTGGCACGCGTTCTCAAAACCATATGTTTATCTAAGGGCTTCCCCTTAACTTAGCATTTCACATGCGATAATATAAATATCGCTTAGTTTAACTTCATTGTTATAAAGTTAACTAAGCATTTAACTTCATTATTTTTGCCCCAAATATATTAAATAGCCTATGTCGGCAAGGTAGCACTCCACAGTCATATGATATCGATATGTTAAATTATTTCATATGACCTACCTTACTCGACACCACTCCACTTATAAGGTTTTTTGACACGCGGTCTCAAAACTATATGTTTATCTAAGGGTTACCCCTTATTATAGCATTTAACATGCGATAATATAAATATGCTTAGTTTAACTTCATTGTTATAAAGTTAACTAAGCATTTAACTTCATTATTTTTGCCCCAAATATATTAAATAGCCTATGTCGGCAAGGTAGCACTCCACAGTCATATGATATCGATATGTTAAATTATTTCATATGACCTACCTTACTCGACACCAGTTGCGAACAGACGTCTTTTCTGAGTGCGCGCATCGCAGTTTTACACTATACGGTAAATAAGAAAAGCGAATTCAAAGTGCCAATTTTAAATTGCGGTGAACTATTTACAGTAATTCAAATTCCTGTAAACGTCGCGTGCATTAGTTGTGTTTCTTTTTTTAGACCCAGTATTTTAAAAAAGTACAAATGGGTCTATTGCGTTTGTGCAAAAAAAAAAGTGCGCCCCCCTCCGCCCCCGGAAATTGAAATACAAAATTCCCAAGTCGAATTACAAGATTCCCTTAAGTGCTAGCGCCTTGATTTTTCGTACATATAACATGCACTATAATCAAAACCAGTCCATAAAATTTCATTTCAATCGGATGATAAACGCGGAAGTTATTCAACTAACAATGTTACGGGCAAAAGGAAGAAGAAGAGACGCTAGCAACCTCTGTGTTTCTTAACTTACCTTGGTAGTGGCGCCATCTATTGAATGGTACGCAACATTGAAGAGCAATCTATGGTGAACGGTTTGCACTCAAAAAGTACTGGGTCTCCTTACTGTCGAGCATGCTCTTCACTGTAACTTACTGCATTTTTTTTTTTTTTTTGATAATATATGCCTGCCTGTTGCGAGGGCACATATAATAAAGGGCGACCAGGATCGGCCAGCTCGCTTACGCCCTCAAGGGGACCACACGAAACAGATTTGATTGTTGATTGTGAAAAAGGGGATTTATTAACTAACAGCAGTATCAGAATATTAGGCTAGGAAAGATTCCCAGACAGTTTTCATCATTATTGGAGCCTCTTAATGAGGAGATTATTGCTAATTTCAACTAGTTGCGATTTTAGGTTATGTAAGAGCTCACACCAAAATTCGAAAAGTGCTTCTATTGCATTTGTTGGATCAAGAGTCAGCGGATTGTATGCAGAAGTTATCGATATTACTGAGTATGGTTCAGAGTAGAGGTTATCGGATGTGGAGGCTCCTTAATAAGGAGATTGATGATAATATCAATATCAACAAGTTGGAGTTTTAAGGTAGCGCAAGAATTCACGCAAGAATTCAAAAGTGCTTCATTATATTTGTTGAATCAAGAGTCATGACTGTATGTAGAAGTTATCGATATTGCTAAGTATGGTTAAAAACAAAGTCATCGGATGTGGATAACAAGTGGAATTTTTAAGTGCTTTTATTATATTTGTTGAATTAATAGTCGTCTGATTGTATGTAGAAGTTATCGATATTGCTGAGTATGGTTAAAACAAGGTTGCCAAATGAGGGGGCCTCTTAGTAAGGAGATTGATGGTAATTTTCAACTAGTTGGAATTTTTAGGTTAGGTAAGAGTCTCACGCCAAATTTCGGAAAGTGCTTCAATTGCATTTGTATGAGTCAAGTAGTGCTATGCGGCTTTATACATAAGAATATATGTACTTAGGCTAAGAACCAATTTATGCTCGATTAATAAAACATTCATGAATCTTAACTCATACGGCACTAACGTGCATGTTTTCAATCCAACTCCCAAATATAATTCTTTACACCTGGATGCCAGACTCGATCAAAGGCTTCTTGTATGTCAATGAAGACTGCTGAGCAGTAGTGACTTTTTTCATAGGCTTTGAGAATAAATTGTGTTACACGGGCTAGTTGTTGGTCAGTACTGTGCCGGTATCGAAAGCCAAACTGGTGGTCTGGGATATGTCTGGTAAAAAGTTGTGTCTCAAACATTCGTGTTAATAGAAGTCGCTCGAGGATTTTAGATAATCCAGATAAAAGACTTATTGGTCTATATGAGTTAAGTTCTTCTGTTGGTTTTCCGGGTTTGGGGATCATGGTGACTATTGCCATTTTCCATTGATGTGGGAAATGACCATGTCGAAGTACGTTGTTAAATATCAGGGTTAGGTATAGAAGAGCAGAGTCAGGTAGAGCTTTAATAGTTTTGTTGTCTATTTTATCTAGTCCTGGAGATTTATTGTTTTCAAGGTTTTTAATTTGGGATTTGACATCGTTTAGTGAAATTGGGCGGAAGCTTTGGTTGTTTGTTGTTATTGGAGGATGTTGATTTGTGGTTTGATTTATTATTTCGAGGCGTTCATTAGTTGTGTTTAGTAAAGGAGTAAATAGGTTATGGGCCCAGTCCACGCCTAACAGCATATTTTAAAATATTTTTGTATTATTTCCGTAAAATTTATCTTTTTTTAAATTTGCTCCTTTTTTGTTTTTAAATTGTGTGTGTGTGTGTATAACAGCAAATGGAAAAGGTAAAGCGCAATATAAAGCCATTTGACGGCGAAAAATATTCTATTTGGAAGCATAGAATGCGAGCTTTGTTTACTGAACTTCGTGTAATAAAAGTTATTGACGAGAAAGTGCCAGCTGAAATTGATGATGATTGGAAGAAGGCAGAAGAGTGCGCAAAGGGGACATTAGTCGAGTACTTAAGCGACTCGTTCTTGAATTTCACAATTGGTGACGTCACGGCGTGTCAGATTTTCAAAAACTTAGACGCTATTTATGAACGTGAAAGTGTGGCGGCTAAGTTGATGGCACGCAAGCGATTATATGATCTCAAATTGAAGAATGACCAGACATTGTTAAGCCATTTCACTGTTTTTGATGGTTTGATGAGTGACTTGGTGGCTGCGGGTGCATCAGTCAATGAGCTGGACAAAGTAGCGCAATTACTATACTCTTTACCTTCATCCTACAATGGAGTTATCACTGCCATTGAAAATATGTCGAAAGATGACTTAAATCTAGCTGTTACTAAATCTCGATTGTTAGACCACGAATTGAAAGTTAATAAAGATATCAACGACACTAGTAAGAAAGTATTGACAGCATTCACACACAATAATTATAACAAATGCAACAATAGATATAACAATAGACAACAAAACAAAAATTGGGAAACTAAACCTAAGAACAAGTTTAAGGAAAAGTTTAAGGAAAAGCAAAAATTCAATTTTGAGTGCAATTATTGTGGCAAAGTAGGACACATGAAAAGAGATTGTTTTAGCTATAAAAGAAAAATGAATCAAACCGAAAATCAAAATCAAAAAAATGCACTAAGCTACAGTGGAGCAAGCTCGACAGTAGGAGACCCAGTACTTTTTGAGTGCAAAGCGTTCACTAGATTGCTTTTCAATGTTGCGTACCATTCAATAGATGGCGCCACTTTATAAACATAGAGGTCGCTGGCGTCTCTTCTTCTTCCTTTTGCCCATAACATTGTTAGTTGAATTACTTTCGCGTTTATCATCCGATTTGAATGAAATTTGGTGGACTGGTTTGGACTATAGTGTTTATTATATGTACCAAAAATAAAGGCGCTAGCACTAAAGGGGCTCTTGTAATTCGGCTTCGAAGTTTTGTATTTCAATTTCCGGGGGCGGAGGTGGGCGTGGCAAAAATCTAAAACAAACTTGATCAATGCAAGATATAGATAAACCTACATGCCAAATTTGGTGTCTCTAGCTCTTATAGTCTCTGAGATCTAGGAACTCAAAAAAGGGACAGACAGACAGACGGACAGACGGACAGACAGACAGACGGACATGGCTATATCGACTCGGCTGTTGATGCTGATCAATAATATATATAGTTTATGGGGTCTGCCACGCCTCCTTCTGCCTGTTACGCACATTTTTTTGCACAAACTTAATAGACCCATTTGTACTTTTTTAAAGTACTGGGTCTAATAAGCAAGCTCAATGCGCAACACAACAACACGGTTTCGCGTTTATTCTAAGCTCGAAAAGTTGCGTTATAAATAAGCGCGGTTTTATTCTTGACTCCGGTGCCACAGACCATCTTATAAATGATGAGTCATTATATGCCGACAGCGAAACTCTGGAGCATCCTCTCAAAATTGCTGTAGCGAAGCAGGGATCCTTCATCTACGCTACTAAGCGAGGAACTGTACATCTGCAAAATGAGTATGAGATAACCCTGGAGGACGTTTTGTATTGTAAGGAGGCTTCAGGAAACCTAATCTCTCTAAAGAGGCTGCAAGAGGCTGGAATGTTAATAGAGTTTGACAAAAGCGGCGTTACTATTTCTAAAAATGGAGTGGCAGTTGCCAAAAATTCAGGTCAGTGTAATGATATACCTATTATTGAATTTAAAGCATATGCATTAAATACAAACAAAAAATATAGCGCAAGCTAACTTTGGCGCGCCAAAGTTTGGATACTCTTGCAGTGCCCCGTGTAGCCGTCAGATTTTTTACAAAATTTGTTAAGTGTTGATTTTGAACCGATCGATCCTATGGCAGCTATATGATATAGTAGTCCGATTTACATCAAATTTGGTCAGCGTGTTTAGAACTTAGTCAAACACACAATGTGTATATTTGGTTGAGATATTTTGAGAAACAAAAAAGTTTTTCATACTAAATGTTTATTTCCAACCGATCGTTCCCATGGCAGCTATATGATATAGTTATCCGATCCGGCCGGTTTCGACATATGTACTGCGTGCAGCAAAAAGACGGACCTGTACCAAGTTTCATCAAGATAGCTTCAAAACTAGAGACTAGTTTGCATAGAAACAGAGGGACAGACGGACAGATGGACAGACAGACGGACAGACAGACGGACAGACAGACGGACAGACGGACATGGCTATATCGACTCAGCTCGTCGCCCTGATCAAGAATATATATACTTTATGGGGTCTGTGAGGCTTCCTTCAATGCGTTACACATTTCGTGACAAAAATATAATACCCTCTGCAAGGGTATAAAAATGTTTTTAAATTATGGCATGAGAGATTTGGGCATTTGAGCAATAGCAAACTACAAGAAATAAAAAGAAAGAATTTTTTCACTGATAATAGTCTGCTTAACAATTTAGAATTGTCCGATGAAATTTGTGAAGCCTGTCTAAATGGAAAACAATCCAGGTTACCCTTCAAGCAATATAAAGATAAAAGCTATATAAAAAGACCATTATTTGTGATTCATTCAGATGTTTGTGGTCCTATTACACCCAATACAAATTAGATGCGAGAGTTCTTTGTTCAGAAAGGCATTTCTTATCATATAACTGTGCCACATACACCTCAATTAAATGGTGTTTCTGAAAGAATGATTAGAACCTTAACTGAAAAAGCTCGTGCCATGGTGTGTGGTGCAAAATTAGATAAAAGTTTCTGGGGAGAAGCTGTATTAACGGCAACATATCTAGTAAACAGGTTTCCAAGCAGAGCACTTGGTGAGAGCGAAAAGACGCCATACGAGTTGTGGCATGATAGGAAGCCTAATTTAAACCATTTAAAAGTCTTTGGCTCAACTGTATACGTACACAATAAAACCAGAAAAAGGAAATTTGATGATAAATCATATAAGACTATTCTTGTTGGTTATAAACCAAATGGTTTTAAATTATGGGACTCTATCAATGAAAGATTTGTTGTTGCAAGAGATGTTGTTGTTGATGAAACTAATATGCTTCATTCTAGAGCTGTAAGAGATAAAAATGAAATCCAGAATGAGAGTATGGATGGTGATCAAATAAAATTCCTGAATGACAGTAAGGAAAGTGATCATGGAAATTTCCTGAATGAAAGTAAGGAAAGAGATAAAAATGAAATCCAGAATGAGAGTATGGATGGTGTTCAAATAAAATTCCTGAATGACAGTAAGGAAAGTGATCATGGAAAATTCCCGAATGAAAGTAAGGAATGCGTAAAAATAAAACAGCCTAGTAGTAAAATTGAATCAGAAAAGAATTCAAAAGATTGCGTCGACAACAACGAGAATATTGAAATGGTAAATAGAAGAAGTGAGAGATTAAAAGGAAAGCAACATATATCTTATAATGAAGATGATACAAACTTAAATAAATTTGTTTTGAATGCTCATACAGTATTTAATGATGTTCCAAATACATATAAAGAGATAAATAGTAAAAATGATAAATCATTTTGGCAGGAAGCCATTAAAGTAGAGTTAGAGTCTCATAAAGAAAATAATACTTGGACTATTGTTAAAAGGCCTATTAATAAAAATATCGTTGACAGTAGATGGGTATTCTCTATTAAACATGACGAACTGGGAAATCCCATAAAATATAAAGCAAGGTTAGTTGCACGAGGGTTTACTCAACAATTTCAAGTCGATTATGAAGAAACATTTGCACCTGTTGCCAGAATTTCAAGTTTTAGATTCATATTATCACTATCAGTTCAATATAATTTGAAAATACATCATATGGATGTAAAAACAGCATTTTTAAATGGAATACTGAAAGAAGAAATATATATGCAACCTCCTCAAGGTGTTTCATGTAGTACTGAATATGTATGTAAATTAAATAAGGCGATTTACGGACTCAAACAAGCAGCTAGATGCTGGTTTGAAGTTTTTGAACAAGTATTAAAAGATTGTAAAATTGTAAATTCTCCTGTGGATCGCTGCATATATATACATGACAAGGGAGATATTAAAGAAAATATATATGTTTTATTATATGTTGATGATGTGGTAATAGCTACGGGAAACATTGAAAGAATGAATAGTTTTAAAAGATATTTAATGGAAAAGTTTCAAATGACAGACTTAATTGAAATACGACATTTTATAGGAATTAGAGTAGAAATATCCGAAAATAAATTTTGCTTAAGCCAGTCTGCCTATATTAAAAGAGTTTTAAATAAATTTAATATGGAAGAATGCAATGCAGTCAGTACCCCTCTACCAAGCAAAATAAATTACGATTTACTTGATTCAGAAGTAAATATTGATGCGCCATGTCGTAATCTTATAGGCTGCTTAATGTACATAATGTTATGTACACGTCCTGATTTAGCTACTGCCGTAAATATATTGAGTAGATATAGTAGCAAAAATAATTTAGAGCTATGGCAATGCTTGAAGAGGATACTGAGATATTTAAAAGGAAACATTGATATGAAATTGATTTTTGAACAAAATGCATCATATGAGAACGTATTAGTTGGTTATGCAGATTCTGACTGGGGAGGTAATCAAACTGATAGAAAAAGTACAACGGGATACTTATTTAAAACCTTTGATTCAAATCTAATATCTTGGAACACAAAAAGGCAAAATTCTGTAGCAGCTTCATCGACTGAAGCAGAATATATGGCTTTATTTGAAGCTGTAAGAGAAGCTATGTGGTTGAAATCGTTATTAGAGAGTGTTAATATAAAGCTTGAAAGACCTATTAAAATTTATGAAGATAATCAAGGCTGTATCTCTATAGCTAATAATCCAACATGCCATAAAAGATCTAAACACATTGACATTAAGTATTATTTTACTAGAGAGCAAGTTGAAAATAACAATATATGCATTGAGTATATTCCCACAGAGAAACAACTTGCGGACATCTTTACTAAGCCATTGCCAGCCGGAAGATTCAATGAACTGCGTAGCAAGATTGGACTACAAGACGACTGATTGATTCATTCTCTGCTCACCTGATCTCATAAAAATATATATATATATCGATACCAAATTTAATTGATTTAGTTTGTTGAATAACAAAAGAATAGAAGTTTTTTTTTTTGTGTTTTGTTAAAACATTTTAAGTTGTTATTACAAAATAAAATATGAAGTTAAATGAAGTCTATAAAATAGTTATAAGAACTATGTTAAGCAGTGATCTGATCGGGTTTTACTGGGTTTCCCCGAATCCCTGCAGCAAATGCTGGATCATTTTTGTACTCCCCACTAATAATCCAACATGCCATAAAAGATCTAAACACATTGACATTAAGTATTATTTTACTAGAGAGCAAGTTGAAAATAACAATATATGCATTGAGTATATTCCCACAGAGAAACAACTTGCGGACATCTTTACTAAGCCATTGCCAGCCGGAAGATTCAATGAACTGCGTAGCAAGATTGGACTACAAGACGACTGATTGATTCATTCTCTGCTCACCTGATCTCATAAAAATATATATATATATATCGATACCAAATTTAATTGATTTAGTTTGTTGAATAACAAAAGAATAGAAGTTTTTTTTTTTTTGTTTTGTTAAAACATTTTAAGTTGTTATTACAAAATAAAATATGAAGTTAAATGAAGTCTATAAAATAGTTATAAGAACTATGTTAAGCAGTGATCTGATCGGGTTTTACTGGGTTTCCCCGAATCCCTGCAGCAAATGCTGGATCATTTTTGTACTCCCCAGAAAGAACACAAGCCACACGTGTTGAATATCCCATATTCAAAAATAACATTTGGTATTTTTCATGAATAATATTCTAGTAGTATTTAAGTAACTTGATCTGGTAACTCTAAAGGAGTAACTTTAAGTTACTAGGATTTGGTCACACTTGAATGTGCCTCTTTCCTTTTTCTGTTGATCATCGCTGTGAGTGGTTGTGTGTTGCGCATTAAAAGAGCTTGATATATAAGCAAATATAT
>JAWNND010000723.1:600000-1076097 GCA_035043265.1 Drosophila testacea
TGCGTTCAAAAACAAATTTACTTTCCCACTTGTCCCCTCTCGGCTTCACATCTCCCCTTTAACTTGAGGCACCAATTGAAGGCTATTTAAAAGTTTGTGTTTTTGAGTTTTTTTTGTGTTCGGTTGACGTTATCTTTGCAATTCACTTTTTGCGGAAATTTAAATAAGTTGAATGTGCGTTCAATTTATTCAGCGAGTTAAAAAAACGAATATGACAATAATGAGAGCTTTTCAAGGCGATTCTCGAAAACATAAACTCCTGAGAAAGTGCTAAACTTTGAATTCAAATGATTATGATGCACAAAAACTATTTTACTTCGAAGATAGTTCTATAGAAATTACATTTTTCAAAATAAAAGCAAATATCTCTTTTATTCTAATTAAATATGAAGCTCTTTAAATCAGCTGATATAAAAACAATATACCCAGAAATGATTTTAACCATCCCATTTTAATGGTAAAATTTGTTTATGACTGTTTAAGACTCCTATTAATATGAATATTACTTTTATTTTGTTGAAATCGAATTAAAATGATAAAAATGTTTGCTTAAAAATTTTAAGAACATATTGAGACCATAATAAAAGCTTTTTACGGCGATTCTATAAAGAAAAAGGCCTGTGTTGATATGGAAGATAATTTAATAAACATTTTCTTTCCTTTAATTAAAAGAACACTTTACATATAAAAAAATGTTTTAATGTGAATTATTTAATCTAATAAATCAGCTGATTTAAATTATATATGTACGGAAATGTCATATCTGATCTCTCTGACGTCTTCAAACCTTTTTAAGTGTCACCCAATACTTTTTCCGTTGAAATCTGATGAAAATAATGAGCAAGTATGCCAAAGAACATTCCAAAAGTTCGAAAATTCTAAAAGTATTCTCAGGTAGCTATTAAATAAACAAATCGAAATAATAATTAATGAAGTGATTGCAATTAACTTAAAGCTCAAAGGTAGATCAAGATCTTTTGACGTCTTTTAAAATGAGCTGTGACCTAGATACAATTTTTAGACTCGACTCCCAACAACGTTGCCTTAATTCAATTTTGGCTTGTTATTTTCGCTCTTTGCCGAAAAACTTGTCAGCTGACTGGAAAGTTGACTCAATTGCAATTTGCATGCATCAGTTGACTGTGACGCAAATGCGAGTACAGTGACTGTCAAACTGTGTGTTACAGCACACTCAGATGCGATTTTAATAGCTTATCAATTGAGTTTTCTTTTGACCCAGAAGAAGTACAACAACAACTCACCCTTCCCTCTTCCTCGCCAAATACACGACCTACTCACCTATCATGTAATCAACATTGCGTATACGTAATAAAGGCAAGACAGTATTTTGTTAGCCGCCAAAAGACGCTACGCTTGCCCGGGCGTACCAAGAGAGTGAGAGCGAGTCGGCAAGCGTTAGAAAGAGAGAGAGCAAGTGTGAGGTGGAACGTACGTACGCACGCCAAGCCGGCTTGGTGTGTGTGGAACCTAAGAGCTGAAGTGCTCTCTCTTGTTACACTCTCTCTCGTGTTACGCTCTCTCATTGTATCTTTTTGCATGTGCAGGGCCACCCACCCCAATCAGGTGGCGCCCTTGCGCTACTTTCATGTTGGGCTGCTTTCACGTCTCCTAACGTAAAACGTACAACGTAACGTAACGTAGTATCTCGTTGACCTCATTTCGTGTGCGAAACTCAACGCGGCAGGTTGTGCAGCTCTCTGGCTCACCGGCTAACGGTTCTTATTGAAAACTCTCGTAGCGTACCAAACATAAATTCCTTTGTCTACTACGTCGACAGCACCAACGTCAACGTCAAACTACGACGTCAACGTCTCGTTTCATTTGATATCGTTTTAAGTGTGTTTCAAGTTAAATGTCAAAGTGTTTGCTTTTTCAAGTTGAACTCTTAACCTCGCGTTGTCAATGCTAAGAGTGTGTGTGTTTGTGTGTTTGTTTTCAGTTTTTAAGTTTTCCGTTGAATTTTGTGTTTCTTTAAAAGATTAGAAATATTTTGTGAAGCTGTGAAAAGTTATTGTTGTTGATCTATGGCCAAACAAATCGATTTGATGAGCTGCTAAAGCAAATCGAAAGATTATAACAGCAAAACACCCTCAAGCAACAACAACAACAAAAACATCCACAATAACAACAACAAACCACCCCAAAAAAATATACACAAAACAAAAAGATTTCTTTTTATTTTTTGACGTAGCAGATTTTTCTTTTCGATTTTCTTTTGGGGTTGCCTTCTGCTTGCGTTGTTATTATTGTTGTTTGTTGTTTGTTGTGTTGTGTTATGTTGTCTGTGGTCGTAGCTCAATATTTATTGTTGTTGCCGTCTGCAGATAAAATTTGACCTCGTTTACATGCGAGACTTTAAGCCATTATCCCGGCCCAATAGATAACAATTTAGTACACATTCGTTATAGTGAAAAAAGTGTCATAAATATCAAGTTACAACTTGAACTCTAAAATGTTTGCCATAAACAAAAGCTTTGAAACCGTTTAAAAAAGCAAAACAAATTGTGTAAAAAATCCTAAAGCCAAAAATAAACAATAAATAAATAGCAGTTTTAATCTGCTCAACAAATTGTATTAAATATTTCTACGTAAGGCGCTACGGCGAAAAACGGCCTCAAAATTGCCGAGCTAATCAATCAACCCACAAAGTTGAACAACAACAATTTTGGTGGTGCGTATATAAAACCCTAACTATAATTATTAAACTAAATATTTTTAAAAATCTTTTCTATTGAATGAAATACTCAAGATGAGCTCTTGTTTGTTTTCCTGATTATATTTAACGCTTGATTTACAGCCAAACAACAACAAGAAATATAAAAGAATAGAAAAAGAGGAAAAACAATTAAAAGGAATGCCTAAAATAAACAATCATTAAACCCGTTGCCTTGGCCCACGCAGAAAATTGTTTAAACAAGTATTAAATATAATTTGATATTTTTATTTATAAATTTTGGCTTTATTGAATCCATCAACGTTGCTAGCGTTTAATTTTCATTTTATTTTAGCTAAATTTATGCCTACAATAAACAAATTTGTGTTTATTTTCAACTTAAGCACAAATTGCTAAAGCGTGCAAAGTGCTTTACTCAATGCAAAAGTTTAAAAGTTAATATTTAAATGAATGAAATGGAAATCAGATTTGCAGATAACTTTCCTAAATAGATTATCTGGTAATTTATGTTATATAAAAATGCTTTTTAGTGTATTTTTTTTAGGGGAATATAAAGTTAAAAGTTGAGTTGAGAACAAAACTTATAGATAGTCAATAATAATGTAGGTTTCAATCCATTTCTAAAAAAGTTACAAAAAAAAAAAATTATAGGAAGCAAACAGAAAAATTTTACATGCCACGTAAACGATAGTCATAATTGTTAGATTATAATAAATTGAGAGAATGGCTTATCAAATGTAGACTTGAATCGAGAGAAAACTAATTAATTAAGAACAAATACATTTAACAAACTCACCTCTGAATATCAAATTTAATTTGAAACGAAAAAGAGATTACCTTTCCAGTTGATTTGTTAATTGAAGCAGCTTATAGAAAAACACTATTAAATAGTTTGCTATCTGTTGGGCTTAATAGTTTATGTTAAAATTGTCTACTATCGAAATATTCGTGTTGGTCTCCCAATCAGCCGCTTTTTCCACCGCTTTTCGCGTGCAACAGAGCGAAAAATGTGTATTTTCCATTTTGAAAATGGAGAAAAAATTTAATAAATAAATGGATGCAGCCAAATAAATAATTTAAAATATGCGTAAAAGCCTATTTAAAATGCTGAACAAATATGAAACTGCTGCTGCAGACAGACAGACACAGAAAGAAAGGGATACAGAAAGAGAGAGAGAGAGAGAGAAAGAGATAGAGAGAGAAAAATGGGGAAAGCAAACGTCGTGCATCAAAGTAAACTTTATTTAAATTAAGCGCAAATATTTTGACACGCCAACAATGGAAATAAAACAAAATGAAAAATATTGGGGAAAACAAAAACAGAAACAAGCGAGAGAAAAAAGAAGATTGTAAAATAATTGAAAAACTGTGCAACACTTGAAATACATATTTTATGGCCGAATTGGCAATAAGCCTGCGGCAGCGTTGCCCCAAATGGGAATCATCGATTCTCCAATTCTCCAAATCTCATTCTCCAACTGAAACTCCCTCTTCCAAGCTCTCAAGCACAGCCCATGGAACCGGCTTAAAGCAGCACGCGGAAGACTTCGACCCGACACTCAATTTTAATGGCTGCTCTTATTGTTGTTTCTCCTGTTGTTGTGTGTAGGTTGTATTGTGTGCAATTGAAATTAATTCAAGTTAAATTGAACTTTTTATTAGAGCATTGACCCAAGCTGACGTCGATGGCAAAGCATCTCTCTTTCTCTCTCTATCTACCTCTCTCTTTGGCCCAGGGACAAAAGCAACAATGTTAACTTCAAGGTCTAATCAGCTGTTAAATCACTTGTTTAATCAGCTTTATATGCGAATGATAAGCAAAACACACACATAAACACACGCACATACTTACATATATTGCTTGTAAGCATAAAACCAAATACATTTCCGTTATCAGACAGACGGACGACAAACAACGTAATCAAAACTCATTACAATGCACAGAGTAGTTTACCAAGTAAGCTGGGCGTGGGTAGGTCAAGAAGTTCACTAAGCGTTTTAGCGTCAATGAAATGATGAAAGTAACTGAATTATTTGGAGGCAGTTAAATATTTTGATTAACTTATTGCTAAATATTTTTGCCTAATCTTAAGATACGCAAAGCCGAAAGAATGAAATGTTGAAACTAGCTGAATTCATTGCAGGCTTGTCAATATGTTCCACTTCAACAGATAGGGAAGGTCAAAAAGTTGCCAAAGAATGCATTTTTGAAACTAACAGATTGCATTGCCGTCATTTTATTTAATTAAACTTATTGATTTATTTTACAAATATTAAATATTTGTTTTATTTCAAAAAACCAAAAGAGCATATATTTGTTTATAATACATTTATTGCTTGTTTATTACTTCCTCTATTTTCCTGACTTTCTTCACATTTGAAAATTGATAAGAAATATAAACATATCAGAAACAGAAATAGAAATAGAGGAAAACAAATTGGAATCTTAACAATAACTTTCGTCTCAGAAATTGATTCCCTGTTTATACCTTGTTTAGATTAGAGTCTTATCATGTATTGTCATTCTCTTTGATTCTCATATTCCTTGATAGGTACTTCAAATTTTAGCTTACATTTTTCTTCGTAATTCTTTTTATTTACAATAGTTTATATATATTTATATTTTGTATTTTAATAAAACAAATACAAATTTTTTCTGTCTTTATCTCCTTCCATTTTAAACTATCAACTTCTTCAAATTCCTTGCATCACCCTTTTTTATTATCTTTTTTAAGATTGATCCGAAATAGGAAACTTTACCTTTATGTATTTTCCTTGACTTTTCTTGATTTTCTCTCTCTATCATTCTTTAGTTCACCTAGGTATGCTTTTTGAATATTATATCTTATTGCATTAAATGTATAATCGCAATATTAATTTTTAAATATTAATCTTTTTATTTTTTGTAGATTATTATCTTATATATTTCTAGTTTCTTAAATATTTTTAAATCTTCCCTCGCGGACATAACTTGACTGTGAGTTATTGAGCGTCGCACAGGAACTTGTTTAGTTTGAATGGAATTTAATTAGAAAATCGACCTGGAGTAATTAGCCTAAACCGCCTTAGATAACTAACAGTTACGACTAGAAGTTTGTTGACAATGTTGGTTTGGTTGTTTAGTTAGTGATATACGGGTTATGATGGGGCTGTCTATAAATTGATGGCTAAGTCAATTAGAAAGTCAGGTTAGGCTTAAAGTAATTAAGATTTTCCAAACAGCCGTTGTTGCTGTAGTTATATATATTTGTTGTAAATTTTAATTAAGTTTAGTTTTGGCTTCATATGGCGATTTGGCAAGTTTGATAAACGGCCAACAGGCACGCAAACTTGGCCAAAAAGCTGTTGTCGTGTGCGAAAACTATTAAAACAGGTGGGCAATATTAAAAGCAACCAGGGCTGGGTTCAAATTGGGGTTGACGTTGTCTCACATGCAACTGGTTGACTAATACTTTTTCTTTTAATTTTTCAAAGAAAAAAAAACAAAACTTTTCTCTTACTTCTTAACCTTTACTTTGGCTTATCGCACACGCCCCATCAGTTTGGCCACGCCCATTTTAACAAAGACAGCTGCCCCTTTTAGTCGCTTTTCGATAATTTGCGTTGCGATTTCTTCTTGGCGATACAAAATAGTTCTATATGGTAATAAAAATTGTACTTTGCCAAACGATACGAGACGAATATTTTACATAAAAATCATCCAAGAAATATGCTAAATGAGGTAATGTCGGGGGAGTAGGTGGGCGGGAGGGTGTCCCCCCGCAGAGAACTGTTAATGCCTCTGTTTATCTGGTTGATTTAATGGGTGTTTCGGGTTTATTTTTGGATAATTTTATTTTGATGGTTTTTAAATTTTATGGCTTTGCTAATAAATGTTTGGTGTGAGTGTGTGTGTGTGTGTGTGGTAGTGTGTTGATTGATAAGATTGTTCTTTGGGGAATAAGAAAACTCGTTATTCAATATTATGGATTACAAACTTGTAGCTTATGCAACGCAAAGTTGACATGCTATTTATAGAAACATAAAATATATTTTGTAATAAATTAACTGTCTTATTTGTGTATGCTTTCTTAAGAGTGTGCATGTTATTGTTTTCTAGTTAATTAGTTAATGATAACATTTATTTTCATACGCAAACATTTCTGCGTTCCCTGTTGTTAAATAAATGTAGACCAGACTATCTATGCTTATCTATCTATTATCGTAGCCATCTCATCCTAATTCATAACTCCAGGTTGTCATTTCAATTTCTTTCTTTTTAAACTAGTTAAATAATTTTAACTGATTATGTATTTAAATTGTCCGTTTTATTCATTAACATTACCCTATTTTATTGCTTTTATTTTATGTTAATTATCGATCTATAAAATTCTGGTTGCTCATGAAGCTTTCCATCCTAAGTTTATTCAATCCAGTCTTTCTTCCATTCTTTTTTAATTTTACGCTCATTTATTAAAGTGTTCCATATTAAGCAATTTTTCAATTTAATACTTTACTTTTCCGTACATTTTTTATTTATTTAAATATTCTATTAAATGGTATCGTTTTCCAATCTAAATATATTTGTCTACATTTAACCATAATTTGTCCAATTCGTCTGCGTTTTATCCTACAGCTAATGCTGTTAATTATTTTCACAACGCATTAAAAACTAAAAAAAAAAATGTTTTCTTTGTAAAATGTTGAACAATATATTTGCAATTTTCATTTAATTATATGAAAATGCATTTTAATTAATATTTCATAACAGAGAAACGCACATCCGACAAACGAGAGCTAATCTCTGTCGTGTAACTGGCAAAAGGATTATGCAAATTCCCAATGGAATTGTCATTAATTATTTGCATTATATTGAATTTTAATACGATTGTGTGTGAGAGTGTGTTGCATTCACAGTTACCAATCGAGGGGGACTGGCATGTCAGTCGAATTACAAACAAGCCACAGGCTTACCAATTATCCTTTATCCATTGTCCTTTTTTCGTTTTTTTTGGTGTCCCTTGTCCAATGACATTCACCTGATAGTTCACAGAGGGCACGTTGTTGTGTCAATGTTTCAATCGATTTCTGGCAGCTCATCAACGCCTTTGCCAACATTGTGGCGCCTCACGTGGCATGCAGCAGGCGACAGGCGGCAGTTGCCAGTGTTGCATACAACGTCAGGGGCGTCACAATTGCTATTTTTGCCAGTGAATTCGACGACGTTGGCAAATTGTTCACGTCATTTATAAGCCACTTAATCATCAGTTCCGTCAGCTGTCTGTTGCTTTTGGCCCCGCAGTTTAAACCTTTAGCCAATTGGTTATTTTTGGCAATAGAGTTAATTCTCTTTATTCATTTCTCTTCCGCTTTCTCACTCACTCTCTCTCTCCAGTTTCTTCTCTCTTGCAATTAGTCAGCTGCTGTCGCCAAGTGTCAAAATATTTCGCTTGCAAATGTTCTAGAGTAAAATCTATTTTCTCATGCTTGAATTTTCTCTTGGCCATGCGCCCACAAATGTCAGACGCATCTCTGCCATTGTGAGGGGGTGGAGGAGGGGCCTGGTGGCAGGTGTGGTGGGGCGGCTGCTGTTGCATGAGCAATGAGCCAGCGGTTGCATGGTTGCGTGGCCAAAATGTCACGTATACGTCGTGTGGCACGGCATAGCGACATGTTGTTCGCCTTTCGCATGTCACCAGTTGATGTCTCCCACCTCTCCTGCCTGCTTCCCTCTGTTCCCCCCATTGTTGCCTGGTAATTACGTCATTAACAAGAAATTTGAAAAGTGCTCATCACATCACTGAGTAAATGCAATTTCTTCTTCAGTCCCATAAAATGTAATGAGCATGCAAAAGGGGTGTGGACACAATTGGTTCCCAGATGATCTAGGAAAATGGTTGGCCAAATGTGTTTTCAATCAAAAAAATATATGACTAAAACTGTGCCATTCATTCTTGGGACTTACTCATTAGTGGGGGAATTTTGTAGTACATTTTTATCAATATTGACTCATGATTATGATTGAAATATAATACTACTAGATTACTACATTAGTTGTAGTATTTGCTCTTATCAAAACTAGTTAACTTATCTACTTCCTATCATAAATCGTAGTATTATAGGTTATTAATATAGATCTTTTAAGTGTTTTGACTTTGAATTCCTAGACAAATATTTGTGATAAAATTATAATTATTTTATGCAAACAATTTGTAAATGTTTATGAATTTCTAATGATGAAAACTGAGTAATTCATTTTTAAATTATAAAGTTAAACACTCTGAAAATGGGTGTAAACATAAAAGTTATTGATTGGGCACAAAATATTGTATATTTGTTGTTGTTAGTCACACAAAATGAACCAACTAAAAGATATAGATAGAAGGGGGCTCTAACAAATACCAAAAATATCAAGTACAATAATTGACTGCGCATTTGTGTTTAAGCATATTCAAATTCTAAATTCTTTTGTAGTAATTAAAATACGTATATTCACTTTCTAGTCATCACATACATATAGAAATACTGCCCACTAAATTCCCTTTTTTCAGCCTTGTAATTAACCTCAGTAAATGCGCTGTTAATCATCTTTTTTTTTTTTTTTGAGTAACTTGTGGAAATTAACAGCATTTAATAATGTTCAATTGGCAGTTTTGTGAAATGTTAATTGGGTGTCAAAAGCAAGATGATATTTTCTGTCGCTTACTGTATTTATGTGTTTCTCTGTATGTGTGTGTGTGTGTGTGTGTTTGTCTGAGCTATTTCTGTTGACAGCACACGCCTCACCGGGCACGCCCCCTAGACTGAGAAAGGCTATTGAACTCTCAAGTCTGTCACCTGTCTCTCTCTTAAAATGACTGCAATTTGTCTGTTTGTGACATTGAGTTCGATTGAAAAAAGAAAATGCTTTGAATTTGTTTTTGATTTTGTGATGTGCGTGAGCATCTCATTAATGCAACAAGCTGCGGCAGTGGCAGTTGCAACTACAACAACAACCACAACAGCAACAACAACAGTTGAAAGTTGTCGTGGCAGCGCCTTTTGCAGTCTTAATTAAATAAGTTTTATGCAACTTCCACTTGCAACTTCAGTTGCAACTCATTTTGACTTGTTTGCCTTTCCATTTGCCAAAAAACTTTTCTCAGCAATTGCAAAACAACTTTAATGGGCTTTTAAAAAAAAGAACAGCACCAAGAACAACAACAACAGCAACAATAACGAGAGCAACAACAACAATTGTCTCTTCACTTATTTGCCAGTCAGTTTTGTTCTAATGTAATGCAATTGTTGATACTCGTCATCAACAATTTGTCAGTTGCACAAACTATTAACTTGGCGCCATCTTGTGCATTTGCATATTGCATTTTATGCACCAATTTGGCAGCCAACAACTGACAACACTGACTGCAATTTGTATGTTATCGGGCGTTCGTTTAGTGGCCCATTAAAGTGCTGAACGAATACACAGCTAGCACTTATTACAATTGTGAATATTATGGCTAAATTGTGTAAGCAACTTGTGAGTTCACTTATGATATGAATTTTGAATGTGATAATGAAGGGCAGCAATAGATAGAGTAACAAATTTAACCAAATGCACTGTAATTCATTTTTATTAAGAAACTTTAATAGTTCTAGCTTCTCGGAAATGTATCAGAACTTTCATCAGAATATTAAGTGCGTGGCAAATGTGAATACGTTGTTGTTGACATTCTTATCTAAAGAGCTGCTTGAATACATAAGTAGTTAACCATTATTATTAAAACTAAATACATAATAACCAAGATAAACTTATTATTCCTGTATTTATAAACTTTCCTATTGAAAAATCATTTTATGATGAAATATTATCTTCTTAATCCATTTGTATAACCTGTTTGATTAGATAACAACCTCGACTCTATTAAGTTAACAAAAACCGCTCCTGTTAAACTCAACTTTAGGGCTTTTAGACTGTCTGATTAAACTATTTTCCAATTCCAAGCTAACTAGTCTTATCATTTGCCAATGTTTCGCATGATTCGTTCTCGTTGCATCTAATTGATTCATACAACCTTTGTTGTGTATTCATGCAGTATTCCTGTATCCAGAATAGAACCAGTAACCAGAATCATTATCAGTTCAAAGACAAGCTTAAAATGCCATCGTTTTCGCTGTTAATCTGTTTAGCTTATGATTTTGAATAGCCATTTTAAAGTCAACAACAACGAGAACAGCAACAACAACAACAAGAATATTAATAATAATAATGGCCAGCATTCTCGTATGAGCTCACAGTTATGAGAGTGGGCCCGTAATTGAGTTGAAGTGTTGGCTTTCAGTATATGTACACACATATCTACATATATGTCTGTCTCTCTATATAGAGACTATAAATTGCTGTCTGCATTGTTGTTAAGCCAAATTGCTTTTGGAAACAACAACAACAACTGTAACAATAATAGTAACTGTGCGCTATAGATAAACCAAGACACTTGAGAGACACTTATCAAATGATTTAGTGCAGTACAAAAATATTCTAAAGTGTAAAAAAAATATAATATTTTTGTAAATTTAATTGCTGCTCTGTTGCTTGCTGGTTCATTGGGTGGACAGTCAAGGTGACGGTTCATCGAATCGATAGCGTAAAGTGGTGCATAAAGGGGGGGGGGGGGGGCTGAGGGGTGTGGCATCCAAGCCATCAGTGTCAGTTTCGTTGACCATGTTAAATGCGAAAGAGTTTGATAAATGACTCTTCAAGTGACATTTTCCAAAGCTGACTTTACTTTTGGAATGCATTAAAGTTGCTTCACACACATACATAGATATGATGCTTATATATAGTGAAAATATAAAATAATATAGTTAGAGATATGAAACTACAAAGCTTTTATTAATTTTAAAGAATGGCGAATAAAAAAGATAGGGCAATATAACTATATGTGTATCACTGTTATGCTTTTATTTTTAATTATTCAACTATTATTATTCATTTTAAATTTGTGTGTTTTGATGAATAGCCATTTTAAATTTAATTATTCATTGTTTTATTATGGCATTGTTTTTGGCATGTTTATCACTTTTCTATTATATTAACTCTTATCATTAGCATTAGCATACAGAACGAATATTAGGATTGTCATTGCAGTTATTATTAGCATTATTATTAGCATTGTCACTTTACTTTGGTCTAAAGTTAATTTCTAACATTATCTTTGGCACATCCTAATATTAAAGATTTATTTCAAGTTATTCAAAGTTACATCATAAATGTTTGAAAACCACTTTAGCCTTCATAATCAGAATAACAAATGCACAAAGAAATGCCAAAGGCAGGACAAAAGATACAAAATATTTATTTAATACTTCAGATACAGATAGAAAAGCAGCAGGTTTTTTAATGCGTTGGGCAAGTCTGTTAAACAATCATTTGATTACACACATATTACACAGTTATTTGCACAGTGCCAGTCAAATCATTATGCCAATCAACCAACCAACAAAACAGTAACAACAAAACAATCAACAACAACAACAACAAGAAGAAGAGGAGCCCTCAAAAACAGCTGATACAACTTTTCACCCTATAAATATGTGTGTGGCGTAAAAGTTTATACAATTTGCATGCCTCACTGGACGCTAAAATAACTTTGTGAAATGTTATTATTATACATACGAGTACTACATATGTATGATAGGTATCAACAACAACAACAATAACAGCAGAAACAAAGCGAAAACAATAACAGAGGGAATTATACAACTCAATTACGAATACGTCGATTTATAGAGTTCCTACAACATATAAATACATAAATAGAGAGAGGGAAGATTTGAAGGAAGGGAAAGGCGCCCCTTAAATAACTGACTGCGTTTTCTATTTTAGAGCAGTTTTTCATTTGAAATTCGACAATAGAAATTGACTTTAGATTTTGGGAAATGTGCGTGTCTTTGGAGCTTCAGTCTTCAGTCTCCCCTTGGAGTTGCAGTCTTCTTCCCCCCTCAGGGTCGCAGTCCCTACTTATGTATTTATTATTATGGCACACCACGCTTCACTGATTTATGTTAATTTGTAATGTCAACTTTGTGTTGTTTCCACTTTGAATTCACTTTGTGTTTTGTTTTATAATTATCTTTGTCGTTGTTGTTATTGTTGTTGTTGTTGCTGTTGTGTGGGAGCATAATATTATATAATAATTAAAACAAACCGCTTACAACAACTGTCAGACGAGTCATCAATCTCAGTCTCTGTCATGTGCATAAATTTAGCTAATTTATTTAACTAAATTAAAATTTAAATATTAACTTGTTATTTCTCTTTTCCTGTTTCATTATTATTTCAGGCGTCACAATGCGGGAGAAGAAAGGTGGCGCCCTGCAGAAGCTCAAAAAGAGGCTATCGCACAGCTTTGGCAGATTAAGTGAGTACAAGCTATCGATAAACGATAAACATAAACAATAAGCAAATTTAAAAAAAGATCATGTAACATTTTCGGACCTTTAAACTTTTTGGCTCCGACACAAAATATTTGTTATTAAATATGGAAGGAAAACTCGCAACAAAACAAAAGAAAAACAACAATAAATCAACAACAAAAGCTAACCATAAATGGTCTAAAAAAATAAAAGAGAACTGAAAATAGCTGACAACAGAAGCCAAAGCGCAGATGCCATAGATGTGTGGGTGCAGTTCGCCATAGACAATAGATTTATGTATCGCATATATATAGTAAAATATATATATACATACATCTAACAATGGCCACATAAAGTTGTGTCTAGTCTCTGGGACTATGGGGCGTTGCATTGATCTATGAGAAAATGTCATGCATGAATCATCCCATAATAAATTTCAACTTTAAGTTGAGAAACTGAGTACAAAGTACTTGAGGAAAAGCTTATAATTAAGATGCAAAGATTTGCTTCGAGGTTAAACGCCTTTTGAACTGTGCAAATCGTTTTAAATATGACATTGGAATGTTGATACAAACTAATTGCTAGAGCTGCCAATGTATCGAAAAAATTCGATTGTATATTGATGTTCTTTGGCTTACAAAATTATAGAATTAGAAAAGTTTAAATTATCAACTACACACATAAATACTTTTATCGATAGTACCGATTGCTTCCACTAGTACTATAAATATATATTCTTAACTTTTTTATAGTAAATAGACATAAATCTTTTATCTTTACTCGCTTACTCCTAATGAAATATTTTGAAACGTTTAGTTAAATTACTCAGAGCAAGCATAACTTTAGTTTATACGAGTTTTCCTTTCTAAAAATATTTCCCATTAAATACTAATAAAATATATTAAGTGCCTTTCTAAGCAACGTCCTTTAAAGTTTCAAGATTAGTTTTCTCTATGTTTAGGGGCAATTGAGAAAATGTGCAAAACTCAAAAGCAATTTCGACAACTTCATTAGCTTCTCTGAAAGCCATAAATTCAGAGTAAAAGTTATGCCAAAGTTGTTTGGCTGTATGAAATTTAAATCCAGTTGCTAAACTTGTGCCTCAAATACAAGCACTCACACACACACACCTATAAAGAGCTTTGATAGACACTAAAATAAAGTTTACAAAAACCAATAGACGAAATTAGACACCTGAAAAGTTCACATGAAGTGAATTTGGTCGAAATATGTATTCACTGAGCTGTCAAAGCTGCCAACGTTGCGTCAAAACAATTCGAATGCAAAGCGTTGCAGTGGATATTTAAAAAACTGCTGGTCACACCGAAAAAAGAAATACTAAAAACAAAAATGTACAACAACTGTCAATGTTGAATCATTTGACAGAGCATTTAATGGTCAAACATTTGGGAACTGCAAAGCTGCCTGCCTCCCGGCCAAGTTCCCTGCCAGCTGTCCATGGTAATTGAATGCAGCAGCTGAAACTGACTATGACTGACAGTCGAACAGACAGAGTGAAAGAGATAGAGACAGAAGAACGGACAGACTGACAGAACGACAACAAACGGAAGATGAAATAAATGAAAAATAATCCAAAATGTGCTTGCTAATACTCTCTCTCTCTCTCTCCTTTTGTTCTCCCACTCCCTCCTCTTGCATATTTCGAATGCATTTTCCACTATGAATTCCATAGTTTTCCGATGGTTTTGTGTTTTTGTGCTTCATGCATCACTCGCTAGAGGCGCCACGGTGCTGCCCAATAGCATTTGTTGACTCACCCAAAAAACCCGTTTCGGGTTGCGGCATGCAGCTAATTGTCTCTCAACGCCCACAATCGGTGCTTGTTTTTAGTGCCTCTCGATATTCGCGGTCTAAAACGAGTTTGGCTTTTGTCTAAAGAAAACCCGCTTTATGTGCAGAGCATTATTATGTGAGCGGACCACAAAACCGCCAACAGCTGTTCTCCATTCTCAATAAGCAGAGAGATAAGCAGATTCAGATAGAGAAACAGAGACAGACAAAGAGAGAGAGAGAGAGAGGGAGAGAGAGAGAAGCCTGGCTTAGTCAGACAGCAGTTTAGTTCAGTGTGACCATATTTGGCCAGCAATTGTGGATTTCAACCCAAAAGCTTGTGAGGGCCGCCACTCCATGAACCAAATTCAATGACAACAAATTATTACTATCGATAAGTCACAATGTAAACATGCCCTACCCTAGGCATACCCCTAATATGGTATGTCTTTTTTAAATTGCTTGAAGTGGAGAACAAAATAACTGCTAAATAAAGATAGCTTAACATATTTACATCTATACAGATACTACAAAGATATAAAGACTCTTATTAAATTATTAATTAAGAACTCTAAAAAGAGTTTTATATAACAATTTTTATAATAATAAATTTAGTAATGATATCATACTTATATCATGTTAAAAATAAATGAATCGAAAAATTATCTATCATCATAATAATAGATTATAATATAATCTAATATAATCGTTATATTATATACACTAATATGTATAATTTTATCGGAGAATCTTAAATTCTAATGATAGAGACATATTCGAAAATTAATTCTGCTTATTTTCTTATCCACAACTGCAAAATACCTAATTCTCTCAAAATAGTATTCTATAACTAGCACAATTTCTACATTCACTTAGAGTCACATTCAAAATAATCTAATAAACTACAAGTTATACTTAAAATGATTCTATCCAAAACTACTGAATGTAATTTTCTTTGGCTTTTATTTGAGAACTGAGGAAAAGTTGGCCAAAAAGTGTTTCAACATGTTTCTCGTCGTCTGTCAGTCAGAAATCCAACAATCTACCAAATTGGAATTTCTTTATGCTTTGACTTGGAGTACAGCTCACCCCTTCTTTCTACCCCTCCCTTCCCCTGGTGTCCCCTCAAAATACTGACTGCGTGACAACTCTGCCAGCTGAGTTTTTCTTTGCTGTTGGCAATTTTCATTGTTATTTTCCACACGATTTTGCCAGTGAATGTAGCTCATAAATTTTGCAATTGAGAAATAGTTTTTTTCTTCTATTTTTTTATTTATTTTATTTATATGTGCATTTTTCTTCTTCTTATTTTTCGGATGAGGAAACTGCAACGAAGTTGCAAAGTTGGCTGCAACTTAAATGTTTTCATTGCATTATTGAGCAGTTGCAACAGCTGCTGTGGATGCTTCTTCTGCTTTTGATGTGGTTGCCACTTGCTGCAAAAGCAAAGCAAAGAATGTCACACAAGTTGTTGCAACTTCCATTTGGCAACTTTGTTGTTGGTGTTGTTGTTCTTGGTCTCGTTGTCAAGGCTATTACTGAAGCCACTGCTAACTGTAGTTGTTGTTGTTATTGTCAGTGTTGTGTTTAACTATCGTTAATTGCTGTTAGTTGTCGTTGCCTGTTGCTGTTGCTGGTGCTTTAATTTCAACGGGTTTTCTTTCCAATTATGTACATGCTCGACAAGCTCAACTGCTTCATTCGCTGGCAATAAAAGTTATGAAGTAATAAGCAGACTAAAAGGAGGCATGGGGCAGGGGCATGACACAAGTTGTGGTTGTTGTTGTTCTTACTGTTGCCTCTGTCAGGCATTAAGTAAATTGCATTTAACTGAGCTCTACTTCAGCTTCTACTCCCCGCCAATCTCGTTGCTGACCGCCCTGTCCACTTGATAGGCGCATCAAGTGTTTTCCACGATTTCCAGAAACAGAAACAGAACCTCAACCACAACCACAATTTTAACCAAAGAACTGGTGTCTGGGTTCTGAGTTCTTGGTTCTCGAGTCTCGGGTCTGGTTCTTGACTTATGGCTCTGCTACTATTTTTCTTTTTTCATTCTTTCTTTTTCACTTTATGATAGCGTGGCACATTCTTCAGTTTCATTCTTTCGCTGGCCGAGCTGGGGAAAGTGTTTTTATGAAGAAAAGTACAGATAAATTTACTAAACTTTTCCTAAGTGTAAGGAAAAAAGATGTAAAAAAAGAACATTTTATAATGAAAAGATATATGAGAGATATCAGCATACAAAACAAAAGAAAGTTATTTAGTTATTAGAAATCTCCTTCAAAGTAAATTAAATTAAAATAATTAAAAACCATCTTAAATAAATATAAAAAAATACATAAAAATGAATCTACACATAAACGGCATAAAGAAAGTTAAATAAAATAATTCTATTGCTTAACTCTTCTTAAGATCTGCACTTAAAAAACAATAACCTATATAAAAATTTAATAATCAAACAAGCTTAACTTTTCTTGAGATTTGACGAAAAATTATTGTGAAAACTAAGAGGATAACATTGTATAATAAATATCACAAGTAATCCAAATGCATACAATTTTCTCAAATATGATTTAAAGTCGAAATCCTTTTAAAAGATGCTTAAGAATTGCAGATTTCTGAATTTTCTTACTTATTTAACAAGAAAGTGGCAACAATCTGACACTTACCCCAGTCTCTCACAACTCTTGAGATACCATCGTCATCACAGTGGTTGCTGTTGTTGTTGTTGTTGTTTTCTTTCATATTTTATAAGTTTTTCTCGCCATTTTGCCAGCTCTTTTATAAGTTGTGTAAATATTTTATGGCATATTCGCCTGGTTTTTTGTTGCAGTTGTTGCTTTTGTGGACTGTCAACGATATCAACGAGATATCATTGTAGTTCGTGGGCTCTTTGTGCCACTGATACACTTGGCACTGTCGGTGATTCCCTCTCCCTCTTCTCTCTTTTTGTCTCCATCATCTCCTCACTCTTCACTCTTTGGTGTCTGTGCGCTTGTCATAATCCTTTTTGATAACATTTTATGTCACAAGCCAAAGCCAAACACTCGACGTTGTCTATGACTTTAACCCTTGACAGCAGCACCAGCAGCAGCAGGCAACACTTGATAACTTTACACTTGAGTCGAGCCTCTCAATGTTCCCTCCTCCCTCTCCTTTTGCTCTTCCACTTTTTCTCTTCACCTCAGTCTCTCTTTGATTGCTGCTGCTTCCCACAGCGCGATAAGCAGCTAATGGCCTCCTCTACTTCCTTCCCTTACTCACTCTATCTCTCTCTCCCACTGTATATCTATCTCTTCTCAATGACTGCAAACAAACTGCCCGCATATATATATAGTTGTATCTGTGTGTCCAGAGGTCCAGGTCCATTCAAGTATCTGTGCCTCATTGTAGGTTGCCACTATCAACACAGACACATCGCAGCTCTCGCATCACATCATGTGTCGACTTCATTGTATTTGTGCTTTGATTTGTGAAGAGAAAAAGCTATGGCCAACCCCTCCTTTCCCTTTCCCTTTGTCCATTACCTCCCCCTCTTTGTAGATATGGCAAAATCCGCTTTGCTGGTCGTTTAATATGCCATGCCATTGATAGGAGCCTCTTCAGCTATTGAAAGCACACCAAGTTCTTTTATCTCACATTTGCTGTCAGATCTTTTGCGCTTGCCACACGGCGTATGAGTAATCACGCACATGACCTTTCGCGTGCTAGCTGAAAAAAAATATAAAATATAAAAAAAGGAAACCTTGTACATGAATATAATCTCAAATATCATTAAAATCTAAATGTTTAGTACAAAAATCATTAAACGAAAGACCTAAAAAATAAGAAAACAAATACTTAACTTAACTTGAGGTGCCAGAGATGTTTTTATAGCAAATTTGAGTAATTTATTGAGCGAACTTGAATCAAGTGTTTTACTGTCTGTATGCAGTATCGACAGAGAGTATAGATAAATGTGTAGCATAAACAGATGTGAGGCTGTGAAATAAAATGAGGTAGACACATAAAACTATATAGTGGTAATGGTTTAGCTGGAATGCAATAAACTCTAAATGGTTTTTCAATATAAATAAATTAAAGTGAAGGTTAAATTATTTTTATTTGAATTTGATGTTATACAAAGTTATTTTAAATAAATTTGGGGAATACAATTTGAATTTTACAATTAAACTAAAATATACATAAGTTTCAAATTTTAAACTGTATGGATAAGATAGTTAGAAAGTCTAGTAAACATTACAGCCCGCATACAACTGTGCAACTTCTTTATTCTGTCTTATACTGAAGATGTTCTTTACATTTAGTATATAGACTTTGCTACTTTGTCACTCATCCTGACTTCTTTTTTATAAAATTTTTGTCTTCATTTATTATAAGAATCACTTTGTCCTTCTACTTAAGACTAACTTTTATGCTAATCTCGTGCTGCTTTTTACAACTGACTGACACAGTTTTTCCTTCCATATCCGATTTTCCATCTCTGTAGTTTCCTTAATTGTTTGTCTGTCAAGTTTTTTCGGCTCAATCGAATCATCAATAGGAGATGTTTCTCTTAGGGGCTTCACTTTGTTTGTTTGGTTTTCGATTCTGCTTTTTTGTCCCATTATACCCAATTCATATCTATCGCTTGACTTCCCACAGGGCATGTCAACAATTTTCCACTATAATTGACTCTTTATCTCAGTCTTTTCTTACTGTTGTTGTCTCTGTCTCTCTGGTGGGCCGTTCTTTTTTTACATTTAGTTATTATTTCAGTGGAAGTCATGTCAATGACAGACCGTGGCGTCTTGTGCATGTTCGATAATTTGCTTTTAAACGGTAGCTGCATCTCATTGTTGTTATTGTTATTCATGTTGTTGTTGTTGTTGTGGCTGTTAAGCTGTTGTCGAACGGGTAACCATTACAGGTACACACACTGTCACACACACTCATACACACAAGTAGCCGTGTGTGTTTGAGTAAAAAGCAAAGTTTTCTTCTACCTCGCGCCCATTTGGCAAGCGAAGCGTCAACGTTGCCTGGAACGTGCCCTGAATGCGAGCAGTCAACAGACCAGTACACACACTTACACACACACACACTCACCACGCCACACACACTCGCACACACAGTGTATTTTTTTTATGTATTTGTTGGCTGGCAGCTCACCATAATAAAAGCGTTTTAAGTGAAATTCACTGCCTCAACGTAAATCGTAAAATTCTGTTTTCAATGTTTTCAACTTTTGTTTTTATACCCTGCAGAAATAGAAAGTGGATATGATGGCATTGTGGATAAGTGTGTATAACTTTCAACTGATATATATGTAATTATGTAAGCTTCGACAGTTTTCTTGTTATGTCTTCATACAAAAGGATTATCTAAATTATTTGATACCAGCTGCAGCCGATCTTAACTATTTTAACTGGTTTAACTTTTATGAACTCTATCAACTCTCAAACGATTTTGATATACAATTTCATTCTGATTACTGTATGATAACTTCAGTTCCTGAATCTTAGTTTTTTGAAATTGTAAAATTTAAGTTTACCCAATTTTGTGTTAGTTAAGTTTCATACATATCCCTTTATAGTTTTTTAAGAATATCAATCTCTTATAACTCTGTCGAAACTTAACCAATTCCCATGCGTCTTGTCAATTTGATTATAGTTTAAGCTCTAAACTGAATCTACATTTAAATTTGTTTAGTTACAACTTTTTACAAATTTTGCATTGCCTAAAAACTTTTATGACTTTCTTAAAACTCTATCAAATCTCTTGCAAAATATAAATTTGATCATGTTTTCATCTCTTCATTGATTTTGCATAGAAATGTTGTTTATATAAGGAACTTACATTTTAGTTAAATGTTTTTTCAGGGTATCTTGTGGTTCAATATTCTAGCCGTGTTCTTTTTGTATTCTGTTTGGCTTTGACTTTTTGTTTTGTTTTATGTTGGCTTTTACTGTTTGCTGTTTGGCTTTGCACTGCTCTCTTGTCTCCTGTCCGTTTTCCATTGTCTGTTGTTAGCGGCGATATTTCTTGTGTTTTATTGCAACAAAACTACTTACAAATACATTTAAGCGCAAATCCGCAGCGGAACGCGCTCAGAATTGAATTAGTAGGCAGACAGCCGCAACCCCAACCCCAACCTCAATCCCAAACCCAATTCCAAGTTGCAGTCCGTGTCAAAATCCCCGCCCGCCTTCGCACAGTTTGAGAGCAATTTTACAATTAGCTGCGGGACCAGAAACAATTTCAAAAATTTTCAGACGTCGCCAGCCTGTCTCGCATTTGCTTTTGGCATCGCTCACTCACTCATACATTTACTGTTGCCCTCTCACTTGCACGTTCAATGGACTCTGTTCTGTTTCGCGTTTCAATGCCCACTTAGCGGGAACGAATCTGCTGCATCCACTTTCCCCTCCTAGAGATGGGTATCGGCCAGAACTTGTAGATATTTATAACACTAAGAATATTACATCTAACTGCAGATCGTAATAAATATCAATTATACTTTTCAAAAAAAGTTACCAGATCAGTTATATATATCCAAATGGAAGATAGAAGAAAGACCAAAATGTAAATAATTGTATTAATGGAAAAATGCAATATAACTTATTTATTTACCTAAACTTGTACAATATATATTTTAATAAATTGAATTTAAATAAATTACTATATCAATGCTCACTATATAAACCAGAATTAGTTAATATAGACCTCAAAATGTATACTTCGCCATATAATTTAGGCATACAACGAAAACTCTAATACATAAAAGCAAAAAAAAATCAAATTATTAAAATAACTGTAATACACACATGTTATTAAATATCGAAATATTATGAATATATAGCTTAAATATCGTTTCTATGCATCGGTATTCTATAGATACATACTAAAATATCAGTACCCATCCCTAATAAGAGCAAATCTGCTGCATTCTCGTTCCCCTCCTGCATTCACCCTTCTCCTCAGCCTCTGCTCCACTGTAGCATTCGCTTATGCAGTTTTCAATTGCTTTCCTCTGTTTATTTATTGTTTATCTATGTCTCTTTCCATTTGCATTGTTTATTTTCGGTGGCTTACGCGGCGTCGACGATCAGGCAGACATTTTGACTCCCTTCATTCCCTTTACAGTCTCTTCCTACCACATTCCCTTCCCCCTTTCTTTGGGGCTCTCCCGCTCAATGATTATTATGTTTTTTGCATGCAAAGTGCAGTGCCAACAGCAGGGAACGATAAAGAGTGTAGCAGACAGACAGCGCATAAACAAGGCGCAAGGCACAACAGAGGAACTGCAATGTCGGATAAGAAGGCATCATATAGAGTGGGAATGAAAGGAGTAGGGTAAAAGGGGGGAACAAGAGGGGAGCCAACAAAGAGTGTAAACAGCGACAACCGCAAAAGGCTTTTCGCATTTTAATAGAAATGTGATTCGTCTTGTCGTGTATCCTTCTCGCTCACACTCCATCTTTTGCAAGTTCTATTGTTATACTCTTTTACAAGGTTGGAGTATATAACAAACTATGATAAAGTTTGTATAAATATAAATGTGTTACATAGGTCAGTTTATTTTATAGTTCACATTCATTTTATGTGATAGATACTTTTGAATTTGACATTAGTTTCTACACATTTAAGGTCAAATAATATTTCAAATAGTTATATGAGACAGACAGTTATTTATGTGCATTGAAAAAACGGGCCATAGAAAACATAAAATCTATTAATGGGAATATAGATATGTACTTAGAAGCATGTGTTAAACAGAGTGCATAAACATTTAAATATGTGATAATGATGTAAAGATTAGATATAAGCATAGTAATTATATACTAATAATTATTACATGTAATAAATAATTTGAAATAAAATTTATCGATAAATCTCTTCATATAGTTATTACTATTTCCGCTTTAATCTTGAGCATAATTTCTGATTATATTACCTAAAAACTAACAAATTTGACAATGATATGTATGAAATATAACATTTCGTAACCACTTTATATCTAGTTTAATTTTCTTTATTATTTATTTAGCTTTAGATTTGTTTAGTTTAATTGAAAGAGTATCCATTGACTTCAACATATCAGTTTCGAGATAACTTTTCATCTTGTTTAGCATTTTCTTTATACATTTCTTTTCCATTTTTTTTTTGTGGTCTATCTCCCACCATTGTCATCGATTGTCTATTTCCATTCTGTGTGGTAGCGCGTGACTTTGAAAATCGCTTTTCACATACATAAATAGAATACACACATAAACATACTCATACATAAATGGGAATGAATTTCCCTTCGAATACATTTCGATATCAGTGAATTTTCAGGCTTTTTTCCCTGACTTTTGGCCTGAAGCAAATAACAAAATATTATGCTACGTGATTTGCTGCAGCATTTGGCGCTTCAATGAATGCTGATTGCATTCTGAATTTGTGAGTGTTTCTCTGCTTCTTGATTTTTGTTATTCGTGGATTTTGTGGATTTCTGCAGTTTGGCATTTCATGGATGGGTATCTTTGTGTGTGGATGAGTCTGTGTGTGTGTGTGTGTGGGCTATAGTCAAATTGGGCTGCCATTTGGTGTGTGTCGCCCACTTGCTGCCATAAAAGGCGTAAACATTTAATTTCCATGTGCCACATGAAGTGGCAGTGGAAAACAAATGCAAACAAATGCAAAATAAACCAAGTGTTAAATATTTGACATGGGGCACGTCGACGATGACGACAACGTCTAAAATTTTCTAGTCCCTTGGGGCAACAACTCTGCTGCATTTCCTGACAGCAACACCAACAACAAGAATAACAACAACAACAACAACACGTGTAGAGTGTCATGCAAGGCAGGCGTCTTCCGCTAATGACTTTTGCTTGCCTGCGTCTCTGCCACAGTCTCTGCCACTGCCACTGCCTCTGCCTCTGCTTGCCACCCTGTGGCACTTCATTATTTTGAGTTGCTGCCTGTGATGAATTCTTGTTTGGGCCTCTTCTGTCTACAGTCTGTTTAAATGGTTCAAGGTGTTGGTGTTGACTTTGTAGTACAAAATAAAGTGAGTTGCTTGCCAACGTCTTCATATAGAGGTACCTACACTGAACAAATTAGGGATCTAAAGCTAAGATTCTGGTCTATAAGAATAAATTCTTATTATGAAATTCAAATATTTTTATAATTTCAAGACCACAACAAAAACCAAAAAGCTAAGCTAAGTAAAGATGTGTTTTAGGATTTATGTCATATGTGTGCCTCTACAACTATTTGACAATTTCAAGAAGCAAAGTAAACACAATATTTAAGACAACAACACTATAATTGTCAAATATAAATCTTCTGAGCATCTTTAGAATAATAATATTACTCTTTATATGAATTTAAATTCATGACCATAATTTATTTGTGCCCTTACATTAAAAATTAAGATTTTCACAATTAATATTCTTAGTTTGTTAATTTTTCCTTTAAAGACTATTATTTTAAGAACAAACTATTTAAGATGAATATTTCTGAAGCAGGTCTTCTTTTTCCGGTGTAGGAGGCACCTTGACACCGAGACACCTTCAGGTGCCTCTGTCAGGTCTGCTGTCCTGTTAATGGCTTCCGTCCGCCCTTGCCATGTGCTCGGTTATTGTCTGTCATGGCGTAAAATGATTTCCGTCATGCGCTCACCCCTCTAACTCCCACTCCTTGCCCCTCTATCGCACTCTCTCACAAAAACTGACATGACTTCCACCCACTTGCTCCCTTCTTTAAATTTCTTTCACATGTCTTTGCACTTGACACTCTTTACTTGGGTGGGCCGTCTTTTGCAGTTGTACTGTACAGTTTTAGCTGCACAGTTTTAATTACAGTTTGGTAGGCATGACTGCTCTTGGCACCTATTGCTTTTACCTTCATGGTATTGTTTTTGCTTTGTCTTTGCCTCCGATTTCAACGTCCCTCAGCGGTGGCTACTTTTATTTAGTCTTTTCCACAATTTACAGCCGGTGGCTATTGTCTAGCTGGCTTAAGCTGGGGTAGAATTTTATTTGTACCCTTTACTAATATAAACTACGTAAAGGGCATAACAAAAGTGGGATAAACTAACTTGAGCGATTATAGCTGAAGAGCCTATTTTGTATATTTAACCTGAAAATATAAGTTGTAATATATTTTATAAATCTGAAGCTCGTTATAGGGTATCTACTTGTCAAATAAATTTTATGTATTTAAAATACTTTTAATAAGAAAAGGAAAATATGTTGAAAAGTCTTTGTTTGTGGCAAGATTAAAGATATTTTTACTTTATACAGGGTATAAGTTAGGGGTTATGTGAAAAGTATATTAAAAAATAAGAATCATTAAAGTATTCATATGTGAAGAAAGCATAACAGAATGGTAGAAACATTTACATTACATTAAAAATTCAAATAGAGTTACCATTAGCCGAGCACACTCGACTATTTAAAATAACAGTATCATAATAGTGTCTTATAAGAATAAAGATATATAGAATGAAGATAGATAGAGTAATCCTTCTTTAACACTTCATAAATGGTATCTGTAACATGCCCATAATTGTTTAGTTTAAATATAAGTATTTCATAGGTTTATTGCAGCATAATTTTTAAATAAGTAAAGTTTAAGAAGAAAAAGATTTAATTACTTTAAGACTTTATACAGGGTACCAGATAGTCAAACAGTCTCCTCTATTTAAAGAACTCGTGTTTTACTATGTTTTGTTGTTTTCATTTGTATTGTTTTTTTGTGTTGTTCGCTTCCTGCACTGCTGCAAATGTTTGCTTGGCTGCGTTGGCTTAAGAAGAGCATTGCCACGCCCACATTTAAGTAGGATGTAGGCAAACGGCCAGAATGTGTTGGCAATAGAAAACCACAAGAGGCGCATACCAACAGTCTACAATTACCGTTGTCTATCTCAACAAACCGAAAAAAAATCGTCTACAAATAAGAGAAAATACTTGTACTTTTTCCCTTGTACTCGGAAGCGTCTACTTTCCGACATGGTCAAGATAAAGAAGAAGTGTTGGCGTCTTTTGGGCACCTGCAAATTGAAAATTATTTTCCATTTAGTTTTTATGGCAACATATTCGAAAGGTTTTTCATCTCCTTCCCCTTGTTCCTCATGCAAAGGGTCAGCACAAATTATGAAAATGGTTGCAAACATTTGAGGAAATGTTGCATGAGTATGAGGAAATGGAAATAATGTTTATAAGAATTTAGATTGGCCATTATTTGAAATGGTTTTCTTACGGTTCGGTTGCTTACAATTCAACTGAAAAATCTTTTTTTAAGGGTCGTTATAAATATGATTCTTAAATGTACCCCAATTATGTCGATGCTTAATTCTAAAAAAGATCCCTTCAATGGACTAATAAATTAGTACTTATAGTATGACTAGCTTACCTTTTTAAATTCTAATGTGAATTGTAGAAGCTTATATTAAAATGCTTGTAATATATATAATATATGTATATACCCCTAATCCACTTCTCACTTTCGGCAAGATTTTTTTGAAGTGAAGTTCTTATTGATAAGTATTCAATTTATTTTATAAATAAGTTTTGATGTGTATATTAATGTTGTATTCTTTTGATGTCTATTTGTCTACCCTCTTCGCTTTCTTGATTCTTCTGATTCAGTTTATTAGCACATTCATCCCAGTTTTCATTGAGAGTTCTCGAGGTTTCTTATTATGCCTGCCTGGACTCTTGTTTGTTTCACTTTATTTGCACGCGAATAAACAAATGATTGAATGAATGTGCGAATGCAAATGAGGAACTCAGATTGTGGCCAAGAGATTGCAGTGTCGCCCTTCCTCCCTACTCTCCTCTCACTCCTCTTTAGCTACTCATTTGTCCCCTCTCGAGTAATCCCAATGGAGGAGCCACAAGAGAATTTTTCGGGGCGGAGATTGCTCTGCTGCATATCGATGAGGTTTTGTGTCGTCTTCAGTCATCAGATTGATGGGCAGACAACAACGACAACATGGCAGAGTTAATGGAGAAGTGGAGAAAGCAGACAGAGAGAGGAGAGAGAGGGAGAATGATGAGGGTCTCTGTTGGCAAATATTGACAAAGGCAACAAGGAGCAAACTATGCAACCGCAAACCACTTGACTGACTTTTGTTGCAAATTATTATTATTTTTATTATTATTATTATTATGACTATTGCGCCGTCGTCCTCCTTCACACAATTTGCATAGTCAGGTGAGTTGCTCTGTCGCGTTCCCAGGACACGGACACAGACACGGACACGGGCGTTGCATTTCAATGACAATATTTCCACGGCTCGGGCACAGCCATGGGCACTTTAGTTGGATACAGAGTCCATTGCTCTTATGCACCTCCTTCTCTTTTCATTTCCATTCCCATCCTTATCCAGTTTTCGGTTTGACTTTGGTTAGTTGCCTTACATTTGCCTGTCGGGTCGTTGTGATTTGATTTGATTACATTAGTTGGCAGCATCGTATCTTCTTTCCCGTCGTCGGGTATCCATTTTAAAGTTCATTTACTTACCACATCTCCTCCTCAGTCCCGTGGTTAGACTTCCGCCCGTGTTATTTACTCAAGTGCGGGATTTCTAGTTCGTTTGTCAACAGCCTCCGACTCCGACTCCCATTGAAGCTAGACTCCCGCCCAGACTCTTGGTTGGAGTGTCAGCTCTCTGGGTTTGCACTCCAACTTGATTTGTTTCTTCATTTTCTACTGACTGTTTCGACAAGTTCTCTCCCCAGACTCCTCTTTGTATGTATCTTGTATCTTGTATCTCGTAGGTAGCTTTCGCGCATTTTGGCATTTACAGAAAATTTGCAAGTCATAAACAAGTTTTTGCTTTTTACTTCACCTACGTTTCCTTGGCTTATTCTCTAGTTTATTCTTCCTTTCTTCTCTTCTCCTCCTGTTAGAGTCTTTATTTTATTTAACTTTCAAGAGTTTTTTTTTTGGTTTTCGAGGCTTTTGCGGCAGTTGCATGATTTGTGTCTTTTTGTTTTTTCTTGACAACAATCTGCAATGAAGTCATAAATTCTAAATTACTCAAACTGAAAAAGTTTTCGGAAGTTTGTTTTTTCTTTTTTAGCTTTTATTTATATTCAAGTTGGGCTCTCTGAAATGAGCTCATTATAAGTGCGTTCGTATTTGGCACAATACCTTGATTCTGTGAGATTATCGAACTGTTGTGGATTAGCCGAATAAGGAAGTCTAAAAAACTTTAAAAATCAACTTGAGGTGAAGAGTATTCAAGTCAAAACAAACCCATCAAATTGTTGAGAAATGAGAATAGTAAAGAATAGGAAATAAAGTATTGAGAGCTCTGTTGTGGGTATGAAGTGCAGATAATTTTTTAAAAGTTTAGAGCTTAAATTAAAATTTAAACAAATCATTAAATTTGAAATAAAAAAATACTTTTCTGGTTTCTATATAAATTCTAAAATTTGTATTTAAAACAGTATAATAGTTATTCAGTTGATATGCTCAAGATGATTTCATAATAATGTTCTCATTGAAAATTTTGATTAGACTGTTGTTGTATAAAAACAATTACTGGAACAGCAATTTTAGTCCTCACTTCTTACTTCTGATCTAGCATGGTACTTTTCAAACATTTTAAGACAATTTATTTTCAAGCTGCCTAAAAAAAGATAAAACAAAAAAGCATCGTACATCGTGTAATCTATAAATTTTGTATAGACTTTATCATTAGAACGGACAAGAAACACTGATTGGCACTTTTGTTGACAACTTTTGGGAGAGTTTTCAAAGATACTTGGAACGGGTATGGAACCTATAGGTAGAGGCTCGTAACTCATTTGACTGAGTGCTTTCCGTTGTTTTCCTTTGAGTAATTTGCAAAAACATAAAGAAAACAAAAACCTGTACGTCCTTGGGCTGAACGCGGCGCATCGCGAAAGTCACCAGAAAAAGACAAATAAATGGTAAAAATACACAAAACTGGGCAGCCATCAATCAAACTGAATGTGGCTAACCACAGTAGGGGAACAGGGAAGAATGGACAAAGAGAGAGAGAAGAGAGAGGGAGTAGCACGTCTTTTGACAGCTGTTGTATGTCGTATTAGGAGGTATCGTATGGTTGTTCAATGCCAAAAATGGCTGAGAAATAAGTCAGGTGTGGTTGTCTTTGTGGTTTTACTGTCATCCTTGTTGTTGTTGTTGTTGTAGTTGTCTGGCTAAATTAGCATATGACTCATGGCAGCAAATGTCGCACTGTCGTCCTGCGTTGTGTCCTTCACCGTTTACTTAGCCATTAATAATGAAAAACATACAAAATGGCTCGTTTAAAAATGTGTAGTCTACTTTTGGGCGCTATGGCAATGCCACTTAAAAATAGCTAAAAGCAAACAAAAGGCAAAGACTTTGTACAGTTTTTTTTGTTGTTGGCAATAAGTAGAGCTTGAAAGAGAGTATCAGACTGAGAAAGAGAGACAGAGAGAGAGAGAGACAGAGAAAGAGAGAGAGATAGTGCCAACTGTTTGGATACCGTAAATTGTCATTTGCAAACATTACACATACGCTCAGTTGAACTTTACAGTTTGTTGCATACCACCGAATGGAGCAGCTACTACTTGACTCTGACTCGTCCACAACTAGTTGACAATTTGTGTAAAAGGATGCAGTCAGCGTATGTTGCATAATGTTGTAGAATGCTTCATACATTCCAGCTCCAACTGCTCACTTCAAACCGTTCGACTGATGATGATGCCTCGCCTCGATGATTGTGCAACATTAGTGCTCGTCTGATGCATTGTTGCACTAATCGAGAGGGTATACTAACTATTTTATTAAGTTTGTAAAGCTTGTGGAAGTATTTCAGGAAATGTTAGCTTAAAATTCTAAGCGAAAACTCTTCGAATAACCAAACAAAAGTCGTACTAAATAAACAGTTTTCAAATTTTCACACACCTAAACGTTTTAAGTAGTTTCTCAAACATTTTTTGAAGTAAAAAACTAGAGTCATTTTTATATTTTCTAATAATTTATTTTTTTGCATAACATTTAAATAAAAAAAGAAAAGTTGATTTGTGAGAGTTGATTTAATATAAAACTAAAGTATTTGTATTATCAAAATCCAAAACGTGACCTTTTACTTTTTCTTTTAATAAGAAATGAGAGTTTTTATTGTACTATATTATTTATTAAATTTAATTATAAATATTGTTGACATTCAAATATAAGAAAAAGAGCACCTTAACTTCGTTTTCTGCCCTTAGGTGCATTCCTTTTCTCATTTTCATTGTTGAGTTATTTGGGAAATCTGAACAAACTAGTATGCAGCTCATTTTTGCACTCGTTATGCAACAACTTGATTTATTTCGAGCTACCATCAAAACTCCTGCCCCTTAATCCCTGACCTCCATGCATTTTCCTTTTTGCCAGCATATTCTATGAAAACAGTTATGTCTCAAGTCAACAATGTCAACATTTTGTATGACAGAAAACCTCTTCGACATTTTCTACTGGAATTTGTATCTCGTTATCGTTAGGTTGCCTCTTGATTTGTAGCACTGAAATGTTCTTTTCTGCTCTTGGTTATTTAATATTATTATTCTTTCACGACGCTGAGCTAATAAACTATGTAGACTCGACAAGGTTTTTCCCTCGTTCTACATATTTTGTAAATGCAGCTAGGAAAATGCCAGCGTGGGAATTTCAATTTGCTGTGGCACGTGGTTGTCTTCACTCTATAATTGACTTTGCATGTGAAGGTTATTGTTGCAGGCAGACATAAATATGTACATTTAAAATATATATAATATATCCCATATCGATTGACTGTCGGATAATGGAACAGTGTAGAGTAAAACTTTTGCTTTGAATGCAGTGTTTTTTTTTTAACATTTAAGAGCGCAATCTCTTTGACCATTTTGTTTAACCCGCATGTAGACAACTGTCAACTGAGTTGGTGCCAAGTTTTCAAAAGGTTTTGGCCTTCAAAAGCTGCCAAGGAAATGCTGTTAACCTCTTCAAATCCCGAACGCACCTTGCAAAACTTTTCTGACTGACATTTTCCAGCGCATGCATTTTTAATGCAAAGAGCAGCAGAAACTTGCTACAAACAGTTGAACAACTAACAAGTGCGGGAGAGGGCGTTGACCAGAGTGGTAGGGGGTGTGGCAAGAGGGGGCGGAGAAGTGGCAAGGAAAGTCATGTGAAGCGTGCCGCGTGTCAACTAAGCTGACGCAATGCGACAGTTTTAGTTTCAGCTTTGGGTCAAAACGGAAACCTTTTTGACCAGCCCCAAAAAAGTATGCCACACAAATTGAATTGGTTTTAAAAGCACCCACAAATCGAACTACAGACACACGCATACACTCTTATAAACTCACTCACACCCTCACACACACTTTGCTGCTGGAAGTAATCGCTTCCGGTTGACTTTGCGCCAATTATGTCAAATAAAATGCTGTTGCCGGTCCGCCAGGAGAACAAAAATCAAGTTGAGTGACAACCCTGGAAAGCGCTGAGCTGTGCGAAATGCTGTTAACCCTTTTTTTCCCTCATAAGCAAAATCAAAACGAATCAAAATCAAAAGACAAGTCATTTCAGCTCCCAGTGGGATCACGAAATGCGAATGTGAATGCGAATTTCCTATTGTGTTTTTTTTTTTTTCAGTTTTCAAGCAGAGATTTCTTAGCTGACATGCGATTTAACTAATTGCCAGTGAGATGTCAGAGATGAGGATTCCTCGAGCTACTGATTTAGACGACCCTCGTCTAATTGAAACATTAACTGTTGAAAAACGGCAGCAATTTTTGTTGCATAAAAGATTTAAATTCATTTAAGGCGTCGTCGGCAACACACAGGAAGCGGCCCTTAGGGCACAGGGTATATACTGTATAGTCTACACTCTCTGTACACTGTACAGGAAGCAGGGGACATGAGCAGCTCTAAAGCAGCGACAGCCTCAAAGGAAGCACTCAATTTATGCAAATCTCATGTAAATCTGTTGAAAGTCGCGGAGATGGAGCAATGTGAGGCAAGCTAAAATTGCAAGCAGAATTGTCATTTGTCTGGAGAGGGGGAAGTTAGACAAAGTGGGGGAAATTGAGGACTGAACATATATACATAGCTTAGAATGCTGGTAAATGTCACTTGGATGTGAATGCCAATTTGAATGTGCGTTAAATGCCACTTTCCAGTTTGAGAGCAACTGACTGCTCAAACGACCGGCATATGCAAAAGAAATAATGGTGAGACTATAAAAAATAATGAGGCGCAGAATGAGACGTGCCATTGGAAAATCAGAACAGAGTCAAAACCAAGTCATAGACAATTTTTAGTACTCTTGTACTTGAACTCTGACAATTGGAACTGACATTTCGCACAGCCAGCGAACTGTGAATGTCAAGGAAGAAAGTTCAAGAGCTGTTGCGTGATCTTTCATTGAGCGTGGGGTTGAAATTTTAGGATTAAGGCTGAAAAAGGCAGAGATACAGCAAAGTTAAAGAAGACTAAAAGCTAAGACTCTAAAAGAGATAAATAAATTTTGTTGTACTTAAGAATGCTAAATTTAAAACGATATGTTATAAACAAGTCCACTGAATATGCTGGAATAAAAGCAAGATATTGAGCAGTTTGATTAAGAAACTTTAGTACTATTTAAAGCGCACTAAATCATGAACTTTAAGCAACGTACATTTAAAGTCAACAGTGAATGTTTCTGTTCAAAAACTAATCTGAAAATCATTTCACATATATACTCATAGCTACTTAAGATTGACACCCAAATATAAAAGATTCTCTAATAAACTTCAAAAAAATAAACTAATAAAATCATTTTACACATTAAACAAATAAAAAATTTAAACATGTAGATGTTATGTTCTTAAAAAGAACACCTCTAAAGTGCTTGCCGATTTGTGCTTAAATTTGTGTGATATAATTTAAAAAAACTGAAAAATCAAATGCTGTAGTTTATTGTCCTTTAAATAAACTACTTTCTGCATTAAAGTTTACTAAGAAGCTTTTAGATTTTATACTCTATACGAAAGTTTTGTTAAAAATCTCTTTCGATAATGTTCTCCTGTACTTTGTGCAAGAATTGAACCAACTTTAGCTCTTGCAGCTGACACACTTTAAGGATCTAAGATTTGTTGCGAGTTTTCTTCCTGTTGTGTGGAGTACTTTCAAGCTTTGCCTCATTGGCTGCTTCTCACGCATCGTTGACTGCATTTGAAGTGCAGTAGGTAACCAAAATAAAAAAGAGGAGAGAATTTAAAAGAATAAAGTACAGAGCAACCCTACGATACGAAAAACAACAACAACAACAAACAACACTTGTGACTGGCTTTTGGGCCTCAGGTGAGTTGCCACCAAAAAAAAAAAAGAAAAAGCTGCAGATTGAGAGGTTTTTGCGAGGGTTGCTTCATGCCTCTGGCTTAATGGAGTTGAGGATACGTTGCTTCGTTTGCGTTCAAAGTGCAGACACGTGCCACACATTGGGCGCTGACTGTTACACTGCTGGCCAAGAATATTGTGCACACTATTTGCGGTGGCTGAAAGTTGTCATCGCTCTCTTTGGAGGACAATAAAAAGGAAGAAGGAGGTGGACGCGGTTCATTGTACGACAACGGCAACGTGCCGAATTTGCATGGTTGTCGAGGAAAGGCAACAACCACGTCAACCACGACAACCACCCAAACCACCCTCCCATACATCATTCAAAATATGCACAACCACCCATTTGAACGCTATCACAAGCTGCCACACGTTGGCATTGCAACATTTTGTAGCCATGCCTTGTTATTGTTGTTGCTTTAGCTGTTGCTGCTGCTGCTGTTGCTGTTGCTGTTGCTGCTCCTGCTGCTTATCAGCGCCCCTTGGGGGTTGTTTAGCATTTTAGGGGATGGCCTCTGCAATCGATATGCGTCTAACGAAAGCGCGCAATGTTTTTCAGTACTTTCCAGTTTGCGGTAGGTACAATTCTTTCTGACCAGTCCAAGCCAAAAAACTTCCCCCAGATCCCCTATATAAATATTGTTAAGTCCCGCTCCAAAGTGCAGCGCTTAAGTTACCCCCGAGTTAAGCACTCGATAAGCGAGCTTCTGTTTATTTTTATGTTTTTTTTTTCTTCTTTGTTTTTATTTCATAAAAAATGTTGGTTGCCCTTGACAGCCATTGATGTCGTTCGTTGTTCGTTGCTTTTTTTGTTTCTTTTGCTTTACTTTCTCCTTCATCATTCCCACTAAAATTTGTCGCCCAGCAAATATTTTTTTTCCCTGTTATGTTTTGTTTCACACTTTTTTTTGTTTTGAGCCGAAGCTCAAGTTTCATTTGCATTTGTTTATTGAAGGCGCGTACCCTCAACATTTTCTAATTTTAAACCAATTAAAGTTGTCAAAGTTGCAACTTTCTGGCTGACGAGCTAATCCGGAGCTAAGGCCGTAGACCCTGGGCATATATTTATTTTCATTAAAGAAAATGCCCAAGTTTTAAATTTCATTTGAACAAAATTTGTGTTTGCCCCCAAAAAAGGAAAAAGCGTTAGAAATTCAATTTTATTCCTGCCCCGTGGGTGGTCTGATTGATGCGAAATCTTTTTCTCTTCGTTTTTCCCACTTTTCCTATAAAAAAAAAATGTTTCCATCTCTGAATTTGTCAGCTAATTTGAGGCAATATGTGTAGCTACAAGCAAGCTGCAATTGAAAGCTGTCGATAATTCTTAAATAATATTACATTTGCAATTAACTGTGTGTTTTCTCCCTTTAATAAATGTCAGATTGTTTAAAATATCCTTAAAGTTGTTATTTCTAATATTTAGGCTAGATTTTCTTGCAAAACAGTCCAAATAAATAAAAGGAAATAATTCAAATATTGATTTAAATCAGAGAAATATTTCAATCGAAAAGAAACTTAATACTTGATTTGAATTTAAAATACATATAAGAAAATGGTGTTGATATTCGCAATAATCTCATAGAAAAGAGAAGAATCACCTGCTGAACATTTATTTTAGAAAGTTATTTGTTGTACCTTTCCTTTTCCTTCATGCGTGGTATATTTGTTGGCGGTTTTTCACCCGTAACTGCAAGAAAACCCGAGTCTCTGCTGCTCTTGTTACAATTATTTCTATTCATAGCCATTGTATTTGTTTCGAGGCAAGCTCAAGTTCCAGTTTGACACCTTTTGCTAGAGCAATCACCAAGTACAAAGCGGCGTATGCTTAACATGGGTTTGGATTACGCGACAATGATCAAATTCTGGGCCAAGTTTTTACATTCACTTTCAAGTTGTTTACTGATCACGTGATTTGCTTTGATTTGATTGAATTTGTCACTAATGTGTTAAATGCGCGTCAAACTTAATATAATTTAGATATTAACACATTCCAAATACCGCTTGTCGACATCGTCATTATTGCTTATCGTCATCGTCATCGTCAGCGTCATTGTTATCGTCGTCATTATTATTATAATGATTGCTGGGTCTGTTGTTGAATGCTCCATCACGTTTCATGCACATCGAGTGCGAACTTCAAATGAAAATTGTCACGACAATTGCCGGTTGTCGTTCCGTTCGCTACGTAAATCAAATTTGCGGCTCAACAGTAACATTTTCTGCGAAAAATTTCTACACTTTTCTCGCAAATTAAATGAAAACCAAACGAGCTGTAAAAAGCAACAACAATCAAAGCGAAAAAATAAATTGTATTTACGTTAATAAACAGAAACGTCGTCAAGTGATTAACACTCCATTTCCATGTAACGTTAACGTTAACATGTAACATGTATTATTAATATTATTATTCAATTCAATTTGCACGATTGCCTTACAGTTTGACAGGCTCACGACAAATAACACTTACAGTTCTGAAATTAGACATAAAAGTAAATGAGTTATGCTTGGTTTAACAAAGGAATGTCTTTCTTGTTAACTGTAATGATTTGTTTGCAAATGAAGCAATATACATTCAGATATGTTATTAATCTGATATCTGGTTCACTCTATTGCCTTTCATTTTTTTTTAAAGTTTAGTACCAGACTATATTGTGGATGGTTTTTATCTGCAAACAAATCTTTAAAATTTCCTTATTTTGAAGATTTTAATTTTTTATTTAATCGGAGAACATATTCACCAAATATATTTCTTGTATTTAAAATAGACAATTTTCAAAAAGTTTATTTTTAAAAGTTTTTTTTATAAAAAATCTCTTTGACTTTTATGAAAAAAAAACCCGATTTCAATGGTTTAAATCTCGAGTTAATATTTGGTGCGCAAAAGAACACTTTAAATTTAATTCTGACAGGATTATTTTTTCTTTTATATGAAAATCGTGTCAAATCGTCAAAGATATTGACAAGTAACGTTAACTTTTAACAAAATCCTAGAACCAACCAGATGTTTGACTATAAAATTAAATTAATAAATTTAAGTTTGAAGAGGAATGAAAAAGGCAAAAGTTGTGGGTCAAAAGCGTTACCATAACTTACTTACTTAACTTAACAAATTAACTGATTACTGAACAGCTCTAATTAAAATGTTATAAAAAAATAGTTTAAAAGTTTATGAAAATAGTAATTTTTCAAAGCGAATTCCTTTTTAAAAAATAAAGTAGAAATTAAACATAAACGTATACTTTCACATACATATGTTGCCCTACTATATTGCCCTTCCTTCATTAAGCGTTGGTCTGATTGCATTCCTTTAGCCAAAAAGTCTGCATTTTAAAGTGACCATGGAGGACATGCGGAAAGTAAACTTTGTAGAGGATGTATCTACAAAATGTGCTTGCGTAATATTTGCAGAGGTCACAAACTAGTCATCTTTCGTGTCAACATTGTATGCGTAATGAGGTTGAGGCAGAGATAGAGGCAGAGAGTCAGCTTTTGTTGCATAAGGCAACTCACCACTGCAACAGTATGTGACTGCCTGCATGTGTAATCAACATTAAACTGTATTTTGTAATCAACCCACACACAAACACATCCACACACACATGCAGCTTCAAAGTTGCCAACTCAGCTTAGGCGGAAGTGAAAGCGTCGACGGGTTTGAAAATGGCGTTCAGGTGTTGCTTTTCTTGGTAACTTGCAACTCATGTAAGGTGGAGGAGGGTGGTGAGAGTATGGGGCAAGCATAGAGAGAACGCTGGCAAACACATTATAAAATCTATACACGCTCTAAGCGCACTTTTAACCCATTAACGCCCACATGATTCTAACTAAAATGCAGAACTGCTTCCTGATGACGTGGCTTAAAAACACCACACAGTTGTTGTATCTCTTGTTGTTGTAGCTCTTGTTGTTGTTGTTGTTGCAGTTGTTGTTCTTTCCTGCAAGTTGTTGAAGAAATAGTGTCAACTTGTGTTTGCTAGATTTTAATGCCTCCCACCATCATTGGGGGCACCTTTAACACCTCGATGCCCCCAAGGGTTGTCTATTGTTTCCTCTTTTTGCTTGTGTTCTGCTTTTCTCTTTTTTTTATCTTTTTGCCTGTCTTATACACGTACACACACACACGCACACACAAAACGTTTTATCGTCTGTGCATAATAAATTTTGTTGCCTTTGTTGTTGTTGCGTGTTTTGAGTTCCTTGCAGTCGCCATATGAAGTTATTGACAGGAGCAAAAGCAGCAGGAGCATCCTGTGTGCAGTCCTGAAGGACTTCTGGCCTGCAGCAGCTTATCCAAGGCGCATTAGACACACTTGCCTGCGTTTTTGGGCTCTCACATTTGGCTTTTATCAGCCCGGTAACTGATGACATTATATCACACACACACACACATACATACACACACGCACACTCACTAACTGGCACATGTGTGTAACTGCGACATTGCCATGTGTAAGTACGTACTTATGGACAATATGCTGACTGCTGCTGTAACAGCAAACAGTGCCTGTCAAACCCATTAAGCGGACGCGCACAAAAAATATGCTACGATTTCTTTCTATATCGTCCGTTGGGAAAAGAAAAAGAAGCAAAAAGAAAACTTCTTCTGAGTGTCTATTTGGTGTCTTTCGGTTTTGTAATTATTTTAAAAGCTCAACTTGTGCACGTAACGACATTTGCCGCAGTCGCGGCAACGATTGCCACTTTTTGGAGAACATAAACAAAGAACCTCGAACTTGTGCACCACCGTGTAGCCCAGCAGTAAGTGGAAGTCGCTGTGGAATTGAAAATATGCGTGCTTGGGCGATGCACAGTGGTACAACGTTGTTAAAAACAGAAATATATATAGAGTGAACAATTGAACATAAAAATACGAAATATAGTCGATTCTAAGTTAATTAACAGTTTTAAGTTGATTGGAACGATTAAATTCTTTAAAGTGTACTTTTATTCTATTATTTTTAAATCTTTTCCTGGTATTTTCATAAAACTATTATATTCCACATTAATTATATTGACTTATATAAAATTTACTTTAAAGTCCTGCTTAAATTATTGGATGACAAATAACTATCCATCAACGTCAATGTTCAGGTATTTTGTTTTTAGTATTAAATATATTAAATAACAACCTAATTTTTCATTGTTTTTTTTTTAAATGTGGCTATAACTTTCTCAACAATGCTAACTGCATTAAACTGTTAAGGCATAAAATACTTCACAGCTCTGCTAAAACAAGAATTTGCAAGCTTATCAAAGTCCATATCACAGCTCACTGCACTGAACTCGACTGTCAGCTTACATTGAGCACTTTCATCACACTGTGCACTGTAATCCCAAAGGCTTGCACTTCTTGCTCCTCAAAACTTCCATAACATAGGAAGTTAAACGAGCTCACTCATAAAGAACTGCGCCTCAAAAGTTTTTTGGCGACGTCTAGAACGTCAAGGGTTCAACTGGTTGGCCATGCCCACATTTTCCTTCAACCACCTCCGCCCACACTTATCAGACTTCATATTTACCAACTTGGAGCTGGCTTTTGTTGCGCCAAATGCAGTGAGATGAGGCTTTGGGTGAGACCGGTCCCACTGGGATTTAGAGAGGGGCAATGGGAGGGAAATAAAAAAAACTTTCGACGCCGCGGGCCATTAGCCGAGACCCTGGAGGCCACTTCAAGAAGCGCCGTGGACTCGCTGCTTTCGGTTAATGATAATAGGCACAAATGCTCATTATTATGCCATGAAACATGGCGGATTGCGCTGCCAAATTAAATGCTGCAAAATGTTTGCCAGCACTTGAACAAGCGCCAACAAACATTGCATTAAAAAATATGCATAAATTAGAAAAAAGTTTATGAAGGCTTCAAGTTGTTTGCCTCTCTCTCGTAGCTATGTAAAGTTGACTTTCTTCAGGCATCTTTAAATACGCTCTTTGTGCTCGAATCACGCCTTATAATTCGGCTGGAGGGGAATCCCCCTTCTGATTTCCTCCTACTCTTAAAATCACTCTCCTAATAGTGTCTCAAGTAGTTTTACCAGCAGCAGGCACGTGTCTGTCTCTGAATGCTGCCTAGGCTCAATTAGTTTGTCATTCCTCATTCACTTGTCTGCTACTATCCCCTCTCCCTCTCTGTCCCACTTGGGCACTCTCTCTCTATCTCTCTCTGCCTCTATAGCTACGTGCTGTTGCTCATTTTTGTGCAATTTTCAATTTGCTATTCAGTGAAATGTCTCGTAAATGTCAACGGGCCACAAAAAGCGATTACTGCACAATTTACAAGCTGGTTTACTAAATACCCTATAAGATTTGTTCAATCTTTAATTGAGAGTTGATAAACTAAATAAATTCAATACAGTTTATTTAAAGAAAATTGTATAAGTTTATTTAATAAAAGTACTTTTTAAAATTATTCTATCAAAATAGTAAAATTTGTAAATCTCTTCGAAGGTATAAAATAAACCAAATGCTTTATAGAATAGTTTTAAATACAGGAACTGTCAGATGATTAATTAGATAAATTATATTTTAACAAAATAAATCAAAACAAGAACAGTTTATGTACAGAAGAATTCTTCCAGCAAAAACACATTTTAAATAGTAATAATTAACAACAAATTCAAAAGAGGAATATTTAAATGGTAAGGTGCTCTAATGAATAAAATAAATCAATGATTTAGGGAATAGTTTTGAATACAGGGACACAAAATAGTTAAGAAGTCCAGTATCCCCTATCCTATTCTGAAACAAATGAATTGAAGATAAACCTGAGTATACCCTACAAGCTGCCACTACAGAGTATAAGAAATGCTGTGAAAGTTTTGCTTAACTCAGCGCAAGTTCTCAAATCTTGCCAACTTGCTGCGTCTCCCATTTTGATTGTCATTATGACTACAAATGCACTGTAAATGGTAAACATTTTCTTAATTATTTTGGCAACGTTGCTCAGACCTTTATCGAGACAAGTGAGTTAGAGAGAGAGACAGAGAGACAGAGAGATAGGAAGGGAGACTTTGACTCCATTTAGTCGTCTGGCACTTCATTTCACTTGAGTTCATGGAACAACAGCACTTCAACACGCTCCAGTTGGCTCCACAAACTTATTTTCCTGCCTTCTTGCCACTTTAGTTTTGCGGCTGGCAAACCCATTTGACACTCAATTGCACTTGAAATTTCAATAATTTTTGCATTTTCCCCATTTTGCTATTTGATTCCATTTGGAACATTGTCAAAAAACCGTTCTCGACTGTCATTGACACACTGCAAAAACAAGTTGAAAATCGACACAAGTCAAAGTAACAATAAAATGGAAAAATATTCTATTTTTTATACAATTATACAAATTGTTTTTGCCTTCTGGTATACTTATGACGAGGAAAGTTGAAAAGTTGCATTATTCGAATTTCACAATTTCAATTCCATTTTCATTGCTTGGGCGAAAATCTCATTTGCAATTTTCATTTCCTTCTTGTCGCTGGCTGGCAACTGAAACGAAGAACAAATTGTGTTCTGAAATTTTATTATGATTATCTGGCGGCGCATTTCGTATTTATGAGTTTTAAATTAAATGCGATTTTGGGCACCTCAGACAGTTGCCAAGTCCCAAAAATGGAGAATCTCAACATGTCTCCTGGGTGACTCTTTAAATATTTATCGATTTCTACCTTAAGCTTGCCCTCTTTCCTCCTTCTCTACATTTCATTGTTCACTTTTTTCTTTCGCATCTTCTTTATGGAAAAGGATAAGTTTGTTTTGGGTCTGATAATTTTGGCAAAACGTTTTAGTGGCTGTTTAGGCAGCAGCTCCAATTGAACATGAACATCAATTCGAGCTTTTCCTGTCGCAATATTGCCTTAAATATTTTATGCTTTCTATTGGCATATCCTTTTTTTTTGTAGAAATTCCCAACAGCCTCGGGGATCAAAGTAAAGTTAAACATGAAATGTTTTGCAAAAGTCGAAACCTTAATTTGCAACTTATTCAAATTCACATACTTCTTGATTATATGCATATTCTATGCATATTTAATGTTTGTAAGTTAATATATTAAAGGAAAGTAAAGGAGGAAAGGATGGAGTTTTGATAAATGAACAAACATTTACAGGAATAACGATAGTTGTATTGAAAGTGGTAAAAGAGATAATAGAAAAGTATAAAAACTATTTTTATAAATGTGCATGTTTTAAAACTATCAATATTATCTATCTGCGTTCGAAACTCTCAAAAATGTATTTGTGCTGCAAAATAAAAGCTAATTAAATTCCAACTTTAAGTTTCAATACTTTGAAGTATTCCATTCTATTACATTATTAATTTATTTCACCATAAAGTATTTTACTCTTGCATACTTGCAAAATGGATAAAGTTACTTTTGTCCCCTGGTCGTTGTCAATCCATCTCTATCCCTGTCCATGTCTAACGTTGAGAGTATTATACTTCTTGAAATGCCTGCCGGGCCTGTCTGATTGTCTGTCCTTCTTCTGAATGTCTATCTATCTATCCCAGGGTCTACCTGCAACTTTGCTTCTACTTCTTCTTCTGCCCTTTTGCGCCGGCAGCAGAAGTGTTAACTTGTTTGGCCAAGATTTACAGCTGTCAAATGTCTAAGGATGTCGAACTCAGCCACGTCCCCCTTCAGGGGTTGAATGACAAAGGCATAAATCGGCGGCGACTCCACAAACTGATTTACACTTGGTGTTGCTTTTGAAGTGACAACAAGGACAACAACAAAAAAATTGAAGGAAAATCATGGCATAGCTCGAGGCGCCAACACTTGGAAACAGTTGAGTTCAGTCAGTTGAGTTGAGAATGAATCCGTTCGTCTGCCCTCGTCTGAGTGGCATTTGGCAACAAAATTGTTGTACTTTTCAATTTCAGTCAAAGACTTGCGACAGCACTTTGACAAAGATAGGGATAGAGACAGGAACAGGAACAGGAACAGGGACAGGGCCAAGGACAAGGAGAGGGACAGTTTTTGGGGAAGGAGACAACACCTTGGGAGAAACCACTTACCGCAGAACACTCTTTCAACTGTCGCAGCTCTTTTACAGCCATTTAAGTTAATTGTCTGCCCTGTGAGCGATGAAATTGTCTACGAAATTAAAATGAAAATGGACTTGCACCTCCTAGCCACCTTCCTCCCACTTCTCACACCTGAACTGAACTGTATTTTTGCACCTGTCCCTCGACATTTAGACGTGACAGCCTCGAAGCTTTCTGTGGCATCATTCTGCGGGCACATTCTGTGGGCCAACAAGTTAAGGAACTATAATTTGGCAATTTCCTGCCACATGCCGCATTTTTGCGGTTACAGTTCAGTTGCCAAAGCTTTTGTCTATGTTTTCTTATAATGCCTCAAAATCCCCCAAAGAATGTTGAGAAGCTTCAATAAATATTCAGTACTTTCTACGATGTCAGGCAAAAAATTATTTTTAATTAATCATAAGTTTGAAGAAGCCGTGGCAATACACACACTCACAAACACTTGCACACTCACACACATACACACAAAATACACCTATCGCAGCTCATTTTCATTTTGAAACCCGTCCAAGTTCCAACTCCAACTCCTCATCATTCTCTCCTCTGAACTTTGTGTAATTCAATGCCTTTGCTGTCTCTGGTTTTTGTGCTCGTTGCGGCATCGTTGGCGTCTATTAATTAAATTAAAAAGTTCACAGCCGTCCTCTACTTCTACTCTTCTTCCTCTTCTCCTTCACCTTCACCTCATCATTGTTGTTGTTGTCAGACCCCTAAAACTTCGTCGCCTGCTGCTTTTGCTGTTCTTAAAACTATGCGCAAACATGCAAAATTATCATGCCATGCGGCTGTTAATAAAGTTTGACAGCAATTACATTTGGAAAGCGATTGTGTACAGTTTGAAAGTGATTGCAGTGCCTCGAGCTTGAGAATTAATGTTGGTTATAATACAGTTTGGAAGTTAAAAAGATATATGATTGTTATTTATATGATATAAATAATAAAATATAATATAATAAACTAAGTATAATTAAACATATAAGTTTAGATGACCATAAATTAAAAGTTATTTATATTGTGAGCGGTCCTTTTATTTATAAATAAATAATAAAATATATAAATAATACAACATATTAGTTTATGTTTATATGACCATTAATTAGAAGTTATTTTTATTTTGAGCTATTCTTTTAAACTTGTTTAATTTGACTTCGTAACGCTACAAGTAAAATGGACTTGTAAATTTAGGCATTAGTCTTAATGGAAAAATGTAATAACTCAACATGATTAATAAAACTAATATCAAGCCTATCTAATAATTTAAATTTTTATTTTAGTTTTATTTTTGTCTCTCAAATGTAAGGATTATGTATACCAGATAAACATATAATGCACATACAAATCCATTGATGCATTTTGAAAGCTCAAATTAGGGCAAAAATATAAATTTATATTAGATTTTTACCAAAAATGGTGTCAAAATAAATAATAATATATTAATAGCATTTATTGATTCGTCAAACTTTTACATTTTTGAAATCATCACATTCAGTCGCTTATTGATAAATTTTCTTTGCAATTATGCAAATGGGCTTAAACAATTAAAACGCTGTCTGGCCAACAGATTCAATTGAATAACCCCGCCCCCAACATCCTCTCGGTTCAATGCTTGTTGCTTTTTACTCTTTGCTTGTTACTTGTCCATCAGTTTGTAATTCATTTTGTTGTTTTACATGTTATTTTTTGCTGTTCTCGCAACAATTATGCATATTTACAAATGTTAATTGCCGCCGAGTATAACATTGTTGAACGTACGTCATGGGCAACAACAGTAGCCATGCCCACATCAAATGTACGCCCCCAGCTGCCAATTAACAACATTATTGACTCTGTGGAACAAGCCAACGACAGACAGACGGACGGACAAGTCGACCAACGGTCGGCACTTTGAAATGCTAATGAAATTGGCTTTTAAAGCCAAACTTGGAGTGCCGTCAAGTGCAGGAAAATGTATATACTACATATATAAATATAAATTTCTGTGTTGAGTTACATCAAAAAGTCCTGGCGATGTCCTCAGTTCTGCACTGTTCGGTTGCTTAATTGATAAATTGATTAAATTGCATGGCTTAATTGCATGACAGTCTCATTGTCTTTCGTCACAATGACAACCACATGACATCAGCGATCTACAAATGAATTTTTACATTTAATTTTGCAGTCCCTCTTGTGACCAACTCCTTCCTTTACCCAACCTCTCTTCCTTTTTGGCAAATTGCATTTACTTTGTTCGCCTTCATTTTGGTCAAATGCTCGTTAATGCGACTTATTTGTCAGCATTTCAAGTGTCGCCTCTGCTTTTTGGTTCTCCATTTGATCCGATGCGATTGGATTAAATTGCTTTGTCTGGACTAAAGCAGTTCCTTCCTTGTCTCCAATCAAATCCCACGTTACTCTCAGCGTTTACCGCCTGCGGCTTTTCAACAATTCAACTGATTTTGGCCATTGTCTTTTTTAGTTTACATTAGATGAGCATGTGTGCTCTTTATTGAAATGGTTACGATTAACAGAAATACAAATAGATCTCTTAAATCTGCAAAACTTAAAAGATACATTAAAATCCTTAATTTATTATATTTCTTTTTATTAATTTACTTCTAATTCTTTATTTTTCATAAATTTAAAATTAGTTTAGTTTTCCTTTATATTTGAAATAGTATAATAAATAACTAAATAATATTTTAAGACAGAATGGAATATAATTTATTTATAAACATCATTTCAAAAAGCTATTCGACTTTTTAAGATAATTGTTACATGCCTAACTGCAAATAAAATGCTCTCCATTTTAAACAAAAGAATATCTATGTGTCTTTTGTTTTTTGAATTATCTAAAGTACTGTACGCCCTTGCAAGAATAAAACCTAAATAATCTCTGCAATCATCCTTCCTAATATTCCAATCTCCTTGCTTACCCATTCTATTAACACAATTGCAGACAGCTACCTCTATGGTCACTTCGTTTTCTATGCTGTACATTAAAGTGCCGCTGGATTTTCTTTTCCCTTCCGGTCAACACATTTCCACACTCTCAATATTTTGGTCGTCTTATGTTTACTACCCGATAAGTCCAAAGGATTCTCGAACCGAGATGCGAACAATAAAACTTTAGCCTGTGACTAAAGCGCATTAAACTGCCGACTGCCTTTATATTTTGGGATGGTCACTAACAGTTACATAGATTGCATTTTTCCCTTTTTTTCCTTTTATTTTCGTTTTTGTTGGTTTTATTTTTTTGGTGCGGTTTTGCTTTGATTTAATTTTGCTTTTACTGTAGCTTGTTTGTCATTGTTCCTTGTATGTTCCCTCCTCGCATCCTACAGCCATTGTCTGATACCAATTTGTGAGCTTTGTTCAATTGGCTTTTCTCTATTCCCTACACTGACTACTGTCAGTCATTCGTCAGCAAAATAAATCAATGCTGGGCGGTATGTAACTTTAAAAATTTGCATTGCCAAAGCAAAGTTTGAAGGGCCACAAAAGTAGGCAACACTTTTTAAAGCATCCCCGAAATTTGCTTACTTTAATGTTACTTAATTCTAAGGGATTTGTAGCCAAAATCTTGCCCTCAAATATAAGCTAAATTCTTTATAGCATTGCATAGCTCATATTGCATAACGGGCAGGAGAAGGAGCATGATGCCATTAACCTAACTCCCAACCACACTCGAGTTGTAGTTCATGGCGAACATATTTTATTGATTACATTTGCTACTCCCAAGTTGTCCCCCACGTTTTCTATCCCGCTCCCACTCTCCCTTCCCCATCTCTCTACGTGTTTTTGCACAAGTTTATGAGATTTTCCTTGGTTGCGGCAACCCCAAAAAATCAACTAAGTTCTCGACAAAATTCCACATTTAGAGGAATTGCATTTCTGTGGCCAGTATATGTCTACAACATGAGTTATATAAGCAAATAAATTGCTTATTTGTAGCGACAATTTGCGGTAATTTTGTGATTTGCGATTTTTGCTTTGGTTTTCATTCAGCAAATGTTGTGCTGACATCATTTGTGTTTCTCCATCTATCTCTAAGGGTTGTTGCCAGGCTCATCCCTTGGGTAAGTCCTTATGGCTATTAATTAAACATATTTGCTCTCTCTCCTCGCTGTCTGTCTGTGTATTGGAATATATTTCATGAATGGCAAAGGCAGCGACTCCCCTTCGAGTTGATCACAGTTTATTGACTGCCTTTTTCTGAGCTCCACACTAAACGTGTAATCCTTTTTGGCGCTGGCATTTGCATACAAGAGACACTGAGACTGAAAGCGAGTCCTGTGGAACCCCTTGTATGCATATCGTTAGCAAATTGCAGGCTCAAAAAGCGACCGCGTTTTTGGCCAAAAAACGTACAGAAAAAAGGCAAAACACTCGTGGCAATGTGTGTGTTTGGGAGTGTGTTTGTAAGCTAATACCCAGCCAATTTCCGTTAGCTGCTGCTACGTTTCAGGTAACATGGCCAACTCTTCTTTCTGCTGGTTTTTTCCCGCTTTTAGTCCTTTAGCCGTTGTTGGGCGTTGTTATTCGTGCCTTTTGTATTTCCGGTTTGGAAATTAGAAGGCACACCTTGTTGCTGTCCCCCATAGTTTGGCTTGCAAGCCCTCTAAACAAATTTGTACAAAAGCTTAGCTTATTCGTATATTTTTTCGCTGATCTCATTTGCATATTCGACACATCCTGAATTGCCCCGGACCAGTTGGTCGTTCTGTTTACGAACTGTGACTATGAATTTTTCCAAGGGGGGCGCAGCTGTGTAAGCCATTTGGGGATTTTAAGCCTTTCTGAGCTCAAATTTGTAAAATAATTTTGAAATTGACATTAACTTTTTGAGCAGAAGCTCGAGGTGACTAAATGAAGCCATTAGTAGTCAAAGCCAGGGCCACAAGCCCATCAATTGACTTCTGGACAGAACCCGGAACCGCAATCTTGTGGCCCACAAACAAACCGGCAAGACAAAGGCGTTGATTGGCTTTCAAGCCCTTTTCCCCTCCCCTAGTTCCACTTGAATATTTGGTTTGACAACAACATTTCTCAAAATAAATTTGATTAGGGACAGAGTTTAAAGTGTTCCAACGTCCATTGAGTTTGGATAAAAGCCAATTATAATAATTGTAATAATGATAATAACAACCATATTTATATTTATCTTTTTTATTTTTTCTCTTGCAGCTATTTCCCGCGAGGATGGCGACGATTCGACACATCATCATCATCACCATCATAATCATCATCGCGGCGGTGGAGCCCATCACAATCACGGTAATAAAGTTCCATACAATGGTTACAATTCAGAGGAGTATCTGGATCGCCTGGAACCCAATGGCAATATACCCGCTGACAAAACAAATTGCAGATATGGCGGTAAGTTTTTCTTTACTTAATAAATTTTAGACTATGAAATAAACTATAAGAACTTAATTGAATTTAAAATAAAAGGGAAGAAAATAATTTGATAATTACAAGTAAATAATAAACCTAATTCTGACAATTGAAAATATACTAAAGTTTTATAAAATAAGTTTTTCTGTTTTTAGTTTTTTTCTACTTATATGTTGTCTGTCTTAAATGATCTCTGAATAATGAAATTAAAATAAATAAGAAAATATTCTAAATTATAAAATTTAGAAATATTACCGTTTTAAATTGTTTCTATATATATTTGTCTATCTTAAATGATTCCTTGATGAAATGCTACTTGGGCTATTAAAAAGAATCAAAATAAGTAGAAATATACTTAAGTTTTATACAATTTTCTTTGTTAAATTCAAGATTTAAGATTCTGCTTTGTTTTCTATTCATATCTGCCTTAAATAATAATAACAATATAGCTAATGTATTTACTAAAACTTTACTTCGGCTAAAAAAAATAATTAAAATAAATAAATATATACTAAATTATTGTAATATTTAAATATGTATGTTAAATTCAAGATTTAAGATTCTGCTCTAAATTTTTCTGTTAATATGAGAAAAAGTTGCATATTTGTTGGCTGTCTCAAATGATTACTCTCTTGATATAATGCCAGCTTATGCTTTTGGTGAAATTCTACTTGAGCTCGCTTTAAACGGAACTCATTCATAAAGATTTCGTCTAATTTATTGCCTTCACTTGCGCCATAATCTCTTATTTAAGCTAGAGAAACTAATTTAATGATATTTGTGAGCGTTAAACTCCCCACTGACTTGAGTAATTTATGCCGCATGTCTAACTAATATTGGCTCTGTTGGAGGAGTTGGGCGTGTCTAATTATGGAATGGGCATTTCCCCCAGTGGCATAGATAAACAATTCTGTCAAATTCTCCCCAAATGCTTCTGATTGTCCTACACTCGATTTAGTCGTGCAACATTTTGTTGCTTCCTTTTCTCTCACACTCCATTATTATTTCCTTCTGTTTTTGTGTGGGTGCAATTTATCAAATTTTTGTCTCATTTAGCAGCGTTTACATTTTCTTCGTCCATTTGCTGTTTGTTTATCTGCGCGTATTTTGTCTGTAATTTTGTCATTTAAACGCGTCCTTAAATGGTTTATCATATCTTAGAATTAATCCGCCAGCATTCCAATGCGTTTGCTTTGTTCTCCTTCTCTCTTTCTCTTGTATTATCTCTCTCTTTTTATTGTCATAATTGTAAATTGCAATTTTATGCAAACAATGGCGCAATGGAGCAGGCTGTCTCGAGACTTTAGACTTCAGTGTACAGACTCGTTGACATTCTCGATAAGGCGCATCATCATGATGAGGATGAGGATGAGCATGATGATGGAGGCGAGGACTTGTAATAGCCTCATTTGTTGTTGCTGTTGTTGCTTCAATTGTACTTGAAGCTGTTGCTCTTGTTATTGTCCTTGTAAAACGGGGCACTCAACTCGCTTACCAGCTCTTTCTCAATACGTATTTCTCAGTTTCTCTATCTGTCTGCCTCTGGCGGCGTCTAGGCGTTACGGAATCGGCTCATAAAGCAACGGAAATGAAAATATTAACAAGCAAATGCACAGCTGTAACAACAACAACAACAACAACATCAGCTATGCCCCACAGCAACGGCAAGCAGAATTATTCATAGTTAAATGGAAACTGTGCATGCCTCATACTCATATATCTGCTCCCGCTTGAACTCAAAGAGACACTGCCATTGTCTTTGCCACTGGTGCACTTGCAACTTGCCACGCCCCCTCCTCCCACATGAACTGCCTGCATTGCCAAGGTCTTGCCTGCCCCGAAGCTACGCCATTTTCCCATGTATCACTGTTGTTGTTGTTGCTGTTGCTGCTGCTGCTGCCAGGCACTCAACGCTAGGTGGCGTGTTTGTATATTGCATTTGCGAGGGTCGTTTCGGGGCTTAGTCAAAAGTATTTATCTCTTACCAAGTTGACTGCAACTTTAGTCAGAAATGAAAGTGTAAATAACTTGTCTAAAACTTTTCCTGCATGCCAAGTCAAAGTTAAAACTGAATTAAGATTAAAGATATCCAAACTGTTGCGTGTTTTATACTATTTTTGATGAATTTATTGCATCAAATAGTTTAATTTATTTCAATAAAATTTTGTAAAGATTTTGAGAATGTGTGTAATGGACTTCATGAGAAACGATTGTCACTACTACTACTGACTACTATTTTGTTTAACTTGAGGCAATAAATATAAGAGTGGAATTAAAAATAAATGAGCTAAATTTAAATGCAATTCCATGATTTTTCGCTTGTAAATTAAGTAAATTATTGCACGACTGGGAAATAAAAAACAACTGTTTAAGTATAAACTCTCAATTTTTATGCTTTTAGCCAGAAAATAACTATAGTAAGTAGTTCTGAATAAATATTCTTTATAGTATATTTATCATTACAATGAATTTTGTTCAGCTGCAGTCAATTTCTTTTTGAAGAGCACTATTAAACAAATTGTTAGTTTATCTAACTCTCCCCTCATGATTGATAGTTTCAGCATAGTTCCTTTTTTTTCTCTTATTCCAGAATTTAATTCTTTGTTTTATTGTTTGGCATCAATAAAGTATCTCAAGCTACCCAAGTCAGTTATCATAAAGTTATGTAACGCACAATAAATTACACACTCTGAAAGCACATTCACCCACTCAGCTAGACCATTCCCCTCTTGGCCCCTTGGCCCCATGGCCCCTCTCTTGGTTCCAGCCAAAAGCAATTTCAGTTTTTCATGCTGTTGCCTTTCCACATTGTTGTTGTTGCTGTTGTTTTTGTAGCTGTTCTGATTACATGATTTATAAGTTATCTTCAACTCAACAACATCGTTGTTTGCCATTGGAACCAGGGATGGAGTCTGAGTGAGGGTGGGATGGGAAGCGGGGCCAGGATATGCGCAATTTATTCTGAAAGCCTTCACTCCAACAAAGATTATGGTTTATATGTGCAAATTATGCGCTGCCAAAAACCTTCACAATGTTCCCCTCCCATCACCCTTATTCTGTGCCCCATTTATTAGGCCATTACAAAAGTTTTGCCCTGTAAAAATTTTAAAATGCGTTAGAAAGCATGTGGAAGAAGAAGAAAAAACATATTTGCCAAATTCGCATAAAACATTTGACAAATTGCATGAACAAGCCGTTTCCCGACCCACAAATTGTAAATCATTTTTAACAATTATGCGCGACATGTTAAATTATTAGAGTTTCATTTATGTTTTCGTATTGTAAAGGAATTTGAGAGTACTATTCATATCCTTCATTAGCTGAACAACTCTCTTTTTCTGTTTTTTAAGGTATCCTCAGGTGTCTTAAGTTATCACTCCCAAGTTTATAAACACGCACAAATAAATCCTTTTAGCGCTTTATTTGGCTTTTGATACGCTATTGCTTGGCCTCCAGCTTTTGTCGGACCTTTTTTTCTAAGCTTAAATGAGGGTATTCTTATTTTGTCAGTCAATATGTAACAAAACATCTGATAAAGATGCTGTGAGGATACTCAGACTTTGGTAAGAAAGCTACGTTAAGTTTTACATTTTCCTAAAAGTATTTACTGAATATATTGTGAAGAATATTTCAGTCTGTTTCAAATTCTTCTTTCATTTTAATTTCTGGGCAATAGTTTCCTTATTTTCATTCTAAACCGAGAATACTGTGTACAGTTTAATGCTTTTAATTAATTATATCAACAGATATAATTTTCATATCTTCGGCCTAAATCCTTTGTAATATCTAAGGACTACTTTTGAGAACATTCAAAATTTCTCTGATCTAAATCAAAGACTCTAAATTCATATTTTATATAAGGAACAAAGACTGACAACTTAAAAGAGTATTACAACTTCGACCATCTATTCTGTATTATTACTTCATCTCCTGGGCGTTGTGTCGTTTGTTTTTATACATTTTTTTCCAGCCTACGCGAAAAGTCTTCCCCAACTGCCATAAACTGCCAGGACTCCTTGTCTATTGTTTGGCAAGGCTCCTTACGCTTCCTTGTCTCCTTACTGACTGTGATTTAAATTTATTGGCAAAATACTTTAAGTGATTTTTTTTTACTTGTCTTATATCTTTTGTTTTGGAGCTGTTCTTGCCGTTGGGGGAGAGCATTTGTCTTTTGCTGGGAGGAACCCTTTGACAGTTTGGCTGGTTTTTCTTGTACCTTGGAACCATTAGAAAAAGAGCCTTGTCTTGTCGCCTTGCGGTTAGACAGCCCTTCTTGTGGTTTACAGCTCCAAACCGCTGTCAAATTCGTTGCAGTTTATTAACGAACCAAAAACATGTCGCCTTTCCTCTATTTTTTGTTTTGTTTCGCTTTGAGCTTTGGCATTTTCTTTCCCTTTTTTCTTTTCTTTTTTTTTTGTATATTTTGTGCACCGCATTTTTAATGATTTTGTTGAGGAAGTGTTGTGGTTTGTGCTTTCCTTTACTTTTGTATAGATTGTGTAGATTTTTGTTTGATGTCATCTTGCGTGAGACATTTTTGTTGGTTTCGGCTAATGAAGCGACTTATGCATTGACATGGAAAATTTGCGGTCTATTTTTTTGCTGTTTGGGAAACGTTTTTGGGTGTTTTTACGCTTATCGCCTCGCATTTGCATAAAGATATTTCAACTAGAGGTTTGAAGGAATTTTAAAGCAGAAAAAAGGTCGAGCATTTACAATCAACTGGGAAAGAGAAAAAACTTTGCTAATTGGCTGGAGAAATGTAAAATGACTGAATAAAATAACGAGTTATCTGCAGGGCAAATTAAAAGAAATAAATTTAAGGCTTTGTTAAATATTCCAAAATATACTTTGAGTTGGGGTCTAAACTCCAGATTTATCTAAGCTTAAGTATAATTAAAGAAAGATAACAAGAATTGTAGACCTTAAAGTAGAGTTGTGATATTTAAACTGAAAATGTTTTAGACCAAAAATCAAAAAATAAAGTAAACTTTGAAACAGAATCATAACAGCTTTCTACAAATACTTACTTGTATACAACTAATTTGTATACCTAAACATTTCCTTTCGAGATTTACTGCTATTTTATATCAAATAAGTGATTTACAAACAATTTTTATCGGCGCTATAAATATAAGGCCACCCCAAAAACACCCAAAACATATTTAGTAGCTGTCGTTTTGGAGCACTCTAAAAACGCGCAAAAGACGCGTAATTCGTTTATTATCGATTTTTTTAGTGCTGCCAACTTGTTTTCAGATAACTATGAGTAATGTCAATGGAACTACAGCGTGGAGCTCATAACATAAAATGTTTTTCGCAACGCTGCGGCATAATAAGATCATTTTCCCCAGTTCCTTGGCTAATGTAATCAATTTTCTTTGAAAACTTTGTCCACACACAACTAAGCAAAGTTGTGGAAGAGCTACCCTTTCCCTTTTTTGCTCTTAGAAATTTTAAAGTTACTCCGCCAGCAGCAGCCAATTTTGGGCATTGTCCAAATGTCACGACGCGTCGTCTCATCATTTTCAGCAGAAGAAAATAACTGTAAAACTGTCCGAAAATGAATCTCTTTTTGACAATTCCCGTCCATCTTTTTGCATACTAAGCTCATTATGGAGCCAGTTCTCCAATATGAAGCTAGACAACTCACAAAAGACAGACAACTCGTTGCCCATTTTTTTGTGTCCAGTTTCTTTTACTTCTTTTCAGCCAGCGGGGTTGGTAAACATTTTAATAGTGTGGCAACCCTGCTACGTACCGCCAAGACAATTTGATGCGCATTTTATTGCAACCGATGGGGCTAACAATGCCCCCTGGGCAGAGCCACGCCCCTTCGACTGAGTAACTGAAAAGTAGCGCAATATGGAAATTCACGCTTGCCATTATAAATATCTGAAATTTTCTCACTCCATCTTCCCCCTCCACCCCATTTCCCAGACCCTCCAGTAAACCAGCAGACATAATAAAAAGCTTAAAGGGAAATATCTTTAAGTCCTTGTCGAGGGGAGAATGAAGACGAAAGCTTCGCTTGCAATCAACGCGTAGCTCGAATACATTTTGAGTGACAGCTGAAGTATCCATAACGTCATCAGGAGCTCACACAAGAGCGAGACAGACAAAGAGTGAGAGAGAGGGAGAGGAAGAGGGAAGAGCCTTAGGTCACGGCCTCCAACGGAATTAGGATTCATAATATGACAAAGTGGCGGTTGGGCCATGTAACTAACGCTTGTCCTGTATGTAGATGCGAATGTGTGGAATGTGTTACAAGGATACTCACACACACACTCATACACAGGCTTACACACGTGTGTGCTTAGATTATAAGCAGCTTCAGCTGCGGTTGCCTCAATGTATTTGTATTGGTCTATGGGGAAAGCTATAGCGGGGAGGCTTTGTCCTCCTGCATCCTCGTCATCCTGTCTGCCACTGCAGATAACGCCCCATTCTACGTGTTGACTCTGATAGCCTTGGGGCATGTATGTGTGTATGTGTATGTATGTGCCACACGCATTTGATTTGGTCAGTTCGACACATTGCAGACTCAGGACATAGGCCAGGACATGTTTCCTTCCTTACTGCCTTACTGCCAGCTTTATTCCCTCTACTCCTACTCTGTCTACTTCAAATTTTGATTGTCATTTACGTGACTGGGCGTATATATATGCGTGTGTGTTGGTGTATGTCTGTGTGTGTGTAAGAGGCTTTTTGAATGAAATTGCTGCAAATTATTCCCATTACGATTTTGTGGGGTAGCTGCTTTTCAAGTTGATTGTCGTTTACATATGAACAAAGCACTGTGACTGAGGGCTGGTCCTCTACTTAGGCGCCTGATTGGACTTTCAAGAGGCTCATGGACAAGTTGATGGGCTGTCATGTGGTTTAAATAGAAGCATATATATTGGACGACCGATTGGTCAGTCAGTCAAAAACACTGCCCTTAACTTGAAAGAAACATTAAGTACTTGGCTCGATTGCGTGAGAGTTAAAATAACCGATTAATTGATCGATCCGTTGAATCGAGCTATAATACATTTTTAAGCAAATTCACACTTACTTAAACTACAATCGATGTCTTGTTCAGTCTTGAAAATCGATAACTGATTTAATAAGCCACATAACTGATACTAATTATGGATAATACTCAAATCATTACATTTGAGTTAACCTATATACCGATAACATCATCAATTCGAAACTTAAGTCTTTAACAATCGATAACCTATAAACGAACACGTATAAAATTAATAAATTATTTAATCGGCATTATAATTTATTAAGCAGAAATTTAATTGTTTTCAAAGAATTCATATACCATAATACAACAAAATTTAAATTTCTGTCAAAGAATGACATTAATGTAATTCAAACGATAGCTCAATCAGTATATAAATCGATAACATTATCAGAAGGCAACACTTGTTTCTTCGTCAATCGATAACTTATTCATTAACGGAAATTACAGAGAAATTGATGAGGTATTTCCGGCTGTCAATCATCTCGAAACTTTAATCCATTACGTGCATTTACCCCCTGCATTCCACTGTGCGAGTAGTGACCACTGTGCCTTTCATTTAAGCATTGTCAGTCTATTGACCAAGCAAATGTCTCTGTTGAGTGCGTGCAGTGCTCCTGGTGTCCATTGATGTCCCTCCTGGCGTTCTATTGCCATTGCCATTGCCATGGTCGTTGTACAGAAATTGTCTACGTGCCTTTTGTTTCTCATTTCCAACCTGCCCATGCCCCCATGCCCCAAGTCGTGGCAACTCCATGTGTTGTTGCCTGAAGCAAACTGTTCCCTTCTGCTGCAGAAACTCTATTGCTTTATGACGAACGCTTGACGGAAACGTGCAACGTTTTTTGTGCCGCTCGCATGTTGCAGATTGATGATACTTTTACACCACCAGCACTGCTACAGTGGCTGCAATTTGGACACGCCCACGGGCTTTATTTGCCATTGCCACAAATCAGTGGCCAATAAACGAGCAAAGCGCGAGACAGAGAGTCCATCTGGGATCTCGCCCGGGGACCTTTAGAAGTTAATTAAAAAATGCAGGCAAAGGGCAACCATTTTTCAATTACTTAAAGCTACATTTTTTTCAAAGGATTTCAATCTCATTTAACGTTGCGGGTTGTAAAAATATTATTGAGGATTCAACTGCAACTGCAACAACATTTGATTGCATATTAATATTCCCGTAGCATACATTTTATTATTATTAGCTGCAGTTGCAGCTGCCACATTCTCAGCGGTTGCAAGTAAATTGAATTTCCTTTTAGCAACCATTGATGCCACAGTATTATCCCCTATTTATCTCGCCTGTTGTCCAACTCCAACGATTGAATTGGCTGCTCCTTCTGCAAGTCCTTCTTCTGCCAAGAAAGTCACCTTCTCTTGTCCTGTATTGCCATATTACTGTTGCCTTCTATTGTCGTCCTAACAATTCGTATTAGAAATCAATTCATTTTGTGGCTATTGTGCAATTTCCGATTCGTCCAACAAATACAACGCAGCTATAAAGCAAATAATGAACGACAAATTGCAGCTGAGATTGATGTTTTTCGGGAAAGGGCATTTTGATAAATATTTTGCCAACAAAAAAATGTGGCCAATAAGTAAATGGCAAACAACTGTAGCTGAAATTTAATCAAGTATACGTAGATTAATGTACTTCTATGCCGCAATTACTTTCAAATGTGACAAATGTTGACAGCATTTCAAATACTTAATAATAGGGAGCAGAATCCCGTAGACATAGTGAGGGTTAGTTTTGACATGAAATCTGAGTCCAGTTAGATTAAAGATAAAGTCCTTAAAATTAAGATACTAGAAAAACCAGACAATGGTGTGAAATACTGTAGTATTCACAATCATTTGTAAAAGATAGCAAGTCATAGAGAAAAGGATTTGATATAACTAAACTATATAGATTTAAATTTAAAACTACAAAAGTAAAAAACCATAAACAGGAATTTTAATCTACAATAATAGCTTTAAGAAATTATAAAAATTAAAAATATTTAAATTATATAAAGAGAGTATTTAAAGCTACAAGAATATGGCCTATTAAATAGAGAGCAATGAAATTTATACAAATTTGCCAAGTGGATGGAGTACATCAACATTGTTATCTTATGTGTGACACAATTTGGCTAAAAGTTTTCTCAAGTAAAGTCTCAGAAAGTCTCTACAAGTCACTCACAATGTGACATGAGATTTGTGCTTAGTGTCCTTAGTCCTTAGGCCTTTTTTTGGTAAGACAAAGGCGACCGCAAAGGCAACCAAAACTAACGGATGCGCAGCCTTCTTCCTGTTACCGTCTTCGTATCCGTATCCGTATCCGTTCCCATTGCCATATCCATAACCATAACCATGCTACGGTGTGTTGGCCACACCCGCAACAATGTTGCATAATGGCAACGTTTAGTGTGAAATTTTCTGCGGTTTTTCGTGCTTTCCCTCCTTTTCCCAGTCCTTTTCCACTGTTCCTGTCCCTGTCCCTGTCCCTGTGGTGCCATCCCCTTAACACTTCTTTTCAAATTGCGCACATAAACTAATTTCGCATGCATGAAATGACTTTCATAGAAGAAAGCATACAAAAATAAAAAAAATTAAGGGGAAAATGAGAAAATTGCAGAGTTGGCGTCAAAGCAGCTGGTGATGTGATGGTTATGTTGGGTCTGTTGCTGGGAAATGCATCCATTAGGGTTAAGTTGCGTCCTGTACGTCCTGCAATGCATCCTAAGGGCTTGGCCCCGCTAATTGTGTCACAATGACGAGCGTAATTTGCGCACACTTTACATATATACTAAGTATATACTAACTATAGTATGTAGGGTATAATAACCAGCACAAAAGCGCAGTCGGAAATTAAGCATACGCCATGTGTGCTTATGTGTTTGTGCAGTCAACTTTTATGCACAATGCCAGCACTAATTTTCCGTTAGTAATTGCATTTGGTTTTTGCCACTTTTGAAGAAGATGGCCAAGAACCTCTCCCTTTTGGCCCATTTGCCGTGCATACGAGTATTTAGTTTACTTTTGGCATTTCATTAAATGTAACCGGAAACAGCTTTCATTCTCCCTGCGGTCGTCAACTTTTTCGGCGTATCCATTACGTTGTGTGTGGCGTCATTTGATAGCAGGCAATTCTCATACTCTTTCCCCTTCTCTGTCTCTTTCTCTATCCCTATCTCCATCTCCATCTCTGTCTGTTTGTGCAGCAGACACGGCTTTTAATTAGCATCAACGTCATTTGTCTGCCCTCAGATTTCCGCATGTAACATTTTGTTTTGCCAATTTAAATGTCGACACACTGAGTGAGCAAAAGAGAGAGGGTGATAGAGAGTGTGTTTGTGTAAGATAGAGACAGAAGCAAGTCAAGCCTTTTTATATAGAAAATATGCTGTCATATGTTCGCATTGTGATGAATGATGCCGCCAATTGTTTGGTTTTTGTTTTTGTTTGTGCATTGCAAACAAAATGTCGAAAAGTGGAAAAAGCATAGCAACCACCCCTGACAACCCCTTCTCGATCCTGGTCCTTAGCCATTAACCAAGTCCTAGCCATACACATTTTGACATGACAGCCGGCACTTTCCTCTATATATGACGTACAAGTTTTAGGCCAAAATGCGAGTGCGAGTACTTGTATCTCTCTCTCTTATGTCAGTCAGTCAGTCTGTCAGTCTTAGCCTCTGTTTGTATAAGCTGTAATCGCTAAGCGATTTCTTACTCCTTCCTCTGTTTCCTTCCCTCCTTTGCTATCCATCTGCTTTTGTTTGTCTACTCGTACAAGAAAAGTAATTTTATGTAATTTGTTAAGTAATATCGTTCCTTGTGTTTGCCTACATGTCTCGGCAGGATGTGTCCGTGTGGCGAGATGTGGCTGTGTGGTTGTGTGGTTGTATTTCCACTAAGTTGAAGGATTTACTGCTGTGGCTGCTGCAGCAACTCGCAAGTTAATTAGAAAACGAAAACATCAAAGTGCTATTGTTGTAGCTTTAATCCTTGATAATGCCGCAGCAATTTCCAAAGTCAGTTTGATTCATACCCCAGTCTTGAGCCTGCTTTTTGTATTTGTAAAAATACAAATGCCGATAGCCATTTTAAACAAATTTAAGAAACAGAAATAATTTTTTTATTTTTATAAATTAATAGGCAATTGATAATTATTAATTATAATTAAAGAAAATGAAAAAGTTTTATTTCTCAATATTAACTGGAGAGAGTTAAAATTTTATTTTGAAATTGTAAAATCATTTCAGTTTCTATCTACAATTAAAATTTAAATAAAATTGCATCATATTAAATTATTAAAAAAGGGTACCTCAGTTTTTCGTGTTCATCAAGTTCACATTATAACATTTTAATGTAAACACAAAAATTTAAAATTTATACATTTTCAAAACATGTTTGAATAATATTATTTTTATAAACAATATATGTATTTTGTAAATGAAGAACCAATTTATAGATCATACCATGATCAACATGACATTCTTAAAGCTTTAATGTAAGTTAGCTTTAGAACTGCACGCTTAGTTCGTCGTAAGCTTTGGATATTCTATGTGTTCAACTGAACCAGTGAACTAAACAACCAATAACCAAAGTGAACCAACATCACAAGTACACGTTAATGAGAACTTTGTTACATCTTTAATACCAATTGACCAGTTTTATGCCTCAACTGATATCAGAACTCATGCATTTAATTTGCCAAAGTTACTAACTCTAATCTGACATCCCTGGTATATACAAATATTTATTTGTCTATAGTTTATACATTATATTTGTGGTGGATTCTCTCAAGTTTCCACTGTGCACTATTGAATTCTTTAACAAAATATTCGCTAAAGTTCGTTTGTTTCTTAGAGGCCCCATTCCACCTTCAGCTGTCAATTATGATAGAGCGTTTTGTCTACATATGTTTTTTATTTTAATTGTCTCGCCATGTCGCGTGCAACATGTGGCATGAGTAATTATGTGTGTGCTGACGCCACAATCAAATTGCTGTCAACAAAGGCAAACACAAATCCATACCCAAAATTCGAAATCCAAACTTCCAACTCAATTTCAGCAATTATTTGGCCCAAAAGCGATGGACCAACAAATTGTTTTGTACGTGTTTTTTGCCTTCTAAGTCGCTAGAACAACAACAACAACAACAACAAGAACAATAATAGGAATAACAAGTAGAAGAAAAACAGCAACAACGTATCCCTTCTGGTGTTTTCTAATTGGAAACGCTTTTCACTACAACGCAAATGAAAATCAATGTTCGACGTTCTGTCGTTTGGTTTGAGTAATTAAACACAATCAACGGACAAGGAGATTCTCTTGTTTTTCTCAATCTCTCACCCCAGTTCTCCTTCCCTCTGTTCTCAGAAAACACGGGTCTTAATAAATCCCGCTGTTGGCCAGGAAAGGATTTGGAACACAATCCTTAGACGACAGAGCATCGTCTTAATCCAAGTACACACACACAGATACACACATTTCCACGCACACACAAGAACAAATCAATTTGCTGTCCTCGGGCAAGACTTTGACCCCCTTTGCCCTCTGTTCCCCTTTCAGTTACGACCAAAATTAAAATGAAGCAATAAATAAGCGGTAATTGGAAGTGATGAACGAAAGGATATGTTGCTCCTGGCCAAGAACGGGCCACAGGACATAGTGAACCACAAGAAACTCAGCTGAACTAACATTGCGCTCAAATCTCTAATCAAATGTCAATTCTTTATTCAATAATATGGCAACATACGAGCCAAATTTGGCTTTCCTCTTGACCACTTTCGTCTGTGTGTATGTGTAGTGTGTTTTTGAGTGTGTGCGGGCGTGCGAAAAGAAATATATAACCAAGAAGTAAATCTCTTAACGAGTCGCAGCAACATCGACTTGCCACTGCCACAGTCAACTTGCCACATTCACATTCAGCTTGCCATTGTCCACGTCCTTGACGTTGCTGTAAGCCATTAAATGTGCTTTTTGGCCAATTATTACGCGCGATTTATGCTTTTATTTTGTCAACAAAGTTAGCTGTAATCGAGAAGCAAGTTGAGTGGGTGAATCGAGGGAGGAGCAAGGGAGGAGCCTTGCTCGTTGGTTGGTCAACAAGCGTGTAATGGCCGTGGACTGTGAATGACTCTGAGTGGATTACGTGTACACTCTGCTCTACAGAGCTTACACCATTCCCAAATCGATATATAAACACACTCACAATAGGCACACACACATACATGCACAGTAATGTGTATAAATAATATATTGACTTGCAATGTTTTGAGATTTAGTTGCACATTGCACTAAGCAACATAAATTGCTGAATAAGCTTTGCAGTTTGGCCGAGGATATAGTTACATTTGGAAGTGACATTAATTTCTACCCTGTCCGACCACAGGTAACGAGAAGGTATGCTAGCCTCATCGTAAGCTATTGCCTTCACAGGGTAGATAAACTGAAGACTTTTTTCTCTTGTCGATAGGTTTATCTACCCTGTAAGATTATGTATTATTACATCAATTCTAAAAATTCTTCTCTTGAATAATTACTGTCAAAGTACAAATTTAATTTAACTTGTTGAAATTTATTTGTTTTTATGATTAAAAGAAAAATAAAAGCATAACAAACAGTTTTTGTTTTATTTGGTGCACTAAAATTTACGTAACTATTAAAATGGGCCTAAGAAGGCTTTAAACCTTGAATTTTATAGCTTCATTTAATTATTTTGAAACTGCAAAAGCTATAACATGTAAATAAATGCTACTAGCTGGAATTCTCGCTATTTTAAAAAGTGATTCGGATACTTTGGCAGTCCAATAGAAAGGCAGTTTAAGCAACTGTAAAATCTATAATAAATTGATGTTAATATTAAGCTAATTTATAGCAAGTTGGCAATACTCTTATTTTAATAGCATGTAGAAGAAGTTAATCCTTTAAAAAAAAAAGAATTAACTATGAAATTAGCTACAATTAATTATCAACTTCCACACTAGCTTAATTTATAACTGATGATTTAAAAGTTACTGGTAAAACGAACTTAAATTATACATAGACAAAAATAAATATCAAAATGATAAAACGCGAAATCAAATATTAAAAGACTGAAAACATATTCCTATCGCTTTGATTATATTTTCTAATACTATAAATATGCTCTACATTATTAAATAAAGGAACTTCTTACATAAATTTAGCTTTATAATCAATTATTCTTAAAACGCTTTCAACATAGATACAATCTTGATACTGATTTTTTCATATGCTTAAAATACTCACAAAATATATATTTTAATATACTTAACTCCATACCCTATTTATAACGCAACTAGTTTTAACTGCAATATTTAATTTGTTTTAAAACTCGCTTAGCTTGAACTTTACTTTATTTAAACAAAATTTTAATTTGCACTTTTGCATATGTTTTCTTCTACCTTTTATTTTTAGCACAAGAATCTGCGAAAAATGATAATAATAAACCACAAGGTAATGCAAAAACCAAACAATTCCTTAGCTTTAAAGTAGATTTAGTGGAAGTAGTAAAAAGTAGTATTAGTTATGCTAAACTGAACTTTGCATGACTCAAAAGCGGAAATTACCAGACTTTTAATAGTTTTTATGATCATTCTCAGTTGCTGTTTTTTTTTTGTTTGTTTTTATATCTATTTTGTGTTGTGTTTGACAGCAATTTAAATGGTCATATTTTATGGGCGAAGCTTTCAAAATGTCATTAAAATAGATGTCATGGCTTTTTCATATTGTTAGAGCCATTGTTGTTGTTGGCATTAGAAGTTGCCTTTGTCATTGTCATCATCGTACTTTGTCCTTGTTATCCTTGTGCGACGAGTGCAGTCGACAGCCAAAAGTAATGACAAAACGCAGCGGGTTATCATTTTCATATTGAGACATTTGCCGAACGTCCAAAATGGTCTCCGGCTTAAGCCATGGCTTAAAGGGGGAGGAGGGGGTTGGCATTTAGGGGTAACAATATTCAAGGATGCAATATTGAAAATCCCTTTGGCATTGCTTTGCTGCACTTGTCTGGAAGTCTCGACCGTTGTCTCTTCAACTTGGCCTTGTCCTTTCCTCGTCCATACCATAGTCGGTTATCATCTTTGTAATTGAATTCAGCAACAACACAATAAATTTTAGGCACTAAACGGGGACACAGGATGTGTGGGTGGAAGGGGCGGGGGCATGGCAGGAAACGGAAGTGCGGGCAGTGAAAGGGCTGGCAAATATTTGGAGACAGTTTCGGGTCGCCTGCAGTAAAAAGAGAAAACAGAAAATTTAATTTCTTGCCTGAATAATAAATCACAAACATAACAGCTCAAGGGTGAGAGAGAGAGGGGGGAGTATGGGGTAGAGAGAGAGAGAGAGAGAGCTAGAATGGGAAAAGTTCGTGGGGGAGGCAAACAAATAAAACAGCGCAAATGTTCAGCTGGAGGACACTTGATGTCGCCAGAGATAAAACCCCATTTTGTTGGCCAAATGATGGTTGTGTGTGTGTTGTGTGTCTGTGTATGCGTATGTGTGTGTGTGTGTATGTGTCTGGTTGCCCAATTTGAAATTCGTTGTCGATGGCCAACGTCCGCGTTTTTCCCATTGCATTTATCAAAATGTTGTTTCCTGCCCGTTTTGCAATATGGCCAAGGAAGTGCAAAGGAAGAATTGTTAACATACCCCCTCCCCACACGCAGAATCTACATAAACACACACACGCATACACCCACACAGATATATACATATACATATATATTTTATTTATTTAAGTGAAAGAGAGGTGAAGGAAACAGCAGTTGATACTTCTGGTTCGACGAGTTTGCCCAAATGTTTTGCTTTATTAAATTTTTACGCAAATGCGCGACACGCGTATATGAATAATAACAAACACTACGAGTAGGAAAATGGAGAAGGGAGAGAGATAGCAATCGAGAGGAATATTGATGGACCAACAGACACTCCTTAGGATGCTCCTTCTTTATTAAAGATAGGTGTGTAGGTTTATTGTGTTTTATAGGAATTTCTTAAACGAATTAGCAACTTTTAAAAAGCTTGAGTTAAATAAGGATGTACTGATTTAATACAAAAGCTGTGACTAGGAGATACCACATATTTGCATATATACACAGAAAAAGAAAAAGTTTGCCTTGAACTTTTTATGTTTTATTTAATAAATTGATTTTATTAACTAGCATTAAATTAAACTAATAAACTTTAGATTTGGAAACCCGATAATCAAAATTTTAGCTGAGACTGAAATAAAAGCCATACTTAAATAAAGTATTGTGTACTCGGTTTAAGAAAATCCTAGACTACCCAAATTTGTTATCCCTTTCGGCTAGTTTTCTTCCCGAAAATCAAGGATCTTATTCTGGGTACATAACTTCGGCTGTAGTTCTTACTTCTTTTACTTCTATTCAATTCATTAGAATCTAATGATCACCAAATTACCTAAAACAATCTTCTCTTAAAATACAGGGTATTAAAGTAACAATGAACAACAATGTGGCATAGTGCTGTTTGTGAAGCACTACAAACTCGGTAGAGCAGCAGTACGTGGGTGGCCCATCGTTCCGAGGGCTGTTTTATACTTATGCAAATGAAAAGTAAAATATTTTATGTGAAGCTCATTTTTTTATAGACGACACACTACCGATGTGGCATGAGTGACCCACTCAGCAAGCTGCTGTGATTTTTATGATAGTGTATAACGGAGGAGGTGTGGCGGGAAGAGTGGGAAGGGGGGTTAACACACACGCACACCCATAAATTTATACTGCAAAGCCAAAAACAAATACGAGTAGTAAACAGAAATTGCGAATAATATGCAATAATGCAAAAGGCCAACAGAAGTGAACCCCACTCAGCTGTAGGGTATATGCGAATGCATATGCAAAAAGAGAGGTGGTAGGTAGGAAGTACAGGGATGGGAAGATGCTCCCAACCCTGGTCGCATGTGTGCGTGCAAGTGTTTGCCTGGGTTTAAGTCACAGCAGGACGTGACATCCTTGCATAGCATTTGCATAACTATGACCACCAAGAGGCAGCGACAATCCGGCCCCAAGGATCCCCAACTTCAGTCCATTACACTCTACGTCTCAAACCCCCCCCTCGGATTCCCCTTTTGCAGTCTTCTGCTCTAGCGCCCGCTATTTTTATCATTTCCGTTTTTTGTTTGACACAATTTTTTGTTGTTATGCTCTTCTTGTTGCTTTTTACTGTGACGTCGTAATGCGCTTGCATAATTTTCATTGTTTTCATTTTACACGCAAAAATTTCTGCACTCTGTTTTCTTTATCATTCCTTTTTTTTTCTTTTCCTCTTATTGTGCGAAACCCGTTTCCTGTTCTGATTTCTGTTTGTATTTCAAGTTAGTCGCTTGAGAGAATTTTACTCTGTAAAGTAATAAAACTTAAACATAAAGGGCGTTAAAGAAGTTAGAGCTCTTCCAAGGAGCGTTACGAACTCTTCTTCTTCTTCTTCTCGTTGTATCAGTGCTCACTTGAGTGCATCACTAAAACTGGTCATATAACTTTATGAATGCTGTAAAAAAAGCAGTAGCAGCCAAAGAAATAACCAATTTTATCAAAATGCCAGAGAAAATGTATGTGCATGTATATGATGACTAAGTGAATCTGAACTCGATAGTTTCAAGATGAATCAGAGATAGCAAAAATGGTCTGTAAACAGAGGATAACTCATATTGTAGTTAACCTACTATCTACCATCATGTATTTAAAATGTTAATGTTAAATGATTTCTTTTTGTATAAAAGACTGTTAGTGATAAAAGGACTGCACTTTTAAAAGTTTTTCGATAGATAGAGTATCATAAAAAAAAGTCTTAGACAGATTTTAAATTGGGAAAAATTATATAAAGTAAATAATTTGCTATATTTTATAGATAAATAATTAAATTAATGATTAATTTTAAATGTATTTCCATACATTTGTTTGGTTAAATATCAATTTACTAATATTGTTAGACAAGCTCAATTTGATTAAATTTATATTCAGCCAAGTGCTTTTATTCTTTCGTACCTATTTCAACTCAGTTCGCCTATAGAGTCAATCACAGCCAAAATAAATAATTATTATTATTATTCACTATAATTATTATAATTATTCAGTTTAGCTAGAGTGCTTGATTATTGTTTGAATGACAATATAAATGCAAATTAAAGTATTAAAATTACTTAAAAGATGAAGAGTACTAAGAGTCTGCTACTTGAATCCATTGTGACAGAGTCCCATTGCCCCAGTTAACATTCATAGATTGCGCACATAAAATCGATAACTACTTATGTATATCGTCTATATAGGAGTCTGTCTGGCAACACGAGGAGTCAAGTATAACCATTTTCTTTAGCCCATTCGCCAGTTTCGGGGCATTATCATTGCCAAATGATTATCGCTGGGTTTTTGACAGTCGGCAGAGTTGGAAGTGCCATTGGCAATTGTTGGCACACTCAGACGAATAATCACGAGCATTCGATTTTTAGAACTTTCTAATATAGCTAAAGTAAGCGTAGCTCTCGCTCTCGATTTCTCTCTTTCTCCCTCGCTCTTTATTGGCTGGCATGCGAGTCATTTTTCCAATTTTACAGCCACTTTGCCAATGCTCAGTCAATTTTTGGAAAATCAAATGTTTTTTTTCTTGTTGTTGTCATCGGATTGTTGAGCCAAAGCCAAGAAAGACTGTGAGACTGTGTGAGCGGAGGCTGCCAGGACAACGATGAGGACGATGCCATTACGCTTGAAGGCTCTAGACTAGATGATACGAGTTTAGACATGGATGATTCTACTTTCAGCTGAATTTTTTATTGAAGTTTTCAGCTTTCTTTTATTTGGCTCATTTATGGCGCATATTGCGCATTTAATCGCCGTCAACATTTCCCATGAAGAGCATAGAATACGAGTCTATATGCTTTACCTAATATTCGTACATATGCCAAGTCCTTAGTCCTTGGTCCTTAGTCCTTAGTCCTCAGTCCTTGTGCCCGCCATGCCGCATTCACAGTCGGATTAGCTTTCAACGAGCGTCCGTTCAGCTTTTCATATCCTCATATCCTTACATCCTGCCCGAATCCAAAGGAGGAGGCAAAGGCAAGTTTGCCCAAAGTTTTTGCTGCTTCTCGCACAATCAGCTGCTGTTGAATTTTTAATTTTTATGTTAGTAATTTCTCAACATTCTGTTTCACTGTCGACTGTCTCACAGTCTCACTGTCTGCCGGAAGTGAACATCTTGTGCGCGCATATTAAATTTGTTTTATTTATTCTTTTCTCGCTCTTTTTCTCCATCTCCATCTCCTTTTATTTGTATTTTTATTTTTATTTTTATTCGCATTTTCTGCGTTTGGGGAGGCGTGAAAAACAAAAATGGGACCAGACGTAGCTGGCAGACAGTTCTTGAATGCGAGTCTCGTAAGTGGAGTTTTTACTGTGGCCACCACACCAGGCCATTGACTGTGAACAGTTATGTGTACAGTTTTTAGTACTATAACCTCTTGCATACTACATATAGTAAAGTGAGGGTTGTGTTTTCGCCAAACTGCGGAACTGGGTTACAAAACCCGCAAGCAATGCAATTTCAAAGGTTGCCCAAGTGTATAAACTGCAAAGTTTAAAGGTAAACTCTTGAGGGAAAACATAAATAAGGAAGAGGAAGAAGAGCCAAAACATATAGATTCAATAAAAAGTCAAAAACCACCTTTGAAGTGTAGGCTATAGAATTTACCGATATGTATACCTGTTTATCAGTAGACCTAGAGATAAAGTGAATATAAATATGTTTATGGATAGTTAAATAAATAATTTTATTAATAATATAGGTCTTTGATTTGTTTCCTGTTCCTTTATTTGAAATATTTCCCATTTTTTAAAAGTTATACATACATAAATAATAACCTTGCTATTGCAAACAAGTGAAGTAATTATAACTTGACTAAGTTTGGTTTTCCAGAAAATATAATAGACAGTCCATTAACTTGTTTGAGTTATTTCGAACAGAAAATATGTCTATAATCTCTATACTCCATTTTCCTGGCTACAATTACCAAAAATTCAAACCAAAACAACTGTTTGCAAGTTAAAGTTTACTTAAAATTTAAACCAATTCATTAAATTAGAGCAGTTTCTTATAAAAGTCTTGTGATGCAAACAGAGTTAAAATAATTTCAAAGCTAACTAACTAATTTATGATATGTATTTTTGTTATTACAAATACAAACAGGTAAAACGGCTTTGGCAATAAATAAATGTAAGAAGGAAATCAATATTTTATGAACAAAAATTTATTGTTTTTGAAAACGGAATTTAAAGATTTATAACTTTAAATTATTCAACAAATATTTGCATATGAAGGTGAACTGCAACCCGAGCTGTTTGCACTTCAATGCGTATATGTATCTGTATCTGTATCTGTATCTGAAAGTGAACACGTATTTCAATCTCACTGCACTCGGTTAAGAGTATTACATGAGTGTGAACCCCTTTTCCCAGTCCCACCACAATTCTAAGCTGTAACAAAACCAATTTACGAGAAGTGCAACTGAAACTGAACTGTTGACAGCCACCAGCAACAACTTTATTATATAAATATTTCAATAAAGCCACATAGATACATTCGTACACAAACATAAGCCACCTGCAGGCTTAGAGCAGAGCAAGAGTCATGGGAGCAACTGCATCCAACGACAACGATGCCAAAAGCAAACATAATTTAAAATGTAATTAGTGCTCAAATAGAAAGCCAAACAAACAGAGCGTAGCTGGGGGAATAAAGACAGGGGTGTGCGGGCAAAAAGAGGGAGTGCAGTGTGTGTATGTGTGTGTGTGTGGGCGTGGCAGTGGCAATGCAAACAAATTGCAAAAGCAAATGAAAGCAGCGCTCGTCGACGCTCCCAAGTCAATGAATATCACCAGGTTACTAGGTGACCCACTGCCGCAGTCTGGACACAGCCCCTAGCACTGTCACGCCCACATCCCGGCTCTCCTACCTTCGCGTTATAAAGGATGGGAACTCCTCCTCATTTTCCTCCTCCTGGTGCAATGCATTCAATTACAACCAGCTGCGAGTGCAAAACTTTGCCCTAGACCAACTTTCAACTGCTGACTGTTGCCATCGTCCTGCCTCTGGTTTTTATTCTTTTGAAACATTTTTATTATTTGCGCTCCTTTATTATTCAGAGTTGTCGGCAACGAATTCGATTCGTTTCGGTTTTCAGTGTTGGTTTTGCGAGTTGTGGTGCTTCGGTTTCGGCTTGTGGCATTGTGTAAACATGGCATATTTTCAGTTTTGCAGTTTTAAGTTTCATCTTTTTTTTTTTGCACAATTTTCCAGAAATGTTTCAAGGCTTGCGGGCCATGGTTCATAATGCGCTTTATGCTTTGCAGTATTGATGATGACGACAGCGTAATGAGGAAACTTGCTAACAACTCAACTGTGTTGAGGGAACGTTGCTCATTATGCAAATGCCAACAATCCTTTTTTGCCCAGTTGGCAGTTGGCAGTTGCAGTTGTAGTACACAGCACTTGACGGTCCTTGAGTAGAGCCTCTTTGCCGTTCTTCTGTTGGCCATTTGTCGGCTTTTTGGCCTTTGTTTTCACAGTGCCACTTCGCCTCCTCAGTAAGTCTGGTTCCGTTTTGGGGGCTCACTAATTTAGATTTTTAAGTAGTCTCCACTCAGTTCGCTGCCTTTTGCGCCAAGCACTTGTACAACTCATTAAGCTGCACAATTTTTTCATGACTTTTCCTTCTTTTTTTTCCATTTACAGACTGGCGCAGCACAGATAGCACCGACCATCATGATCGGGTACAGCGACAATTGTCGGTATCGTCGGACAGCAAACTGTTGGATGATGACATTAGGGAGGAGATGAAATACCATTCGCATGTTGTGATGCGACCCAAGAAGCCCCCCAGACCCAAGTCCGAGGTGTTTCTCAATAAACAGGATCCACATCCGCGACGAAAACGTTTTAGTGCATTTGGTGTAAGTACTTTCGCATTTCTCACAATCAATTTTCATTTATTTCAATAAATTATCACACACACACTCACATACACTCACACACACACATTTGCTAACTGTACTTTATAGCCTGGTCAGATGATAAATCTTTGTGGCCAGTCAAGCAGTTCCTTTATTTATGTTGTTATCTTTCTTTCTCGCTCTCTCTTACTGTTCGTGTTTGTCTTGCGCCCTATAAAAACCTTCAAAAGCACTGCATACTTGTGTGCGCTGGTTTTTGCACATTTTGCGCTTGCAATTCCCAAACCGTTTTAGCATGCAACTAACGAAACTCCCATTGCAGCTCTAAGTCCTCATTATATTTGAAAATTTTAATCTCTTTGAAATTTGTCCTGGTGGGACCCTTTGCTTCGGCACTGAGTGTTCCCAATAATGAAATACATTTGAGAAAAAATGCAGTTAATAAAAGTAATAACTTAATACTGCAGATATGCAAAACGTCTGGACCAACTTTTAATGCCTAACTCTAATATAATTCTTAACAGATTCAACTAGTTTCATATATATCGTTTAGTTATGGAGTTGTTTGTAGAAATTCATTTTAACCTGGCTAGGTTGCCTTCATTATGTAAGAAGTGTTTTCCTACCATACTTCAGTCACACCAGGCTCTTTAAATACATTATGATAATTAATTCAGTTTCCTTTTTATTGATTTATTGCAAACAGACAGACTCGAAATTAATTCTTACAACGTCCCAGTCAACCATTAATTTTAATTAATTTCGCATTAATTGATTTTAATTTGATATTTAAGTGTATGTAAATATTTTATTGGCAACCGCGAGAATCGTTATCAATTTGAATGTTGCCTTCTTTCTTTATAATTTACAACTTTTATTGCGTGTCAAAGGTATTTTATCTGTTTGCAATGTAATTTATTATTATATTTCTTTCACAGATTTTTTTGGTTCAAAATAGTAAATCACAAGTTTTTATGTATTTCTTTGATTTTAATTGGTAACAAATTAAATATTAATGTTTACATTTTAAAGAGGATAGCTACAAAGTTAATTTTTTAGTTTTAATTTGAATTCATTAAAGATAACTTAATAAATTTACCAGCAATAATTTTAGACTACATTATCAATTGACAAATATTGACAATTTAATTTCGCAAACTATTTTCTATTGCAAAATTGCAATTAATATTAAAATTCAATTTGTCAAAAATGATTGTATATTATAATAATCATATTATTATTGCAATTACATATATCAAACTACAATTATACAACAAAATGAAGTGACAAATATTTCATGTCTTAATTTATAATTTAAAAATTTTAGTAAATCAAAATTGCCACGCCTCCTTCAATTCGGTACACATTTCGTGACAAAATTATAAAACTATCTGCAGGGTAAATTGAATGGAATTCGAAAAATTTACATTTAATGTTTTTTTGACTGGAATTTTCTTCACCTTTTTTTCTGTTGAATACTTTTTGTACTGAGACTTAAAACACATTTCATTGCATACTTTTAGGCCGCACTTTAAAGTGCTTTCACACAGATTTATAAGAGCTGTCATATCAAATGCTTTGTGACTGTCTAACTAATTACAATGTTTTGTGTACAATTTGTCTATGTTTAAACAGGGCGACTCACCATTCGGCAAGCAGGAAGCCTATGTCAAACTGGAACCGCTCGGTGAAGGCTCCTATGCGACAGTCTACAAAGGATTTAGCAAGTGAGTATAAACACATATCCCTTTTTTTAGTGGGGAACCAGAAACCAACCGAGTACAATAAATCAACTACGCGAACCGCTTTGTGGCCGTAAATTGGGTTGCCATGTCAGTGGGTTAAACAAAATTATTGCCGTCGACTTAACAAAACGGTTGGTGAGAGGGGAGGAGTTCCCTCCCATGAATTTTGATGAGCTTGAAGCTCGGAGAGATGGACAAGTTAAAACTGAACGGGTTGCCAGTTGCCTAAATCAAATGCCTTTTAAGCAAAATGTGTGACAATGTCGCCGTTTTCTGCTGATTTATTTACAAATGTTTTCCCTCAATCTTCTCTTCTTATTTTCCTTCTTATTTTTTTTTTGCATCCGTTTTGGGTCCCGGCTCCTTGCTGACTGTGTGCTCATTTGCCATGCAGTCAGCCAAGTTCTGTCCTATATATTTATATATGTATGTATAAGAAAAGCTGCTGGCAGGCTCATTACAAACCCGAGTCCCAGTGCCAGACCGAGTTGCAGACTCAGTTTCAGTTTACCATGCAAATGCGGCTATCAATCAAGAGACAGAAGAGTGAGAGAGAGACAGAGAGGGAAGTACGGATGCTGGGCACAAAAAATGGCACACAACAACAACAGCATCAACAGCAGTGCAACAACAATGGCAAACTAAACTAGCAACCACAGCTACAGTCAAGATAACCCGACTGTAAAAGACTCTGTACTTGTTCTGCAAAAAAGGATAATTATCTCACAGAGAAACACCTCGAAACCTCTCTTTTATTCCTCCGTCCCTGGTGAAATATTTAGGATAGATCCAGACTCTATATTCTTGAGCTTTGCAAATATTAAAAGTGTCAAAACTCCAGGCTTTATCTTCAGAATTGCTCTTGAAATTCGGTTTTGCTGATACAAGTTTGATTTTGGTTTAAAATAAATACACATACCTTATTTGGTATTTTATTTTCATACACACAACAGACCCTTCCTTTTCTTTAAGTACAGGGTCTACGAATTCTTGCAACCTCATCAACATTGTTGTAGTGTCCGTTGTTGTTGCTGGTCCACAATTGTTGGCTTTTTGGGTCTTTACGCACTTTTCAAAGCAATGGGCACCCCTTTTTCCATTTTTTTTTCTTTTTTTAGGTCGCACTGACACACAATTGAGTTGCCCCTGCCCCTGGTTCTGTCCCTTGCCCCCTGCTCCTGATCCTGTTCAAGCTTTGTCCGCTTGCTTAACAAATGCCGCCTCATTTGCGCCTTCTCTGATTTTGGGCTGACTGCGTCTCATAATTTGACAAATGAGCATGGGACCCAAGGAAAACAACAACAAGCATCGTCACCTTTTTGACAGGCAAACTTACATTTATTCAAAGGGAAGGGGGGGTGTCAAGAGAGATTGGGAGGGTGTCGGCTGCTTATGATGAATTCCTTGGGCTGTCAGTTGCATCGGTCATAAGTCTTTCTTCTACTTCTACTCACATTTTGGCCCTGCTTTGCTTTCTGATTTATTTGACAATCATTTGCGCTGCCTCCACTCACCACGCCTCCTTCCCTAACTTCCCTTCCAAGTTATTCAACAATGGGTATTACGTGAATAACAAGAAAAGTTGTTGTTCTTAAGGCTCCTCTCATTTGGCATGCAGAGCGGGCCACAGGCGAAATGAGTTCCAATTAGCTTTGTTTATTCGGAATGCAATTAATTCGCTCTAATTTATCTGGCAAAAAGGAAATGGTAAATGGCATACGATGAAACACAGAAATAGCAATAGAAAATTTGAATGGAAATGGAAATGCAAATGAAAATTGCGATGCATGACAACTTTTGAGTTTTCTCGTCTCCTTTTTTGTTTTTTCTTTTTCTATTTTTCTTCTTTTTTTTTGAGGAGAGTCTTCCTGCCGCTCTGCTTGGCTTTCTGATTAGCTTTTCATACGCAATACGTAAATTTGGGTCAGTGCTTGGCTTTCTATTTTCTTTTCCTTGCTTTTCCTTTTACTATTTGCCTTGGCAGCTAATTTGGCCAAGATTTATGCGGTACGCTCTTTCCCAAATTCTCTGTGTCCCCAAAGTTTGTTTTTCCTTTGCCTGCTGCTTTGTTTGTGTCAATTGTAAAAGATTTCATGAATGATTTCACTTCTATTTGACTTTTCGTTTCCCTCGCTCTAATTCCCTTCTTTTTCACTAAGGAAGCGAACACTTGAACTTTGGCTGATTAGCATTTAGTAGGTCAGTAGCGCCATCTGCTGGCGAAGGGCAAAAGTTTTCCTTGTCGCTGCTGGGAAAACTTTCGGCAACACGCTTAACTAAAATCGTATTATTTTTGCATTAACAGGACAAATCCTGCGACATTCTTGTTCTAAGTACAACACTCGACGCCTTATCGAATTTAACATGCCACACCCCTTAACCTGCTACCTCCTCCTGCCTCTATCTACCACTCGATGTTGACCCAGTTAGAAATTATCAACCGCTGACGGCACTTTCAGCAGCAGCTCATACATTTTTCATGGCACTTTGAGGTGGGTGCCACCTCCGCCTCCTCATTCTTTTGAAAAAAAAAGAAGAAAACATCCTTGTAGTCGTGTAGTCCTTGTTGTTTCTGCTGTTGTTGTTGTTGTTATCGTGTAATTTGCCTGAGACACTCGCATCCAGACAGCAGCTGCTGGTAACATGGAAATTTCGCATGTCGCATGGCCCCGCATCGCAACACATCCCGCATCCTAAAGCAATAGGATGTTTGCCATGGCACAGGATGTGCAAAGACATAAGCTCTTTATGGCATGATACTTGCTTTCGAGGTTATAAAAGAAGAGCGCGTGTTTCCCAACATTCGCCATCACATAAAAGGCTTAATTGATAAGGTTGCGGCTTCCATGCATCTAAAACGTGCCCCACTTTACAGCTCACACACAGATACACTGCGCCCTGAATCGAGAGAGTTCCACCACAAAAAGACATCAATCTAGAACTGCCTAACAGTTGATGATAATATAAAACAAGACTTAAATTGTACAAAAAATGACAGTACTTAATCCTTCATGAAAATGTTTTATGTTCCAATAAAGTTTTAGACATTTAACTGCAGAAGAATGCGCAAATTTCCTTAGATAAAAGGAAAACTTAGTAAGAGATTAGGTTTTAAGGAAGTCTGACAATTTATACACTAAGTATCTTTATTAGAGCAAAAAGATAAAATGCCTTGTAACAGATTTAGAGAAGTTACTAAATAAGAAATAGATAAGTGAACTTACAGGTACATAATCTGTAAACTTAATATCTTCATTAGAACAAAATAATCAGCTGCTTGGTATTAAATTTGAAGTACTAACTAAACTAAAAATAGGTAAACGGTTGATAGAGCAGATCTTTACAATTTATATGAGCTTGGTCCCTTTCGTCCTTTTTGACTTCATGGCAATAACTATAACAGTAATCAAAATCCAATTAAAGCTAAAATATAATCCCTAAGGCAACAAATTAGTTTAAATTCCTATTAACTTACAAATTCTACTCCAAATATCATTAGTTGTCTACTTATGTAAAATAGATAGTATGAATATTATCTAACAATAAATTCATTTTATAAACTGTTAACATTGACAGATTACTTATCGTATTGAACTTTTATATGAACTATTTGTTCATTCTAGTCCAATTGAATGCTAAAACAAATCCCTTAATACTAATTAGTTATCGAACAAAGTTTCACACATAATATTCCAATTATATTCCCATTTTGGTTGTCATTATTCATCGCTTTATATGGTCTTTAGTTAGGCGAAACTTGTGCTGAGCTGAGTATTGGCCCAGTTAGAACGAACGTTTGAGTGGGAAGGATAATCATCTATCCGACAGTTGATGGCTTCATTTTAAGGACATTAAGAGTATCGTATCTATCACTCAGTAGCAGCTCATTAACGCATGTCATCATCATTAACCATCGTGAAACTCTTAAGTGAAACACTTTGGTAGCTAACATCAACTGCCAATTAGTTTTGATATCGCGGCCAGAATTAACTCTCAGCCCTGTACTTTGATACACTTTCGAAGAGTGGTCCAGACATCCATCCTCACCTCTCACCTCTAATAGACAAGATAGAGAAATAGAGAGAGATAGAGAGACCTTTTCCAAGCTCTTGAACCATAAAAACTTTTGCTCAATTTTTGCATGCACTTTGGCAACGGAGTCAACAAGGAGAACGCTTAAAGCAACTACTTTATGACTGGGATTTGCTATTTTATGGAACCTACAAAAGGCAGCTGAGTCCGAGACTGAGGCAGTGTAGGAGGGTGGGGGAGTGGCAGTTGGCAGTTGGAAAAAGGGCAGTGGCAGCTCCAATTAGAATTTGCCTGGGCAAAAGCATCACATAAATTGTCAGCGTCTGTGGCGCGGTGTCAAATAATTTAACCTAATTTGACACTTCAAATGTGCGGCCTTGTATTGTACTTTGGGAGAGGGAACATGGAGGTGGAGATGGGACAGACTTGTGTCTGTGTATTGTGCCTGGCCTTATCCTAATTTAAGTGTTGCCGCACATTTCTGTGCGTATTTTTGTTGCCACATTATGTCTGTTTAATGTATATCAAGGAGGCAGCTCCCTCTCCAGCTCCTACATGACTTTCGACACAAGGACATTGTGGGAGGTACGCCTGCGGTGCTGTTGATGGCATTCCCGCAAAATTGCCCGTCTAATTCCGTCTGCAGATTCTTGGGACAGCTGTGCCAGTGACTAAAAGGCGAAGAGGGAGTGGAGACAAAAGGGGATCCCCTGTCATTGCTGTCTTGGCTTGTGTATTTATTTTATTAATTTCTTGCCCTTGCCTCTCCACAGATTAACCTACCAGCGTGTTGCACTGAAGGAGATCCGGCTGCAGGAGGAGGAGGGAGCACCATTTACGGCCATACGAGAGGCCTCGCTGCTCAAAGAACTGAAACACAGCAACATTGTGACCCTACACGACATTGTGCACACCCGCGAGACGTTGACCTTTGTCTTTGAATATGTGGTGAGTGCAAATGAATCGATATCTTCAGTAATCAAAACAGAAATTAAAATATTCTAAATGAATCTGAGATTAAAACAATTCTAAAAACAGAATAATCTTTTAGTTTTTGCAATAATCTTTTTTAACTTAAGTTTCTTATATATGTAAATAGAGAAAATATGGAAATAAATAAAAGAATTTGTTCTTTTAAGATTCGTAGTATTTATACCTTTTATTTTCAGTAGTCATATTTTACCTATATAAAGCAAATTATTAATTGAGAATGAAGCTTATTTTTAATGCACAGAACAACTCTTATTTTATTTGGTCAAATCAAAGAATTTTAATTACTTAATTTTTGAATAATAATTCAACAACTTTTATTCAGTAGAACATATTTTCTTAAGTTATTTGATTTCACTTGACAATATAAATATTTATTAAATATCTCTATGTTTCTGTTTTATAGAATACGGATCTGTCGCAATATATGGAGAAGCATCCGGGCGGTCTGGACCATCGCAATGTGCGTCTGTTCCTCTTCCAGCTCCTGCGCGGTCTTTCCTACTGCCACAAGCGTCGTGTCCTGCATCGCGATGTGAAGCCACAGAATCTGCTCATTAGCGACTGTGGTGAACTGAAGCTTGCCGACTTTGGACTGGCCCGTGCCAAGAGTGTACCCAGTCACACGTATTCCCACGAAGTGGTTACGTTATGGTACCGTCCACCAGGTAAGTCAGAAATACTAGAAAAAAATATGGAAATGAATTTGAATTTCACAAAAGGAAACTTCAATATAAATAGCGTCAAATTTAAATGTTTGAAAGAGAACATGACATGCAGAAAGGGACGAAATGAAATACTTAGTTTAAAAGAATATGAGATGTTGAAAAGAAATAGAGACTAAAAGAGAAAAAACGTAGCGAAGAAGGGAAAGCTCATTTACAAATGTTATTCTTCCAATCACTAAGGTATTGAAGTCAGTTATTGTTTAATTACATTCATGATCATTAATTAAGCATGAAACAAGAATTAAAAGAGAAAGTAACGTAAGAATTTTACAACTTATAAAACACTTTTCTATTAGAAGATAAAAAACTTTGTAAGATATAAGACAAAAGAATAAAATTACGAAAGAAAAGAATTGACAAAAGCAAAAATTCATATAAATGTTTTCATATACATAAATGTATGCACATATGTAGTATCTACTGGTACTCAAACTCAAATGATAAACACAAGTAATAAATTAATGTTGCTTTACTTGTGTATGTATGATCAACTTTTGAATTTGTGTACTATCTTGAATGCGACTTTTCACAATTAATATCTAAATAGCTAAAGTCTTCTGCTGCAATTCCATTTATTATTAATTAATTTGGTTACTATAATTACTGATAATTTTTTATTTTAAAAGTTAAGCGTAATTTCTCGATAATCCCAAAAGCTAAATCAATATTTGCTTCACCAAACTAGTAAACATTAGAAAAAACTGTACAAAAAAGCATTTAATTATTATAAAGTTTGTTATTCTACGAAAGCAAACTATGAAGAGTTGAGATGGATCTGAGAATTTTTCATTTAGCTAAGAGCTAAGGGTCAGATTAATTTAATACTAGACTAAACAGATGCCCTCCCAATGGGTAAACATTGCTAAAAAACAATTTTGCTTCAATTTTTTTTTGCTTTGCTCTATAGAAATATCCTATCAATTTGCAGCGCTAAATTGAAAAGGGCACTAGATAGAGAGAAGGAGAAGTGGGAATAAAGTTAATTTTTTAATATGCAATTCCCCGACATAAACAGTTTGTTGTAGCCTGAACGGAGCCAAACATCCTAGCTGTTGGAGATCCTAGTCCTGCCTGCTCCCTAGACTGACCTCAACTGGGCAAGTCAAAGCATGTTAAACAAATTTAATCTGCACTTCTTAGCAGACGACCAGACTCTTGACCAGCGTAGAGACCGAGTCCCAAAGAGTATAACGGATGCATGCAAAACGAGCGGACGTGGTTGCTCAGCGGTTAAAAGGGGAAGGTGTAGTGTAGGGGAAGAAGAAAGGAGATTTTCAGGAGCTTAGGCCACCTGTGTATCCTGTGTGTATATGTATATGGAAAACTTTGTTAGCCAGAAGGCTGGTCTAAGGGCCAACTGAGATAAGCGTTAAGAAGCGACCTCTGCCTGGGCTGTCAGTCAGTGTGTCAGGCTGTCATTCCTGGCTTCCCGGCTTCCTGGACTCTTGGCTGGCCAGGCCAACAACATCTCTGTTTATTTATTTAAAATTTGCAATTTATTTTCATACAAAAAGTGCATTTACCTAACGAACCAAACTCCTTTCAACTCCCGCTTTAATTTATTTAGATGTTTTGCTGGGCAGCACAGAGTATTCGACGTCACTGGACATGTGGGGAGTGGGTTGCATATTTGTGGAGATGGTGACTGGGATGCCCACATTTCCCGGCATACGTGATACCTACGATCAGCTGGATAAGATATTCAAATTGCTGGGAACGCCCACAGAGGATACGTGGCAGGGCGTCACACATTTTCCTGGCTATAAACCGCACAAGTTGGGTGAGTAATTGGCCAAAAGTTGAACGAACATCTGTTTCTTCAACTGTTTGTCTTCCTTCATCATGTGTATCATTTTTCTACTGTGAGTGTGAAACTAATTTGACTGCATTTTGTATCTCTGTGTGTGTTGCAGGTTTCTATCGACCACGGAAACTGGGTCACAATTTTCCACGGCTGTACGACATCATCGAGGGCGAAACGATAGCGAACGCGTTCCTTCAACTCAATCCCGAGCAGCGCATCGGAGCCGAAGATGCACTGCAGCATCCCTACTTTGCGCAATTGCCAAAGAAACTCTACGAATTGCCAGACGGTAAGAGAAACCAAATGAAACCAAACCAAACCAAACTAAATTAATATATTAAACATTTACAAAGCCAAGCCAAGTCTTGGCTAGTGTAATGAATTTCGACTGTCGCATTGTCTGGGAGAGCAAAGAGAAAAAAAACCAATTAAATTTCAACACTGCCAACCGTGTTTGTCTTAACAACTTTACACTTTACAACACTTTACACAATTGAGACAACGGTAGGCTTTACATTTTTCTTAGTATTTTGTATTCCGTATTCTGTCTCTCTTCCCAGGCGACAATTGGGCGACATCTCATTTAAGTTTTGCGACAACTTGGCAAAAACAACTCTGTTTTCTGTTGTCTGTGTCTGTTGTCTGTTTAACTAATGTTTGTCTAGCTAGACCAGTTAACAGTAATTACTTTATTTTACGTTTTAATTTGTATGCCTTCCCAGGCTTCGCTTCGAAAAAGTTGCTTGCAACAAGTTGAAAGTTGCCAGGAGAAACAGAGATAAGCAAAAAGCAATTTCGTGGCAAGTTCTAAAAGCCAACTAGTTATATAGCTACAATATACATAGTTGAAAACAAACCAAAAATACTGATTAAGCTTAAAGATACTGCGACCGCAGGCAATTGATAGATAGAGAAAGAGGGAGAGGGAGAGAGAGACAGAGAGAGAACGAGATACGTATTAAGAGAAGCTAAAGCAATCAAGTGTCGAAGCGAAATGCTTTTAAAAATATATTCGGCTGTGTTCTACATTTTCAAGGCGATTGTCAAACTCGATTGTTGAATGCGACAAATAAGTTATTCAATCACATTGACATTCAGGGTTTGTCGCTCTTGTAAAGTAGTCTACTTAAATGTTTTACAACAATTCTGCATAAACTGTATGAACATTGTTCTTCTGTTTCTTTAAACAAAGCTAGTTCATTTTATTTAAATAAAAAACTATCATAATATCAACGAATAAAATATTAAATTTGTTTTAAATTCAATCGGTTTCGCATTCTTTTTAATTTAAATTTTAAATATTATTCTTGCCGAAAGCAATTCAAACTGAGCTGAAAGAAGCGTAAATTGTTTTAAATCATATTTATGTTTAATACAATTTGTATAAAACTAAAGTTAAATAAATCAAGCAGTGCTGACTCTAGTCAAAAAAGGCACAAATGATTTTTAAAATTGTTTCGTGAATAATTACATAAAATATGTTATTTGAATAAAAAATTATAATATCAACAACTAAAGCCAAAAAATGGTTTAAAATTCAATCTGTTTTATGTTTTACGCTTTTAATTTAAACATTAAATATCATTGCTGAAAACAATTTAAACAGAGCTCAAAGAAGTGCAATTTGCTTTAACTACTATAGTTACTGTGGTTTATTAAATCAATCACTCAAGTAATGCACATTTAAATTCTCAAACTATTTCCCAAAAAATAAATCAATTCAATGGCATAATTTATCATTTTTTGTGGTTTAACATGAATTATGTGTCGGCCAACAACAAAGTAAAAGCTAATACAAGTAGTTAACATAACCAAGACTATCAAATTTAATTGCTAGATATTTAAGCTTATCATTAGCTGTAGTTTAAGCTAAGGTACACGTAAATCAATAGATAAACCTGGGATAATCCAGTTAAAAGCAACTTTCTTGGCCCATCATTAATTAGACTTAGACTCCAGGCTGCCTGCAATTTGCATTTGTGAATGGAAACATTTAGCCAGACCGAGTCTGTGATTGTGACTGTGACTGTAAGTGTATTCATTGGAGGCTCCTCAATTCCAATCGAACTCTGCAATTTAGCAAGTGCAATTGCAATTCTGAAATGAAAAGAGGATCCCTTTGGGGGATTGCAATGAATGAGATGTTAGATTAGGGGTAGACCATACCAAGGATGCCCACTTAATGACTGGGCAGCTTAATGTGTGCTTAAAATGTGATTAACGTTGATTTGTGTACACATCCATCTAACCATGTTCATGGTAAACTTTTCGGACTCCACAGGACTATTTACTAAGTCGAAAATATGCTAATTTTGGTCAAAATTGAAATCAAAGCGCACAGGTGAACTCATTAGGGGAAAAGCGAATGGTTACGCTTCACAGGATTCTCTCATTCCTATCTTTCTCTCTATCTGTATTTGCTCATTAAACATTTGCGTAGTTGCAGCACAGCTTAAACATTTTCCAGATAAAATCAATTAAAACGCAACTAATGTGCGGCATTTATCATGTTCCCTGTGGCGTCTGTGGGACTGCGGAAAAGGTCAACGCACAGTCCATAAAACCACATCAGCCGATTCGACCGTGTGAGCTTCGTGGTTGACCCCGCGGGGTGGGAGTTGATCCGAGTCCGGGTCGTGGTCTGAATCTGGATTGAGTTGCAAAATGAAATTTGCGTTGCATTTTAATTGTCAGCGCTTTCGACAGTTAATGAAATTATGGCCTGTGCCAAATGTAGTTATAATTTTAAGTTTTAAATTAAAAATTATGTTATTTAAATTATATATTTATATTGTTTTGTTTTTGCAGAAACCTCAATTTTCACCGTGGAAGGCGTGCAACTTTATACGGAACCAAATCGACAGAATAAATGAAAATTAAAGCAGGTCCTCTCAGTGGATGGCGTACGTTTCTATTGTTAGACCAAATCCAAGCTACAAATCCGGTCAGCCCAGCAATCCAGCAATCTATCAATCCGGCAATCTATCAATTCAGCAAACCTAAACAACCCACAAACAACATCAACAACAACAACAACAACAACAACAACTACAAATCGGCAGCCATAAAAGAAGAGTGTACGACATGAGTTTTGTACCCAAAAACTGTTCTTAGTTCGATTTCAATTGCATGAAAAGAAGAAGGAAAACTGTCAACAAGGAAAGGGGTACGGGAAGGGGAAGGGGCAGCAGCAGCAGCGTTAGCATTTCAGTCAAATTCGTGTCTGGGCGTGTTAAATATTTTAGTTTAGTTACTTAGTCTAGCATGTCGTCTTCGTTAGAGCCTTGTCTTAAAAGGATACTCAGCTTAGTCAAATTTATTGCCCGAAGCAGAAGCACAGACTTTTTTCAAATAAATTTTAATTAAATTTACATACATATATTTAGACTGTAGGATCAACTAATTTTGTCAACGGTTTGTAATAATTGTGTGAAAGCGAAAAGTTTTGTACAAGTATTTTTACCTTTTTTTCTTAGTTTTTCTTTTAGTTATGCAAAGTGTAAATTTTCAATATGTATGTGTAATTGTGTAATGTCTGCATGTATTCAGCAATAATGTGCAACTATAACGATATTTTCTATTCACTTCATATGCAATCAATAACCCAGGGAATGCTCCCTCGATCTGGGGAGAATAATAAAATATAATCGATCATTTAAATTGTTTTATTTTCCTTTTATACAGACATATTTTACAAAACTCTAGCAGCTTAAAAATAACCCCAAAACCATTTTTGGTGTTCCCCAAACAAACCCATCATTGCTTTTAAATGTAAAAAAAAATTGTTGAGACTTTTAATTAAACTTTAAATTTACTGAAGTAAATTTTAACAATTTATAGATTTAATAAATAGGCAAAAATACATTTTGAATGAATTTAGAAATTTTAAAAAATACAGCAATAATAAAAAATTTTTATAGAAATTTGAACTGAATAAATAGCAGCCGATTTTCTAACTTCTGTCCGAAAGCTTAAGGAGCACCAACCCAGAAAAGTTGTTTTTAAAAGCAACTGCAAGGAAAATATCTTGAGCTTTGGGAAACACCTATGATAATCTTCCTGTGTTTCCAATGACTAGCATATAGTTTTTCTGGGGGAATCCCCCCCGGCCAACTAAGACAAGCTTATACATATGCAATTAATAAGTACATAGTTCCAAGCAAACAAATCTCTAATATGACAGAATAGATTACTCAATTTCTCTAGCAAATCAAATTTCGTGTACTTCAGAAATTTTTAGAAGTCAAAGTAGAAGCAAAACTGTCTATAAAATTCTCAGAGTCGGATTAGCAAATAGATTTTAAAAATTTTATTTTGGCCATCAAAAATAAAAAGAATTTGCTTATAAAAGTTTTTAACAAAATCGGAAGATTTTTCTGTGAATAAGAAGATGTAATTGAGTATTGAGATGTTTGATATTCCTTTCTTCGAACAACTGAATAGCTTAGAAGCAATTTTGTAATATATGTTTGTAAGGGTATCCAATATTCGGCATGACGACAGGTAGTCCTCATTCTTGTTTCTTATTTTAAACATTCATATATTATTATTTTAATTTTTAATGCTTCTTTGACATAAAAAACGACATCAGAAAAACTTTGCCGCGCTGTTTAAGTGATACAATTTAATAATTAATGGAAATACAAATAATAAATGAATTTATGTATAAAGCCAACAAATAAATTTAAATCATTTATACCGTATAATTTGATTTTGTTTTTTATTTATTGTTTATTACTAGTTTTATTATTCCAGAGTCAATATTGCTGCTGCCCACATGAATATCTTAAGGTTGGCAATTGGAATTGAAGGAAGGAAGCTGTTGAGGTAGTTAATTAATTAATAAACTTAATCACGGAACCACCAGAAAGAGAGACAGACAAACAAAAATACAGAAAGAGAGAGATGGGAAAGGAAAGAGGACGAACAGATTTAACGAATAGTTCATACAATACAAATTTTTGATGACAATTTATGAGAATAGTTAAAAAATTAATCTAGAATTGAAAAGTAGTAACAAATTTTTAGCAAACAACAACAAATAAATTCTAAATAAAATAGTCAACAACTACAACTACATAAACTAAATCTAACATTTAAATTAAACCAAATAACCTAACCAAGTATTTTACATAGCGTCGTAGTAAATGAAATCCAATCAATCCATTTCCATGTTTTAAGAAACGTTACGCAACACAAGAGATGAGAGGACACAAAAAGAGTGATGAAGTAGATGAAGAGAATGAGAAGGAGAAAGAAGTGGAGGAGGAGAAAGTTGTAACAAATGTGCAAATTGAAATCAAAGACACTTCAAAAAAAGGTTTTGAAAAGTAAATGAATCAAAATACGTTATGTATTCAAGTATAAAAGTGAGGAAAGAAGCAACTAAATAAACGTAGAACAAAATATGTTAACAATTATTTATTTAAATTAATAAAATACTTGAACAGCCATAAATGGCGCCCACTGTGGCCCATTGGCCCTAAACTTTATGAATGGAGAAAACGAAACAAAACAAAACCAAAAATGATATCAAGAACATAAACTAACGAGTTTAGAATAAATTTGAATAGAATTATGACAGCGTCTAATGAAATATTTTAAAATTCTACTTAACCAACTGTCAGACAACTTAAAGCTGACACTGTTCGACGCGGTTAAGGTTTTGAAACGCGCGCTTTTTAGCAGCGTTTAAAACCGCAACCAAAGAATAACAACAACAAAATATTATATTTTGTAGTAGAAATAAAACTAAAAGTGAACTTGAATATTAAACTTGAAATTAACAAAAGAGGCGAAAAGAAAAAGACACAATTTAATGAGAAAACTTTTTCTGTGATTTATGAAAAAAGTATGTAAAACTAAAAATAAAAATACAAAATTTATAAAACGAATAAATCAAATAAACAGAAACCAAATGAAGCACTTTAGAGAGAACAAAATTAGATGCTGAGCCAAACGAAATTGTTTAGAATTATTTGCTAGCAGCAGTGGTTAAAAACAACAACAACAACAACAACAACAACAATTGCACACACACTAAAATTAACAAGAAAAAGACGAAAATGAAAAGAAAAACACAATTGCTAGCAATTAAAAGCAAAAGAACACACAGCTCGTAGCTCGTAGTCCGTATAAACATTTCGCATTGTTTGTACTTAGTTTTGGTTTATGCGATTTCACATTGAGTAAACACTTAGCAAAAATTAAGAAAAGGAAATAGGAAAAGCATACAATTGTATTTTCCGAAGAAGATTAAAACTGTAACGAGCAATGGCAATGCACTTTTTGCACTTTTCCCATCCCAAGGTTACGTCCATAGTTAATAAGCCAAAGAGCCAAAAAAAATAAAATTAACAAATCGAATGAATCTACAAATCTAACGAATCAAAAGATGATCGCCAACAATTTCATTGATTTTCTGCAATTAATTTGATTGATCGATTGATCTCTTTTCGTTGAGTGTATATTGAGTTCTGGAAGAGCATCAGTTATACAATTATACAATTATTAATTGTTTAAATATGCACAATACAAATTCGAGAATGAAGATGAATTAAGCTAAAGTAAAGTACGAATATACTTAATAACTAAAGTAATCCCAAGAAATGGTAATGGTAATCACTAAGAATGTTTTTAGCTGAACGTGTCTCTAGTTGTATTCTATATTAGCTAAGCGGTAAGGGTTCCCGCTGTGAACCCGCAGGAACGAAAGGTAAAAATCGATATGAAAATGAATCTTGAATCTCGAAACTCAAAACTCCAAAAAAGAAAAAAGATAAACTCGAAACAAGTCAAAGAGATGGAATAACTAAATTATTTTTAATGCATTGAATTTGTCGTAAATATTTAACGTACCTTTGTTAAAAACAAAACAAAACAAAACAGAAATATATAAATAAAAAGTAATCTTAATAATAATGAATCTATTAACACAAAATAGAAACCTAAATAAATATATGAATTCTCTTGGAATTCTCTCTATAGACGCGTGTAGTTTTTATGTTTACACTGTAAGCATTTTTTGTATAGTTGAAAAGGCAAAGGGTTAAACTCGCCTCACGAGGCAGCAAAAAGAAGCAGAAGATGAGGAAGAGATTAACATAAACAATTTTTGTAAATATTCGTAGTTGATTTCTAAGTAGCGAAAAAAATCAGCAGAAGCTAACAAAAAACCCAAAATTAAATGTTTATGATTTAATACAAAAATCAATGGCAACTAAATACAATTTGAATAAGTTCAACCTGTACAATAATTTAATATTAAATAAAATGCAAATAACAAACAGAATAGAACCGCAAAACCTCTTTTTATCGCCTTAGAAGATCGTCTAGTTTTTATTAGTTTTTTATTTATGGTATACTTAGAACACTTGCGACTTTGAACTACTTTCTTATGAATGTGTGAGTGTATTCAGTCGATGATTCATGACATAGTTTGCGATTCGAGGCTGTCAACTGCAGACTTGATGAATGTCTCTCTCAGAGACTCTCAGGGCATCAAAAGGCATAAATAACAATCAAATCTAATAACTCTTGATGACATTAATAAAATAGTATTTGCCCGCATGCCAATTAATTCATCGCAATTCGAGTTCAGTTTTTTCGGCATGACAATTGAAATGCCTTCGCTTTTTATTAAAATGGGCCAACTTTAATACACAACACCCACAATTCCACACACAAGTTACAATCTGCTATACAATGTCGCAAGCATCAGAGAGTTGTAGTTATTCAAATGACAAGACTCTTTTTTTGGGCAAACAGACCCGAGACATGACATCAAGTAACTTTTTCTCTATCAATTTATTTGTATGCTTTTTTTTTTGCCATGATCTTGCGTCATCGAATTGCTTGCCCATTCATCCGGCTGATGGGAGATGGTTGCAGGAGCTGAAGGGGCTGTAATCAAAGTTCATCTTGTTGTCTTTTTTATTAACTTTGGTATATCTGACTTGGTGCATCTCCTCACGACTCCAGCAGCTGGCCAAGAGTCTCAGGTAAAGCTAAAGGTAAAAGGTTTCCACAATGCAACGATGACCGGAAAACCTTCAAAATCCCATAACGGACACTCGACATAAAAACAGACAGACAACTACAATTGCTTAGTAATTTAGCAACCAAAACTAACAGTGACATAATGCGGAAAACTATAAACTACATCATCATCTAAAAGGTATGTCTCGCAGAGAATACAAAATTATACTTGTATATACACAAAGTTAAACATTTTTTGAAATAATTATTTCCAAGTTTTAGAAGAATAAAGGAATTTGAAGCTTTGATGTGCATGATTCTAAATACCCATTAATCTATTACAATGATAGAAATGAAAAGTATATCTCTTCATATATCAATATAACAATAAAATAGTCTTTAATGTAATTTAGGGAATGTCTTAATTATTATCTTTATCTATATTTAGATGGAAATTCATTAAATATATATTATATAGTTACTTTACTCAATTACAAGATAGACTTGTATAGAAATTGATGACTTTATCAACTCATCACATTGTTTGCAACAAGAAGTATTGACCCACGAGAAGGCTATAAACAGATATTAATAGCATTAAAATTCCAGTACGTTATTTATAATTATAAATTCAAGCCACAACTGTATTAATCAAGTGAGTAATCGAGTAATCGGGGACTATACTTTGCTCTCTTCATGCCCGTGTTTGGTTAAGCACAAGGGAAACTTATACCTATGTAGGCACATACCATATGAGTTCATACTAAGTATGTAGATCACTTGAATGTGACGTAAATATTGAGGTAGGTTTTGAATTAATGAAGAGTATAAATGAAGCGAGCTTTAGGCAAGCTAGCTTGCTCATATCATTTATGGTTAAAAGCTTTTGCTTTAATTATTTAACAAATAATAAGCAATAAATACTTAGATAAGCAAACATCTAAGTGTTGAATTGCAACTGGTTTGTATAATTATTTAGTTTTGCAATTATTAATATAATTGTTTGTAGATTATATGTTATTATATGCATGCTTAAGTTTAAATGATTCATTCATCGGATGCTCTTATCATTTCAAATTGTGTCGTGATTGATTGACAAAGCTGTTCATCTAAGGCCTGGGGGATTTTTTCTTAAAGACAAAGTAATGTGGCAAGTAAACAAAAGAAAGACAAGCCCATTCAACACTTTAAGAGATGATGCGAAAGATTCTCTCTCCGGTTCTCTCTCGAAAAGCTCGCTCAATGATCTCTGTACGCTTACTGTTGACGATCGATGGATGGTTTAGTCGCTTCGTGGAACTCGTGTCGATCGGTCGCATCAATCGTTCTAAAGTTTTAAGGTGTAATCAATTCTCAATAAAATCAAACAAATCTTTCGAAAATCGGCAATGGGCACAATATCAATGCGCCTCGTGTGCGCGTTCCTCTTTGCAGTGATCTGTGTGAATCACAGGGGAATTTTTGCCTTAAATGAGCAGGAGAAGGAGAACAAAGGAGTAGCTCCTGCTGGGACTCAGTCTCAACCTCAGCCACATTGGAGATATCATGCGCGCGGCAATCAGAGAGTGCGTTAAGTATACGACGCGTCGTAAAGTGTTTTATGCATAAATAGGAAATGTGATTTACGTGGTTTTTGAATTATGGACTGACGGACTTGTTTGTTGTTTACTTTATGCAGCACAACGCGGCGTCGAATGCCACGCCCACTCAGGTCGCCCCTCAGCACAGTGAGATCAAGGAGCTGATGACAAACCTGCATGATCGTGTTGGTATCTTGGCGACCCTGGATGAAGACCAGCGCCATCGCCTGGAAGTTATCGATAAGAAGTAAGTTCGAGTGAGGGAACCAGACTTTTTGACTTTTCGACTTTTTTGGGCAAGGTGACGCCAGATCAGAAGACAATGGAACTTTTGCCCAGTGTCTTGAGTGTGTCGCGGACGTTGACGAACAGGTTTTGCACGCATCGCAAAGTATTTAGGAAAACCGGTAAAAGACCGAAACCCCAACTAAAAAAAAAAACATAGCTTCTGGTTATGTTTTTGTTTTACTTTTTTTCCACGCCGTCAAAAGGCCGTCAATTACAATGCCATTGATTACGTGAAGATGCGCAACAATTGGACGTCAAACAACGCCTAATTATTTGGCATTAACAAAGTATCTACAAGATACACAGTATTTCTCTGGCACATTTACTCGGTAAATTATGGATTCCCACTGTGTCTGCCTTTATTTATTATTTGCTTTTTTGGCAAACAAATTTCGCACACTTTTCGTCTGTTTATTAATCGCATCTGCATTTTGTAGCTGCTTTCGTTTTCTTTAGAATTTCTCAAAATTTGTTTCCAATTTGTTTCGCTTTGTTTAGGAAACGTCAAATGTTAAACACAAACAGGTAGAGAGCATAGTATATAATTAAATGAAGCGCATAATTAACATATCATAAGGCGAAACACCCAATTGGAAACACATCACTGAAACTTAAACATACTCTCATAGGACTTGCGATTTATTGCCGCTAAATAATATACAAATATTCATAAATATATGTGTAATTTATAATTTCATAAATTTGTGTGTTCATATTGAGTCATATTTCTTGGTGTATTTCTATAAAGAGGTCAATCTCTTATTGACAAAGATATCTTAAGTCAATACATCGATGATATCATTTTATTTTGGCGAAATATTCCCTTGTCTCGACTGTAAAAATATTTTCCAGCCTTCATTTTATTTAATTTTTATGAAGTGGTTTTTGCAGAAATGGTAATAAAATTAATCATGAACAAATTGCACTGTTGCTTATTAATGGATTTTGAATCAGTGAATCTTCTTCTGTACATCTAGAGTCTGATATGTATAGTAGAGGTATTTATAGGGTGTATGGACTAAGACCATTAAACAAGTCGACTCCATTTGTGCGAGTCAGTTTATTTTGGCAGACAACTTTTATAAGGGATTAGAAGCTGATCAGGTTAAGAATCAAAGTATTGCTAATTTTTGTATTTAATCTCCCTTGTTTATTGATTCAATCACAGCATCTCGTCAATTTTTATACAAGTGAGAATTACTTTCGTGGTCGTTAGTAAATAAAAAATTCAAGATCATCGAACTAAGAAGAGAAGTGTTTGAGCAACTTCTGTTCTTAACTCGATGATCTTAATTTTTTTAATTTAAAACCGAAATTAAAACCGTAATCAGTACCGAAACCTTTGATCGAACCGTTGTTCCGGAACCAAAACTAAATAATTTCCAAGAACCCAAATATTCATTTATTTTTTAATTTTCCTTTTTGTTTATTGTTTGTTTTTTATTTTTTTTTATTATTATTTCAATAACTCTATATTTACATAACTAATATATTGACGTTCCTTAAGATCTTTAATTTATCACTCATACCGCAACCGAAAAGACACTGCCGAAATGGAACCATTAACTTATATTTTAGTTTGGGATTAAACACTTACCTAAAATCCACTATTAGATTTGTAATTTCTAATTTGCAAGGAACAGTTTTCTAAAAGATACTTACACTATACTTTTCTTTGTCACTTTGCAGAATGGATCAGTTATTGGATAGTAACACGGGTCGCATGGAATCGCTGAAGGCTCAACAATTGAATTTCCAGCAGCGTTTAGATAGCTTCGAGCACATTCAACGACTGACAAGACACACGCTCGATGAGCTGAAAGGTGAAACGGATGTATTCATGGGTCCACGTATGGCAAGACAATTAAGGCAAAAGCAAAAGAATCGTGAAAAGTTGAAGGGTAAACCACATAGACAGAATTCAGTATTTGATGTTGTCTGATGCTTGATGCTTGATGTTGCTGGCAAATCATTTCGAATGATGTAATTGATGTTGTTTTTGCTGTTGTGTTGCTTGATACGCTGTCTCTCTGCCTCGCAATAAATCTAAGGAAAGCTTAATTAATTACTCCCCTCTCTTTTCTCTTCCCCTGCAGATCTTTCTCGTCAGACACGTCAGGCGCCACAGCAGCCGCCGCATGTTGCGGAAAATGTGGCAAGCATTTTCAATAGTCAACCTGCCGCAGCAGCCACTCTCTTCAATGGCACTGAGTTGGATGTGAAAAGTCGTCTTGATGCCTTAGCCACACTTCTGGTCTCCGTAGCCTACAATGTGAAGGAAACGCAGCAGAATACCAAGTGAGTCTTCCAAACAGATCAATAGCATCCATAGAGCTAACTACAACTCAATTCTAGCGTCATCAAGCGTCGTTTGGCAAATCGCAACAAGGGACAATCTGCCCGCCTACCTCAATCCTCAGTTGCTTTACCCGCTCCCTCAGAGGAGCAGGCTACGAGCTGTCTGCAATCCTACTTGGGAACAAAGGGTATTTTGAAGCTACAGTTGACGCCTGAAAGTGAATCCTTCTATGTGCCCTGTGAGGACGATGGTTGGACTGTGATCATGAGACGTTCCTCGGATGACATCAGCTTTGAACGTAGTTGGCTGGAGTACAGAGAGGGCTTCGGCAATCTGGCTGGTGACTTCTTCATTGGTCTAGATAAACTCTATGCCCTCACCTCGTCTGCCCTTCACGAACTGCGAATTGTCCTCGAGGATTTCGATGGAAATGTTGCCTATGCTGGCTACGATTCCTTTGCCATCAGCGGAGAAAGGGAATATTATACGTTGAATCTGCTCGGCAAGTTCCAGAATCAATTGGTGCCATCAGCAGGCGATTCTCTTTCTTATCATGCTGGTGCCAAGTTCAGCACATTCGATAACGATAACGATAATTGCCTGGAATGCAGTTGTGCGCAGCGTCTTAAGGCCGGCGGTTGGTTCAACTCTTGCGGCACTAGCAACTTGATGGGCGTCTACCACACCCAGAATCCCAAACAGGCCGGCGAGACGGGCATCTACTGGGACACGTTCCAGGGCAAGGACTCCTCGCTCCGTAGTGTCAAAATGCTCATACGCCCCGTGGCACAGGACGAGGCGAGACGCTAAAGGCGTTCAATGAGCCTGAAAAAGCTGCCATCAGTCAGGGAAGCATTATTTTGCTCTATAACTACGAGTATATACAGCTATGGTCATAGGTTTGTCAAAAAAAAAACACAAATGATTATTTATATTTAATGAGGAACAAAGCCATTTAGTTAAATTGTATTTTATCGAGTATACTTTATATTTGTTCAGATCTGTAAAAGTAATTTAATTATTGTGAAAGCATATTTTAATTTAGTTCAGTTTTATCAGTAATATTTCAGAAATAGTTACATTTTTAAACTAAATATTTTCATAAATGTTATTTGCCAAACTTGTGACCATAGCTGTATGTAATCCGAAACAGAAACTCAACCCAATCCCAAGCTTTGCATTTCAACTGTAGCTTAAGCGCCATGAAACCTGTACGTTAACTTCTGCTCAGCACTGTATATTTATGGAAAATTACCCAATACCCTAAGTTAATAAAGTTGCGCTATGTGTCGTGTATTTGCACAGTGTCTCTCTTTTCTATCTCTCTTTCTTTCGCCCTCTCTCTGTTTCTCCTTCTCCTCAATCTGTTTCACTTTCCAGTCGTGCGTCAGTCACAACATTAATCGTTCCGATTAGCAAAACGCAGCACACGGTAACATGCAACCTGCAACTCTGTCTCGACTTTATCTATTTAGGCCGACCCTCAATAGAAGCTCTGCTCAAAACACATTCAACTGTCGTTGGCAACTCTCTTAACATGGCTAAAATGTTTTTCTGTTGGCTGTCCCTCTTCTGCCAGTTGTGGAGCCTGCATGCATTCAGTTTGGAGTCCTTGGTCTCACAGAGCAACATCTATTACCAGCTGGATACAACGGAACTGTTGCTACCACAAGTGGAGCAGTTGTCATCGGTTAATTCTCTCAAGCTAATTGTCCATGGCTTTCTTGGCTCTCGAAGTCACAGTTCCATAATGCCGCTAAGAAATGGTAAGGAAGATCCCTTTAGACTCTTCTCTAAGCCTATGCTGACAGTATTTATTGACAGCCTACAAAGCACAGGGATTCGAGAATGTTCTGATTGCCGATTGGTCGCCAGCTGCAAACTTGGATTATCCCAATTCTCGTCGAGCTATAGGCAAAGTGTCTCTGGTGTTGGCCAAACAGTTGGAACAGTTTCTGTCCAAGCACGACGTTCCCAATGAAGCTGTTCACGTTGTTGGGCATAGTCTAGGTGCCCATATTGCTGGACGGATCGGGCATTACTTTAATGGAACTCTTGGTCGCGTTACTGGCTTGGATCCTGCGTTGCCTCTCTTCACCTCCCGCTCTGATGACAGCCTACAGAAGAATTGTGCACTCTTTGTGGATGTCGTTCACACGGACTATCCGGTATTTGGGGATCTGACCCCACGTGGCACCGTCGACTTCTATCCCAACTTTGGACATGCTCCACAGCCGGGATGCGAGGAGGTGGATCTGCTGGCGGCCAGTAAGCTTATACTGGAGGCCTGTAAGTGCGTGTAAAATTACCTATTAACAGCTGTACCCGATTTAAATCTTTCAGATAGCTGCAGTCACAACCGAGCTGTGCTCTTCTATGCTGAAACTATTGGGATGCCCAAGAGTTTTCCCAGCATTCCCTGCAACTGGAAATCCATCAGAAGCAGCCGAAGTTGCTCCGAGAAGCTCTCCAAATTCAATATAAACAGCACAGAGCTAGAAACAGCCATTAGTAATATGGATGAATCTCAGGTAGTTTATATGGGCGAGCAAGTGTCACGCAGGTAATTTAAATTCACAACGAACATCAACAACAACAATAACAACTCAATTTAATCGTTTTATTGCTTTATTTTGCTAGCGCCACCTCGTACTACTATTTGGAAACCAATGCAGCGCCACCTTTTGGTCAAGGCGTTCGTGCCAAGTTTAATTGATTCGAAACTTTGCGACAGTAGATTACAGCATGAGGCCGAAAGATGGCGCTAGTATAGCAATCAGCTTTTGGCTGACAGTGTCCACGAAAAAAATGAAAATTGGCCTCATTTTTGAGTGGATTTCAAAAACAAATGACCAAAAAATGTTGCCACATAAAGGGTGCTGCTCACCATTTTCTTTGGACTTTTCTAAGCTTTATCCTAAATTTCCCAGATTTTTATTACGGCTATTACGAGCTTGGCCCCCAGTGGACCTACAAAATCGGGATATATTTTAAAAGAAACGAATTTAGTTTATCTAATTTAGAATTATTTTATTTTGTTAAAAAATTCATTCTTAGTTAAACAAATTAAATTTATTTAATGCACTATTTTAATGCACAATAGCGCCGCCACTGGTCTCATAGGGAACTACAAAGCGCCGCCACTGGTCACGTTTGGACCGACGCCATCTGTTTTATTTCTTTTTGAAAAAGAAGGCGGAAAAAAGAAAAACATTTAAAAAAAGGCAGAATTCCCGCTGACCCCTGTTTTCATAACTATCATGCATTTGGACTTTGAAAAAAAGCCAGATTTGAAAAACAGCTGAATTGGCAACACTGTTTGGAATCTTTCTATGAATTATCTTAAACATGATAGATACAGTACGATTAATCCCAAGGTATTGAGAATTTTGTTAATTAACCATAATAAAATAAGTATTTTTATATATAACGAGATTTTCCGCCTTTGGGGTGACTTTTGCAAATCTTTATGAATGCATAAAAGTTTCCTTGGCGAACTTCATTGCGTTAATTGCAAGCTTAATTTCTTCCAAGATTTAATTTATCATGAGCATTTCTGTTGTAAATCACAAGAATTTTATGAATGAAGTTGAGCCGAAGACTCAGACTCAGACTCAGTTATGTCTGGGCTGCATTCTGAAGAAGGAGGAGAAGAGGGAAATACCAAACCAAACCAAAGTTATTTATGAGCCAATAACTTAACAACAAAACGCTCATCTACATTTAATGGCGATAATTTTTGACGCAATTTGAGAAACAGACACAGCGGCGGTCGCCTCGCAGCGAGTTGAGCTCAGTTGAGTCGAGTCGAGTCGATACCTGTCGACTTCTTGGTTTAAAAAGAAAGCAAGAAGCTAACCGCAGAAGAGATAACACAAAACACTTGACACCTTGGTGAGCCTCCAGGCAGAGTCCGGCTCTAAATACGTTGCGTGGCATAACGTGAGGTAAGGAGAGGAACCTGAGCACAATAAAAGACGAAGAAGATGAAGCAGACAAAAAAAAAAAAAACAAATAAACGCAGTGATCGTAAATTTACAATAAAAAGATCCCAACAGAGAGTGGAAGCGGTAACCACTAAAAGGAGGGCAACATGCTGTAAATTTTAGGATTTCCAGATGGCAACAGCTGCTGAGTAGAGCTCTGACCATAGCTTCCTTCTTCAATGGCATTCCTCGGTATCTCGAGAGTGTGGGTGGCTTTCGGGAGATAACATTCATGTTTGCACTCGACTCGTTGACTCGTTGCGTTCTAATTCATTGCCTCACTTGACTGGAAGCATTGTATGTGCCTGGTTATGGACATTTGAGAGGGCCTCCAAAGCTAACTCGTTCCACAAATCGATTTCAGGCTTCATTAGCCCCACATAGCGCACAGGAAACTCCCGCACTTTGCACTATGATTTTCTTCTCTTTTCTCTTTTGTTTCACTATCGCTCCCCATTCACTCTTTGGCGCATAGTTTACACGGCAAACATAAATGCGTAAAACTATCCCCTCCCCCTTATGACCCTACCTCCCTCTCTGTATTCCATCCCTTTATTGATGCGCCATGCTTGGTCAAGCAGCGAGTTGAGTTTTTGCTGTTGTTGATTTTTTTTTTGCTTCCATAAGCGTACGTTCTCATTTTCCCTCATTTCCCTTCATACGATTTCATTTCCATGCTCAATTTTTGTCGTTTTGTGTGCGTTTTTTTGTTTTTGTTTTTCCACCTTTTGTGAATTTGTGTCATGCGTCGGTTTTTCCTGTTCGTTGGCTCTTGTTTTATTGTTTTTGTAACTTGGCTTTAATTTCTGTTGACTGAGAAAGGAAAACACACAAAAGTGTTGTTGACTTTCTAGCATCATTGGACGGTTGATAAAGCTGACGGGGAAGTTGCCTACCTTCAAAGTGTTCCGCTCCAATTCGAGTGATTTGGCTAAAGAATGCAAAGCATTTGCTAATCATAAAATGGGAAAGCTACAAAAGTATGCGATTCTTTTTGTATTATAAAAAACAATCCTGCAAATAAAAAAGTTTATTATAAAATAATTATCATAAGAATATGAGAATTAATTCATGATCCTTTAACATTTTTAGCTAATTAAAATTTAGAATTTCAAGTACTTCTGTAAGCTAAACGTTTTAATTACTTTTTATATCCCTAATTTTTCTTATTTTTGGATATTATCAGATTCTTATTCCTTTCAGAATTTCTCATCTTTACTTTTTAATATCCTTATTCTCTCATCCTATGTAATATATTATTAAGTAGATTCAGATTCTCTTTAAATTTAAAATTTTTATCACATTCTTTCTCTTAAACAATCATTAAATGAAATGAACACACTCTTCTACCTGATTTATCCTTGCCATCAGCCTTAGCTGTGTTCAAAATTATATAACTCTTCAACTGTTTTGACACATTTCTTAATGGCACTTCACACACGCACACTAACACATAATGTACATACTCGCACACACACATGTAGGCCAGTGAAGCATACAAAATGAAATGAAGAAACGGAAAGCTAAAAGCCAAGGAGACAGAAAGCCAGAAGAGAAATGATATTGTAATTGGCAATCGCTGTCGTGCATAAATCACATGCATAAATTCAACCTACGGACATTTTGAAGCGACACCAACGCATTTCGTTCTTTATTCTCCTGTAATCCCTGTAACCCCTCCACCCTCTTTCTCTCTCTTTCTCTTATTAGCCTCCCCCTTGGTATGGTCGTTAGTTGAAGTCAATGTTGCTATCCAATTGGAAAATTTTTCATTAACTAATTGAACATTTTATGGCAGCACAGGTCGCACAGTAACTCAGCCAAGGAGTCGACTCCTCGACTGTTGGACGGGTCGCTTAGTTGGCACTAAGAGAACGGCAATGGCGCCAATATTGATGACAAACATAGAACGGGGAGTCCCCCTTCTTTGTCAAGTTAGTAGAGGGACTGCCTAAAACAGGCCATGGCAAACAGACAGCCAGGACATAAAAGGACGTTGGCCCAAATGAATAAACATTCACATAGTTGCTAGTCTGAATATATAGTGTGTGTGTGTGTGGCTTTAATAATTTACGAGGACACGCTGCGGTCGAACTGCCCTCGCATTGTCTTCCCTGAATACACAAGTAATGCTGGAAATTTGCATAACTGTCTGACAGCGTGTCCGCCATGGCGGATATTAAACATTAGCGCGTGCTGAACAACAACACATCACCCCCGACTCCCTCACCTCTGTGCCCGGCGAGAAACCCCAAAAATAATTAAGGTGAAAATTGCTGTCGACACGCAAACTGTAAAGCCAAAACAATAAGGCAACAAGCCAAGAAGCAAGCAGGCAAACAGGCAACAGCTCGGAGCTCGACATTATTTTTTTTTTTTTATATTTTGTGGCTTTTTGAGAAATGACCAGCAGCTGATAAAGAGGAGAGCAGAGAGCAGAGAGCAATCGAGAGACTGGAGACTGACCGATTGTCATGACTAATGAAACCTATTAGCCCTGTGACAGATGAGAGTCTGCCTCGTCCGTCTGACTTGGCCTGATGATGGATAAGCTCATTAAACTGAGCTCCAGAGGAAGGCGACCAGATTGCGGCAGTCACATTTGGATATGTTGGATTTTTGGAAGCTGTCTTGGATCAACCAGTAGCCCAATAGTTGACGAGGTTGCCATCAGTTGGCGGCACCATCTATTAGATTCTTCCATACACCTTTTTGACCCATGGCCCTGCATTTAATTGAAGCTTGTTGGTGGCCCTGCTTCGCTCTGCTGACATTTCCTTATCGCTAATAAACAATTTTAAATTTTTTTGAGACTTGGCAGGGTAAGTAAGTAGAAGAGAGTAACTACAACTGATATTCTTATCTCAAGGCACCCTCAAAACTCATTTGTTGTTTTCAATGTCTGGGAATGCCATTTGTTTAGTAAAGCATTGACTTCTGACATATCAGAGTATGGTTATAAGACCTATTATCTGGGATAAGTCCACTGAATGTGAGATTAACTTAAAAGCCTCCCATCAACAAAGGAAGTTATTTTCATTAAGCTCAGCTCAAGGCCCTTTTGTTTTTGAATTTGTCGATTTCTATGTCTGATGGTTACGAATTTTACTTATTTATTTATTTTAGCGCTACAAACTCAACTTATTAATTTTGTGGAAATACAATTTGAAACTTAGTTTTAGTTTGACCAAAAATGAAATTAAATAAATGGGAAATACATTAGACAAATATAGATTTATAAAGATCCACATTTTTCTCGTATGAACTTTAAAATATTTGTTTTTAAATTTGTATGAATTTACATAATTAATGTCGATCGGAATTAAAATAAGAAATTCCAAATTTAGAAATAAAAGATTTGAGGATACTGTAGTATGTTATAGTGTCGATTCTTTAAGTAATTTTATTTATAAAAAAACAGACATAAAATATAAATTCTGATAACGAGGGTCTTTATAGAAGTGTGAGCCCAAAGAACCCATTGAACCGACATTCTTTAATTTCCTGTAATTACCCATTAGCTTTCTTAAACGGAACTGTTTTCTAGATAGGCATATGAGACACAGAAATAATGTATTATATCACCTTATAAGGAAACAAACTGTCTTATCATACCAAAGTCGGAATCTAATCTGAATTTCAATTTCAATCGAACTAAATGTTGATTTTGCTCAATTTCTCACAATATTTCTTTATCGTTAATAAAGTTTTCCAGTCTGCCATAAAATCGATAGACAATGGAATGGAAATTTTTATTAAATATTTGCCTTTCTAGTTAGCTGAGGAATAACTAATTTGTTGTTCTTCTTGAACAACAATGCTTTTTTTTTATTTTTGGTGTCAGTGTCAATTGTTGTGTCGTCTGCGTCGATTGTTTTGTTGATTTTTGGGATTGGCAAGTGATTTCATTATAATTTGTTCTGCTCTTTTATGATTTAATTACATCAAAATTTATATTATTATTATAGATATGTATTGCTTAGTGCAATTATTATGTGCGTCGTCGTCTTTACGATATGTCTGCTTTATGACTGAAGTCAAGTCAAGGCAATCTATTGGAGGAGCTGAGATTTCACAACTGAGCCAAAGCCTTATGGGGGGTTGTTAGTCTAATTAATAACACATATCTATGGGTGTTGCTAGCTGTAACTGTAGGTGGAGGTGGAGGTGATGGTGGGAGATAGAGGCGGAGTTGTAGGTGGCATTGGCTTTCTCCATGTGGCTGCCCACACAGTTGGCTTTAATTAATTATGTAGAAAAATTAATTTCATTTCAATTGTGCGTCTCGCAGGCGCATCTCGCATCATTAGCAGCTGCTAGCCAGATCTTCAAGATCCAAAGAGACCCAAAAACAAAACTAAATACAAGATCCAAAATCCAAAATAAAAAAAAAACCCGCTGAGTAAGCAATGATCGCACTTGCCCCGCATCCTCAAGCTCCAGCCGCCACGTCCACTCGAGTGTCATATTCGAGTGGGCTCAAAGGTGATTAACGCGATCATAGAAATGATGTTTTCAAAAATTTATATTAAAGAAGCGAGTGTGTATAACCAAAATGCGCGTAAGTGTGTCGGATCGTCTTCGTCTTCAGTTCACGATGCTAACAACACCTGAAGTGGCCCCTACAAACGATCGACCCGATGATCATAATAACTGATCGCGTCTATGATCATGACTCTTTCTTTCTCCATTTGCGCACGCGCTAAATGTCAATAGTAGACAATTATGACACACCGCAGCTTAAATGCCCTATTCACATTTAAATTTTCTACATAAAGTAGAACTTTTCTAATGATCTCTGATATTTCGGTTTGTTCTCTTCTGAGTTGCTATCATGTATGCATTTCTTCTTTTACATTAATCCAGACAGTAAAGTGATCATTATATACATTTCTATATTGTTGTCTTTTCCAAATTTTTTTTTTCCATTACAGCCCCTTTTTTTAACACCATCTTGTCCTGCAATATTATCTTTTTGATTGAATTGAGGTTACAAATTTTTTCCGTCGCCTGTTAATTCTTTACAATATCTTACAAATGTATTCCTTTATTTGTACTTCTACGAATACATTATTTGACTTCTTCTCAAGATGATGGTCATCTGTATAATACAGTCCATGCATTTCAGCATTTCTTCGCATTTTAACATTTTGTAATCTCTGTCATTAATGACTAATAGTTGAATCCTGGAATTTAAAAGTACATACATACCTATTTATTATATTTTACATAATATAATATTTTGTCAACATATGACCATCTTTCACAAAAGCTATGCAGTTTTCATTTGGTCCTCAATAAAAGAAAGCGTGCTTAATTTTGTTGTAATTCGATGCCAAATTTAATCATACAAATATTTTGGAGTTATATATATATAGACCTACAATAGGCTTTCTTTTGTTGACTTCTTGAAAGTCTCTCCTTTGACCGATGCTTTTCACTCTCAGTTCTACTTGCTAATTGATATACTCTTTTATTTATAGGGTATTAAATATACTAAAGGCCGCCTGTTGTTTTGGCTTTTGGTGTTTGGTGTTTGATGTTTGGTTTGCTGCTGCTCTGGCTGTGACTGTGACTGTGGTTGTGACTGTAGTTGTGACTGTGACTGTGGCATGGGCACGCCCTCAGCGGCATGCCGCCCACTGTAACATGTCGAATCATTCATTGCATTGCACAGAATGTGGGCTGGCGCTGGTGGCCTGTAAGCTGTTAGCTGTTAGCCATAAGCCGGGCCTATTGGGCCTTCGAGGTGTTGAAAATAAAAAGCAGTGAGTACGCCGGCTTGAAGCGTTTTGTGTGCATTTGTAATTGTTAAAAGGCTCTGCCCGTTGCTCTGTCGCTGTCATTATTTTCTGTAACATTTAGCAAAATCATTAATAATTGTTGTAGCTGTAGCTGTTGTTGTTGTTGTTGTTGTTATTGTTGCCGCGACACAGATACGCACTTAAAAATTGTCAGACGATGTCGAGACAGAGACATCGCAGTTTTAGTGTTAACTTGATTAGCATTCGCATAAATTGCGATTGTTGATTGTTGTTCATTTGGTTTTTTTTGTTGACTTTGCCAGTTGCATCTTGGCATTTGCATAGAATGCACATTTGACTGCAATTTGGGTTAATACTTCAATAGATGTCATCTATAGTTAGATATCTTAAGATCTATCTTTAGCTTGAACTCATATATTCGGTGTGGCATGTCTTCAAATCCACTGAGAATTCAATTAAATTGCGTTATGCAAACAAACGAATCGATTCGATTCATTTTGATTCATTTGTAGTTTCATTCCCTAGAAGATAAACAAGCGATTCTGTGGAAAATCGGGAGTGAGATAGAGAAACAATACAAATTGCCGCGTAATCTTCGAGTTTCTTTTGGGGGCGACAATAAAACGACATCGAAACAATTTTTGAATACGAAAATGTTGTCGTTGTCCTTTCGTTTTATCAACAAGTGCCGCCAAGTGGAATCAATCAAGTGAACACAACCGATCCAAACGGAGAGATTTCCAGTATTCCTCGGAGAATTTCGGCAGCGTTTGTTGCCTCTCTCGAAGCGTGACAATATTTTGGCCACAGTTTCAACTGAAATCGGTTGAAAGAAAGGAAAGAGAGGGAAGGGGAAAGGAGAGGGGAACAGGAGCCTTGGGACAGTTGAGCTGAGGTAATTAATCATGCAAGTTGAACGATAAGGTCACTTTGGAACTGAGCTCAGAGAATACACACATATATTCCATTCTTATAAACAACAGGTACTTTGTCCCCTGAGGGGGGTGAGAGACACTGTGTGTGTGGGGGGTATGACAAGTAAGTATGGTAAAGGGTAGCATCCATAAATCCCACAGATATCGTAATGAGAAAATCACCGAACCACATTGGTCAAAGAGGATTGCGGGTGTGGATTACAAGGAATTTAAATATTTATTGTGAGGGTGTATCAATTTGACATAAAAGCGCCAATATTGATACATTACAGATCAGAAAAGGAATCAAGAAGGAAAAGAACAAAACAAATTGACATGAATAATGAATCTAAAGAATTAAGCTGGAAAGGGGAACTGGAATATTGGATATACAGCAATTGAAATGAATATTAAAATAAAATAACTAATATTTATTCCTTAGTTTAAAATATTATTTTCTATATTCGATTGAAGAATTAAGCTGGAAAGGTATTGAAGAGAAATTCAATAATGAATACTCAGCAGAAACTTATCTTCAACTTTAGCCTTTAACGCTATCAATTCAATCTTCAAAAGCCAAGTAACTACAGATAGTAGTAGTTAAGATATTATCGATGGATTGGTATCTTAAAGATACGTAAGACTGGCAGCATAAAGCGATGGCAAACAAAGCAACCGACGTTAAAAACAACAAAGACAAAAGCTACACGCAACTGACAATGTCAAAAGCAAAAGATACATTTGTATCTCAGGTGTGTATAAGTTTGTGTGCTTGTGTCGAAGTTGAAGCGTCTGCTCTAGGTTTAATGGCAAATTTGCACGAGGTAAATACGAAAAAGCATACAGAGAGAAAGAAAGAGAGCGAGAGAGAGCGAGAAGAGAGATAGAGTGAGTGAAGTGCCCGAAACGGCAGTCAATTATCAATTGACAGACATATGTAAGTATGTATCTGTATCTGTACCTGTATCTACAGCTGTGTGTGTGAGTTACTAACTAACAACGTACAGCAATGGCTTGGTATGAGATACATTTGTATCTCAACTAGTCTGCTACTTCACCTGCGTGTCATGTTTTCAGTTCGCCTTGCCTTCAATTTCATTTTGTTTTCTTTATTGTTTTTTTCCCGTTTGCCGTTTGCCACTGCACACGCAAAACTAACCGCAATATTTGCTCTCACTCGCTCTCTCGCTCATCAGCTCTCCCATTCTCCCTCTCTCTGTTGCTCTCCCACTCTCATCCGGCAATCTGATTGGCTGACAACCGGCGTCTGCGCCGCTGCCATTGAGACCACACCTCTATTGACTGCGGTCTCTGCTTTTGCCCCCATATTTAGAGACAAGCGTCGCGTCGCTTCTCGTCGCGTGTTGCCCCCAACCCGAACTTCAATCCGAACCCGAATCCGTAAAGGTAAACGTATCTGCAACTCGAAATGGGAACCCGCATAAAGCTTCGTTAATAATGGACACCCTGAAAAGGGGTTGGGGATTGACAAGGGTTCCGTTTGGTCAAAATGAAAATGGCTTTTATGTTTGTGGCGTGCGTTGGGATAATTTTGCTCCTGACGCCGAGGATTCAGGGAATTGCTTATGTACACAGATACAGATACATACATAGATATATAAATATGTATCTGTCTGTATATTTAGTTTGAGGGACATGTTTAATGGCTAGTTTATCGATTTTGTTGTTGGTGTGTGGTTAAGTGAAATTTTGTAGTAAATTTATGATTTTATTTTATTATTATACATTATGTTTCATATCAGATCTGCGGGTGGCCCATAAAAAGAGTAATTAAGGAATTGCTATTAAAGAGACTTCCTAATCTGTATATTCTGATATTTTTTTAATTTCCTGTTGCCCCCTTTAATCGATTTTATATAAAATTCATATTTTAAATAATATGAAAAACTGTAATGAGCTAATCAAAACTTGATATGCATATATTCATTTCATATTTCAAACTATAAATATTTTCCCCTTGAGTATCAGCTTACAATTTACGAGTGTAACGATATGTTAACAGTAGAGTTCATGTTTTATTTTCATAAAAAACAATGTCAAAACGTGTCTCAGTCTTGTAATATGTTAAATTTATTGATATTTATGACTAATATGCAAGTATTTCTCTGTTTTGCATAATCCGAATAAATGTTGAACTCGAAATGATCCGCTTTATATGCAGTCTAAACCGTCTCAATGACGTTTCAATCTAAAATGGCGAATCGAAGCAGAAAAATATTCATGTAGTCAAGACGAATCTCTTATACGCTCCAATAAGATCGGCTTAGCAGTCTCTCACCTCACCAGAGAGTAGCAGAGTATAAGAGTGCTGCCGTGTGATCAGTGAAAGAGCGCACAACACTCTCTGAGAGAGGTAAACACCTGGTTGCCGAACATATGAGCAAAAAGTGGTAAAAACAACAAACAACAAGCGTTAAGTCAGCTAAGCAAGCAAACCATAAAGTCACTGAGCAGCAGGGCAATATGGTGAGAGGGAGAAGGGAGAGGGGAACTCACTGGCAAGGGCAGATCCGCTCGGGCTCAGTCGAGACTCGCGACTGACAGAGACTGAGGTGAGCAGCAGACATAGCGGCAGAGTGGCAGAGCGGGGGAGGAAGAGAGAGACTCAGAGTCTGGTTAGCCAGGTATAAGTATCTTTTGAAACGTGTGCGTGTGTGTGTATCTGTGTGTCCGCTAGCTGACTGGCGAGGTTCGTCTGCGCGAAACCTTCGCTCGTCCAATCAGTACGAACTCGGTTCCCGCCAGCGAAGAGACAACAACAGCGACAGAGCGCTCGGCAGCGACTTGAAACAATTTTTGAATAATTTTCGAAACTCAAAACAAGCAGTCGCGTTGCGCGTGCATCGGTTGCATCTTGTAAAATATATATATACATTTATCTAGATACACATGTATCTGTATCTATATCGATATATATAGATCTCAACTGTCTGATTTGAGGCTTTTGTCACAACAAAATCAACGACGCTGAAAGTCAACGCGGAAGTGAACAAAAAGCCGCCGGCATCTCGAGTTAAGGATGTGCAAAAAATTCTGAAACAGCAGCTGAATGATTTTTAATTGTTGTTAACAAATTGTGCAAACAAAAGAGTATCTGTGTGTGCGTGTGCTATTGTGTGTGTGAGTGTCTGTGCTTAAGTGCACAAATCATTTGCATATCCTTGCAAATGAATAAAGTTCATATTCAATTATTCAGCAAATAAATGGTATACAAAAATTACAACAAAATCTTCATTAAATGAGTAGCAACAATTATTATTATTGTTGTCGATCTACAAGTGCCATGCAAATGAATTGAAAAAATATATTGCAATTGTTATTAATTATTGTGCCTTGAACTTGTCCGTGACTTGTGACCTACAGAGAAACCCCCAAAAAATAATAATAATAAATTGAAATATAAATAATAATAATAAATTTAAGCACTCTATTTGCTTAAGTTAAAATCTTATATTGAGTTGCATTGATGCTAAAAATTCAGCTTAAATGCATACGGATATTATAATTGGTGATCAATTTACCACCAACAACAACTATTGGGTGATGCAGGTGAGAATCATTTTTAATATCAGATATAATACTAAATTTAAATTGAGGAATCAATCAGTTATTTGAGTCATTTGCTGTCACTTCCCGTTGAGGTTTGTCTGAGTCAGGCCTCGAATTTTAGTTGATTGTTAAGAAATTCGCCGTTAAGCAATTACTATCCATAATTATGCCAAATGTGCTAATTAAATTGTGTGTGTTTTTATTGCGTATTTAAAGACTTCCGCTTATCAAAATGCAAACTTGCACTGGCCAGTGGCCGCGAATTTGGCTCTTATTTTTGTTGTTGTTAATCTCTGTTTCGTTTCCCGGGCTAATTTCGTTACCAACTTGATTCAAGGGCTATAAATAAAACGCACGCGGCAATCATATTAAACAAATTAAGTTGATTATCGAGCGGATACATTTGTGATAATAAACAGTCCAGACACCTGATACAAGATACGGAATCTCGTAATCAGTAAGAGAGAGAGAGAGAGAGGGATTAACACCTTTTGTGGCTCAGGTGTTCAGGTATCCAGTTGTCCAGGTGTCTTCAGACTCATCAAAAGCGCATTTATGAGTTTCATATTTGAATACACTTGAATATTTGTCAAAGCGCCGTCGGCAATCGATTTGTAAATCTTGTTATCACTTGCAACACTTTAAGCCGTTCTTAAACATTCGGTCGGTCAACTCTTTTGAACTTGGTCAGAGACTCGGTCTCGGACTGGGAACTGGGAATCGGAGACGGAATCGGAGTCAGAGAGGGAGTCATGACTCTGTCGCACTTTTGACGCACACCCCAAGGAAATTGTAGCGTGTTATGTGCTCTTGTAAATGTTTGTCAGCAGGTTTCAGCCAGTTCCTGTTGCCCTCCAGTCAAACTCTTCATCTATATCTCCTCGATCTTCGTCATCGTCTCCGTCTCCGTCTCCGTCTGCGTTTCCCTCTTCGTCTTCGTTTGTTTGTCCATTGTTTGAATCGCGCTTACTTGCGAAGCTCTGGGTCAATATTTGTGCACAACACTTTGCCAATGTGCCAAGTGTTGTTGTCGCTTGTGGATGCCTCTTGGTTCTTGTTGCACCCTCCATCTACACCTCCTGCCTCCTATCTCACAACTAGTCGAGTTAGTTTCATCAGCAACAACACTGGGTGGCATTAAACATTGGCTTACTAATAAGTATGCTGTATCTGGTAGCCCGTAAAGTGACTTGAACCGTACACTCATCGGTTGACACAAGTAAATAAATAGGCACTATTAATATTAAGCAATCGCTTTGAAGATCAATGTATGTGTTCTAATAGTAAATGATCTCATGATCAGATGCTATCGTAATTGAATTGACATCGTTTTGATCACTTAACTTGAATATATAAATAATAACTTATTAAAACAAATAACCTGTATATATTATATATATATTATATTTGTTTTAATTTAAAATGCTCTTATTTCCATCAAAGTGATGTCATTTTAGAATGAAAATTTATTAAAATCCACAATCAAATGTTAATCTTATTGTTTTGTTTTTAATAACTTTAATTTAAATACTTACTTCTGATAATAATAGAGAAGTGTTTCTAATAATACACTGTTCATAGTTTATTATTCTATTGATACATACATAGATTTTGTATATTAAAATTGAAATTTTTCCTAAATAATTCTTATTATTTTTGAGCTAGTTAGTAAATATATTTTATTATATTATTTAAATTTACTTAATAATCGCACATCTATTTTAACATTTTTTTTAAGTTCTTCAAAAATATAAATTTGAACATACTAAAATAAGTCTTTTGTATATATTATAATTATTTAATTCATAAAAAATATTTATTTCAATTTAATATGTTGCTAAAAGTATTAAAACCAATATTATTAGATGTTATTTGTAGAAGTAGTAGTAGATGTTATTTGCATTTGATTCAAAAGCATTAAATTTACAATGTAAAGTTTTAAATTAAGTGTCTTAAATAATATATGTAGATGTTTTCTCTAAGTAGTTATCATTTTTTTAATCTACCATATTTGTCTTTAAGCCGTTATAAAAGTTTCTTGAAGTTCTTCATAATATTTGTCCCTAGCTTTTTTACTTTGATAGTACACCTGTCTATCAAACTATTGACAAAATGTTTTCTTACAAGACCCCTAGTCTTACCCATAGATAAGTAAGTTTTTTTTTTTTTGCAAATACTTGCTGGAACTATTGCCTTATTCAATGAATAGACCCTCTCAAGACCCCAACTCTAATATTCGGAATACTTTCCCACTTAGAGAGATAAGAGACCCAACTAGAGAACCGTCTGAGGCATTGAGAATTCTGAGGAAACGACATCGTAAAAGACAACATTGTCGTTCCGTTCCATTCCATTCCCAATTCCAGTCCCGTTTCCGTACCCAATCCCCCCTCCCTGGTGTTCGACAAGTGCTGTTGTTGTTGTTGTTGTTGTTGGTGTTGGTGTTGGTGTTGTTCCGCTGTCACCATCAATAGCTGCACTAATTAGGCATGTGTTGTCAAATATTTACACACGGTCGCAAAAGTACAAAGCGATGTTGACGTCTCTCCGTAACTGATAGGACAGGCAAATGGACTTGGAGTACCCCCACAAAAGGGAACGTGGGAGGGGAGGGGAGGTGTGTGAAGGGGGTCTCTTCTTCCGTTTTCACTGATTTACCAATGGCAATTCCCACGACTCACACTATACACACGGAGTCGATTATGACGAAAACTTTCATATTTTATGGCGTTTAACACAAGAAATTAGTTTATGATTTCTTACACGGAATTAGCAAGCTAATGGCCCGATATGGCTAGATATGGCCCGATATGGATACCATGACTTATGACGAGGCCCGCGTACTGTAACTGCATGAATAATTGAGCTAATCAAGCACGTAGGCACTTGGCTTGGGGTCTTGGACTCGCACTGGCTTTGGGTCTCTGGTCTAAGACTTGGTCTTGGTTTGAGTTTGAGTCTGAGTCTTGGTCTAGTCCCAGTCTGGCCTCTGGTGCACTGATTAATGGCCCTGGCCATTGTGCTTCAATCACATATGCGCAAATAATTAAATATAGATAAAAATCAGATTACTCATACGTCATGTTGCCGGGGCAAATCTTTGCCGGGGCGTGGCTGTCAACGGGTGCCGACGATTTATGCAAATTGTACATAAAATGCAACAAAACTCTTTTGCGATTCAGCTAAGTAATTTGTCAATTTTTGCAAATGATCAAACCAACTTCCAGTTTTAGTTTCAGATTCAATTTTGAGTACATAAAAATTCGTATCAATAAAAGTAATATTTGCATTTATATACACGCATACAAAAGGCGGCCGCCTTCAAAGAGTCTATCAAGAATTGCATTTTGATATCTTGCAGATAGACAATTAGCCAGGTACACATCATTTTTTGGCCATAAAATTGTAGATAATTAGCTACAAGCTAATGTGAATTGTTTCTGTTATAAACTGGCTACAAAAAGTATTCAACTAGATGTTGGGATGCCATTTGGAAGGCACACTTTCCATTTCAAAATTGATTGCGAAACGAGTTCAAGACTGGGTCAAATCGCAGGCCAAAACCAAATGCCAATTACAAAGAGCCAAAAAGCGATCAATGTTAAATAATAAGTAAAGTGGGCCAAAAACTATAACAACAACACACACAAATAGAAGGAGGAGAAGTAGGAAAAAATCTCATTAAAACGCCGAAATCACAGCCGCAGCGCACAGTGGGAGATTGCGGAGATCGATTCAATTCTATGCAAATCTATGAAAGATTTCCTCAATATTGGATATGGGGGTCTCTCGCATTTTTCGCCAATTCATGCAAATGAAAACGAAAACGAAAACGGGCTGAAAATGGCACACGGCACAGTTTGAAAATGTGAAATCTGAAAATCATTGGCCATACTCGGTATTTGATTGATATACCGCCTAGACAGGCTGGAGGTCAAGTTTGCTATTTCATTTCGCATTTTGGGCAGACGAGAAAAAATTGGCAACGGAAATCAATCACTCACAACCCATTGAATCGGGAATGTGCAGTGCTGCACAGTGGTGCAAATGAGGCCAAACAAATAAAAAGAGAACTGGAATGTCTGCATTTGAAAACGATTTAATTCTGAGAAACCATTCCATATAATCAAATGGTTTATTGCTCAGCTTAAATGATCTTTAATTTAACCTTGTTTTTGTTTTGGAAATCTGACCCAATCCACCGTGCAGCTTTTTATGGCACGTGTGAGCTGAGCTACAATATCTGGGGACCATCTAATCCGCATTTCTCCGGCTCACAGTCCCTAACTTATTAGGGGTTCCATAATTTTTGATGGATTGCGAGTGTGTATTCGAAACGATCCCAATTCGTAGAATGATTGCGGAAACTAGTTTGCCAAAACGAATGTTTCTTCGAGGTGCTAAAACAGCGCAACATTAAGCAACAACAACAATCATAATAACCCCCCAAAGACTATTGTCAATTTTCGCTTTTTACCTTTGTTGTACTATTTTTTCTTGTTTTTTTTTTTGTTACTTTTGTTTAAGCTTCAGCATTGAAGCGCAATTCGTTTCAAGTTTGATTGGATCAAGAAAAAGGCTTTGAGCAGCTGACAGACACGTTTTGAGTATATCAAATGATTTGAAATTTCAGCTGTTGACTGTGGATCTCATTTGATGGCGCATTAAGATCAATTATTTGATTATGAAATCAAATCTGCATGAAATCTTCAAATAGTTGACCAGCTTATTTCGACCCCAAGCCAACATGTCACATGTGGGCGCTGTAAATAACACACTGAGTCACACAAGGGTCTGAGCTCTCAAAGACAACTATTATCAACTAAAATAACAACAACTCTAACAACTTTTGGTAGGTGAGAAAATATTATGAAACGGCTAACATTTAGCGTTGATCATGGATCGTTGATAAAGCCATCATCAGCATTAGCATTGTCGTCGTCGTCGTCGTAAAAGCAACTCAAAAGTTTAAATAAATAAATAAGCAAGCCATAAATTCCAAAGTTGCAAAATTAAATTAAAAATTAAAGTTAATGGCAAACCAATTAGTTTTATTTTTAGTGCACATTTCGCTTTCATTCCAGTTTTTTTCCGGCATTTTTATATATAAATTAAAAGAAATCCCCAAGTGGGGTGTAAAAGAGTGTAGGTATTAATGTTGATTGAAAGTTGTTAAAAAATTAATAGTTTAAATATATGTTCTCTATATCTCTTTTACTTTCTGTGAACCAATTTTTTTGTTAATTGTAAAAAGTTCCTTTTAAACCTGCCAAGCTTATAAACATATTATAAACAAATTCTAGTTACTTAAATTAATCACAACTTAATTATTTCCTTTGTACCCCAAAACTATTTGGATATAATATTTTAAAATATATATAACATTAAAAATAAATAAAGAACTAAATCTTTTCTATCAATTAATTGTTTCGTTTGAACATGTCTTTCTTTAAATGTCTAAAGTTACTAAAATTTAAGTAAGCTTCTTAAAATACACAAATTAATTATTTCCTGTACTTAAGTTTACCTAAAAAATTAAATAGAAAACTTGAAAAATATTGCTAATTTGATATTCATTCACTAGCTGCACAATGAACTCGTGTTACCTTCTCGAGTGCTTTAACAGCTCATATCCACATACGCTTATACATCTGTAGATGTTGACATACATGTGCCGCTTGTCGGCCTAAAATTACTTCAATTTTATTATTTGCTTATTTAACTTTTATCACCAATTAATGATGTCTTTTGTTGTTGTTGCCATGGACGTTGCTATATTTGATCGATCATTAACGCTAATTGCCAGAGTATGCAAAAAGGCAACAATAAGAAATAACAAATCAAATAACATAAGATAAATAATATAAAATAAAAATGAAAAGTTTAGCTCAGCCGGTTGATCATTGGCAATACCAAGCGGCCAACTCGCACTTGGCCTAAAAATAAGCACCAAAATCTTTTGGCAATTGACCCACTAATAGGCCCTGTCAATAAGAATGCTGCGCGATCATGAATGACTTGCTGGCTGACTGGTTGGCCAACTGCTTAGTTTGGCTTGGCTTGAATTGAATTGACTTGGCTTATTGTGGACCATTGGCCGTTGAACTTTATAAGCCCCCTTTCCTCTCCCCTATTCCCACTTTTGAACGAGGTTACAAATTTTGTTTCCTGTTGCTTGTACACACAAATTAATTGCCCGCAAATCCTGTACTTTTGCCCCTGTCCTGTCCCTGTCCCTGCCCCTGCCACACAACAGGGTGACCGCCGCATTTGTTGCCGCACTATTCAACAGTTTTCACTTTAAATTTTATTGATCAGAGTTGCATTTGCGAGTTGCAACGTGTTGCGCCTGCGTAGCCCTCTAATTCTGACTCCTACTCCCCCTCCCTCTCTCGGCTCGTTAGGCCTCACTGCATCGATGCCCTTTCGATCGGAAATTGGTTTTATGCCTAGCTTCCAGAATGCCCTCAATTTCCCCCCTGCTCATACACATTTCCTGTATCTGTATTCGACTCGGGGTCTGTTGTCACCCCCGTCGGAGGAATCGTCATTTAATAGCTTCAGTGGACACCCTAAAAAGTGTGTATTTGCATTATGATTGCTCAGCGTGAAATTGTGAGAATATTTTAAAAGTCTTTTGCCCTCAAATTATGTTTAATTATGCCTTGTGTTTGTCTTTAGCCCTGTAAAGAGAAAGGATATTCAATATCGTCCTGATACTGCAATGCAATAGCTGTGCGAAGATTTTTATGTAAATGAGTTTAGTTAATAGAATTCAATTTATGGTTTTTTCTAAATAACTAAAATGTAAATGTAAATATGTAAATTTCTATACTTCATTTACTATTTATGCAGAATCTCAATTTAGATTTGTAACTTTAAAGTACTCTAGATAATGAACAGATTGCCTTTTACATCTACTTTAATTCACATAAAATGTATAAATAATGGTCCCCTACCATAAAGACAATTGAAATAACAATCATTTCCATTTCATTTCAACTTAAAATAGTCATTGGAAAAATACAACACAAGAGACTCAATCACAGAGCTGTCGCTAGAATAGCAAAGTAAACCTAATGAATAGAATAAAAAAATACCATTTAAAATCAACCAATAATGACAATACAGATAGATACACACACAGATCGATATAAACAACAATAAATACACAACAACATCAGTCAAAGATATGTAAACTAAAAAATAGTTAAAAGCAGCAACAAAAATGGAAAAAAAGCTACAACAAAAACTGTCGCAAATTGCGGTCATTCGTCATGCGCACATGAGCAGAACGGCAGCGACTGCGACGTCGGCAGAGGCAGCGACAGAGGCAGAGGCAGAGAGTAGCAGCAGCAACAACAAATGCTCGACAAATGGCGTCTTGGCAAATGAGGGCGATTTGTGGATACAAGTGATGATTGAGGGGGGAACGGGTGGGCAGAGCGTCATTGTGAACGCTTCAACTATGTAAGAGTAGCAAAAAGCAACAACAACAACATCAACAACAGCAACAGTAGAAATTACAACAACAATGAGCAGTAGAGTAACGGACAGCAGTGAGCAGCTTTTTAATATCGCTTTGCTATTGTTTTTGTTGTTATCGAGGGGCTGATGAGGCAGAAATAAATGGAGAAAAAAAGCTTGCTACTTTTGTCTTTTTTACTCCACACACTTACACACACACACACTGTGAGTGCTTTACATACAGTGTGTATGTATGTGTGTACACTTAGCTCTTGCTATTGTTGTTGCTGTTGCTGTTACTGTTGTTGTCGTTGTGGTTGCTGTTTTCTAGCTATGAAATGTGTTTTGATTTGCTGCGCTTGCAAAAAGCTTTCAGCTGCCCGCTGGTTGGACGACAACGATAACGACGGGTTGCTGGGGTGGGGAGGGGTGGGCTATTGTGGGGTGGTGTCACAGCTCAATATGGCGTCGCTGCGACGCCGACGCCGACGCCGACAGCGAAAACTTAATGGTGCTTAACTGCGTTCAACAGCGTGAAGTGCGCATGTCACAGATACAAAATGAGAGAAATATATACAAATAAATACTCATACATTCACTCATGTATTCACGAGTATACTCACGAGTAGTTGCTGTGTGTACATAGGAAGACAATTGTAAAATACAGTTATGAGAATAAGCAAAACACTTGGATAATTTGAATTGCGATGCGCCATTTTCAATTCACGAGTGTGTGTCTGCGAGTGTGTGAGAAATGTAAAGTAGAATTAAACGAAATATTGAATAACTTTATCGTTGTGGTATGCATAAATCAGCTTATAAATGACATATAAGTAGATGAAATTGTCATATTTGGAGCGTAATAAAATTCAGCTTTTTACCTGAACAACCGTTAAATGAATGAGTTATGCAAGAAAAAATAAAGGTTCATTTTTATTTATTGAATCTACAGATCCGTTATTGCGAAAGATAACATATTTTAATTGAAAATAATAATATATTTTATTGGCAATTAACTCTTGATTAGTTTTACAGTAGTTTGTAATGTAGTTAAAATAGAACAGTTACTTTTAGAACCGTTGAGTGAATTAAGTTTGTGGGAAAAATAGATTTATTTTAAGTTATTTAATCTAAAGATCTATAATTGCGAAAGATTTAATAATATTACTAAAACACAATTTAATTTATTGACAGTTAACTAAGAGTAGTTTCTGTTTCTATACAAAGTAGACTATTTCCAAAACAGTTTCGAAAATATGCTTTTAAGATTAAAGAAATTTTGTATATTTGCCGGATATTTAAATGAAATTGTATACACTTTATTTTCAACATAAACTACATTGTTTATAGGTTAAACTGTTATTTACAATCTGTAACTTCCGATATGACTCTTTAGCTCTTTCACTCTTATCTTGTTCAAGTTGCAACCACAATACTAATGGGAAACCTAAACTCAACGATTTCCAGCTATGTATATCAATTTCATTTAACAATTTGTTTTCCATTAGTTGACTCTGTGAGGCATATCTGTGCTCACAATAGTTCCATTGTTTAAAATGATTTCAATGTATTGGGAGCCACCGTTGTTATTATGCCTATTAACGCTGTTATTATGAAAATTTTCAGCATCATTGATTTTTGTTACCGATTTTCTAATTTATACACCCATGCTGTTTTCGATTCGCCCTCTCTATCACTCCTTCTCTCTGTTCCTTTCTCTCACTGGCTGATTTATTGTACTTCTAGGCTTTATTTTTAGGCATTCTATGTGAGTTTTTTTTGTTTCATGTTCAGTTTTCTAGAGGCCGCCAACTGTTAACTGGTTGTGTCAATATCTAGCCGACTCTTTGGGGCTGAATGAAATGCCATCAACTTGGCTTTTTCCTCAATGAAACTGGACATTAACATAATCTTTCGATGACCAAACTTACTTATAAACATATGTATATTGATATTTATGAAAAGAGAGCTCTTTGGGTCGGCAAAAGGCGAAACCTGTTCGCATTTGAAGCCAATATCTTGTAATACACGATGTTTCTCTTTGGTTTTAGGGGTATGGAGGGTTATGGGGTATGCTGCTGGTTATTTGTTAGCTGGTGTCAAAGCTGTCACATATATCACGGCAGAGTTCCATGGGGTCAGCGAGTGGCCCACACGCATCTGTCTCTGTCTTTCTTTCACATTGAATGGGTTTGCACATGCATTTTGTATACACTATACAGTATATGCTGCCCACTGTTGCCCCCTGCATTTGTTGTCGTTGTTCGTTGCAAGGTAATTGCTGTGCTGTCCCCTGGAGCCATCATGCCGCATTTGTCCACCGAGAGGTATGATATTAACACAGTACAACACACTACGACACAACACAACACAACAAACAGAACACAAAATACTTTTCATAAGCGAGACTTTTGCAGTCGTGATTGCAATTGGCAGCCATTCAAGGGGAGTTTAAGGGGTTTTTGGGGCTGGAAAATGGATTCCAGACATATGTTAGCCTTATAATTTATGTCTCAGCTCGATGCGATTTTAATTTTTCGTTTATTAATTGTCCGACTTGATCAACGAATATTTGCCCGCAGGTCTGTTGTGTCTACCATGTTGCTTGTCTCTTGTCTGTGCTCTGGGAATTATTTGTCTTGTTGTTTTTTGCATTTGTTTGTTTACCTGTGTAATTCGTTTAATTACATAGAATTTAAACGTTGCTCAAGGTTGATGCGAGCTGCTAATTTATATGTCACTGGCGAAATTAAGTGCATTTAGCACGTAACTTGACAAAGAATACAAAAAACATCTAACAAAATTATTCAGTTTATTTATAATTAAACTCATTCGGGAAGCTCATTAAATTAAAACACAAACTGATGGATGGACGTGTGGTGGGAAAGTAACTGCTAAATATGAGGTGATCAGCTAATTTAGCCAAATGAGCTATAAACAATCTTAGTGAGACTGAGATAGCAATAGAGAGAAGAATACAACTTAAAAAAGATTCCAGCTTAAAAGAGAATGTGAAATAAAAAATGATTTAGGCAGCTATCAAACAATTTGTTGTTCAGATAATAAACAAGTTTCAATTTCCTACCAAGTGTTTAATTGATTTATTTATTTTTCTGAGCAGTTGATTTGAGAAGTTTGCAATGTTAACTCAATTTGAATTTTATGTTATTTAATATACTAAATTCTCTGCTTTATGACAACTTTAAGTAAAAGTTGTTTCAATTGCTCGCAATCAAATAATTTTTATCATTTACTTGTATTCTGAGCCGTGTCTATTGAAATTTGATAAGCTTAACTTCCCCTTAACTTATATATAAACTTGTATATCTTAATATAAATATTACGAGCTAATGGTCCCAGACTTTAATCAGTTTGTCTATACATAATTGAATTCTATTTAATTACTCGTTTAATTATATTTAAAATCTGTCTAGTATTCCTTGCACCAACAGTCTCCCTCTTCTAGCCACATTGAACGCTTTTTATCATACTAATTAAAGGCTAAAAACGTTTTAATTGGACAGCCGATAGACTTTTCAATATGCCCCTCTGAACAGTAGCTCAAAATAAGAAAAATAAAAAAGAATGTTAAAATGCAGCAGCAGTTGCGATTTAAAGAGACTTGAGACTCATATGAGCACGTCTTTGACGTTGGTTGAGTAGCTTGGCATTTGGCTTGCCACACAACAATCTGCATATGAACTGCGAGTCTGTGGCATGATTTGATATTTAGCAGCGACTTTGGCTTAAGCTTTCCGTTAACTAAATAGATAGATGCCAAAAGATTTTGACAGGCCAACTATCGATTCGTATTCGTGAAATCGTTAGTTAGTATCCGAACTTCAAGTGTATCTGTATCTTAAACGGAATGAATGTTTGACAACCGCTCAGGGCTCAAATTGAAGCTAATTGAAATGTCGATAAGGCAGCTGTTTTGACATACTGACAGCCTCTGATAGCTGCCCCGAAAATCCGACTGTCAACTGCCAACTGTCGCTGGGCGCGACGAAGAAGTTACTGCTTGGCCCACATTGCGTATACGTAACGTTGACTCATTCATTCATTCATTCATTGGTTTATTGTCTGGGGCGGCATTCTAAGCCAAATCTAAAAACAAATGCCGCATATTTTTTGACCCAGTTTCTTTGCGGCTACAACGCAGACATGACTCACTCGTGGCTCTACTTTTGGATGCCCCAGCTGTGCCCCAGGCATACAATTGTTGTTGCCACAATTGCAGTTGTTGTTCTTGTTACTCCTTTGAAGCTTGTGCGAAATTTATGCGAACAATATGCGAAATTTATTGTAATGACAATCCCTTAGTGCATAATTCGCTGTTCAACGAGACAGCTCTCGTCCCCAGCCGGAAGCGGGTAATCATATTGGTATTGTCGTCATCGTTGTTATTGCTGTTGATGTTGTTGTTGTTGTGGTTGTTGTTGCCGCAGCTGCTCCAATTGACGCCCACCTGTGTTGGGGCAGATGATGCTGACGTGGAAAGAGCCTGCAGCTCAACATCAGTGGGTTTTTAAAGCCACCCAAACAACTTACGCCCATCTCAAATCATTCTCCCTGAACTGAACCGGTTCTAAATGCTGTTAAATTGCAGCAGAACGAAGTTAAAGTGAGCCAGTTTCAGTGATGAACTTGCTCAAAAATTGTAAAGGAAACTATACTTAAGATTAATCTATTTAAGAGATAGATTTCTTATGTATTTAACTTCAACCTATTGAACAAATAAAAAAAACTTTAAATAGTGTTCTGGGTATATTCCAATTTCTGTCTGAAACTTTTACTTAATAGGGTCAAAATTAAAATATAATAACTTAGTTAATAATAAAAATTAAATCAAATAAAAATAATAATATTGTATTAATTTTGACACTTAGGTACACTTGGGTAAATACACTTATATCTAACTAAGTATTAATAATTAACTAAAATTGTAATATTAATATTAAATTCTGCATAAATTCCAATCTTTATCTGTAGTCCTTACTTTAGCTTGAAATATATGCAGGTCGTTACTGCCCTGCCTCTGCTTCTGTCTCTGCCTCTGTCGCTGCTTCTGTCGACGTCAGCTGCAGTTTGCGTTGTTGCTTTCATTTTCATTGAACAATGTGCATCATTAACGCAGAAATTGCCGTTGTGCTGTTGTTGTTTGTATTGTTGTTGCTGCCTTTTAAAGCTCGTTAACAAAGCGCAAATATTTTAGGATTAAAATGTTGAGTTTTTTTTTTCATTTTTCCTCCCATTTTGTTGTTGTTATTTTTATAACAAATACACACAAAATTTGTTTGCGCCTTTTTTTTGCATCTTAATGAAGTGCGATTCAGATTCACTTAACAAAAAGTTAAATACGTTTATATTAAAGTTAACTCTGTATTTTCGCTAAATGAGGAAGTCGAATATTCAACAAGTGCCCCCTGTCTCTGCCCCCTGCCCCGCCCACACACCTCTGCTTTAGTTCCATTTTTGGCCAACGTTCACGTGTCGCAGTTGCAGGTCGCCGCATTTATTTCATTTTATTTGATTTGCTTTTTGGCTTTATTTTTTTTGGGCTGGTCTTTAATTTGACCATTTTTGGGAACTGCGTTAGTTTGTTTTTTGTCTTGATGTTGCATTGATTAACGCATTTTCATAGTATTTTTTTTGTATTTTGGCTAAACTATTTCGCATTGTTGTTGTCTTCAGAAATTGTTGTTTGCCATTGTTGGCTGTGGCAGCTGCCGTTTGTCAAGTGATTTATGCCGCCTCTTGAGACTTTTAATGACACACATCGAAAGCTGCAACACATTTGTGGCTAATAAGTTTGCTAGCATAATGAGTGTCAGTTGAAAAGGTTTGGTTAAAGTGAGTAACCTGGTTGTTAATGCGTTTTCAACATTTTAAAACTTATTACACGTCCACAAATAACTTTAAAGTGATAGAATGTAAGTAAAAAGTATAGATTTAATATAGACTATTGGAATTTGAGTAAAGTAGAGAGTTCTTCAATATAATCTTCTTACTAATATTGATAATCTAAAATTCTCTTGCCACTTTTTATTCAGTATAACAAAGTAGCTAAATGAGTTTGAGTTAAGGTTAGGCTACCTTGTTATTGTGAAGAATTAGAATTGTAGGTCAGTTGCAATATTTTAGAGCTGCCACGTTTATGTTTAATTTAAGTTTTAGTTGTAGGAAATTTTATTTTGGAAATAATTACACTTTTAACCTTACAAATTGTTAATCCTAGTTACGTTTTTTTTTTAAAGATTATCTAATCTTATCAAATTAGAGCTAAGTTAATAAAATTTAATATACAAGCATATCTTTTAAAGTAATTCCCCTTCTTTAGGCTGAGTATTAGCTCGGCTGTTTATTTAGTAGATTTTTAGTGTAGCTCTTAAGACAATCGTAAACTCACTGACATCAGTTAGACACTTTTAAAGAGCCGCACGCGTCGAGGGCACACGCCTGCGTCACGTCGACGTCACAGTCAACGTCTCAGTCGATGTCAGCAACATCAGAAAGGTGTTAAAATGCCGGTCAGAAAAAAGGGCGCGACGAAAGGACAGACATGAAGGGCAGGCAGGAAAACAAAGGCAACAAAAGCAACAAAATACATAGGTGGTTAATAACCCGAACGCTAATGAAAAAGACACTGACAAGGGGCAACAGCAACAACAACAACAACAACAAGAACTGAGGAATGACGTCAAATGTTGTATGTTGTGTGTTGAGCACGTGAACAACATGGAGGTTAACTGCGACCAGGGCTGGACTAAAGGTTAAGGACGAGGACGGGAAGGATTAGGAGTGGAACTAAAAGTAGGAGGATGAACATGCAACTAATTTATGAGTCTGGTTGATGAATTGGTGGCATATGGAAACATAAAGCAAACCTTTGCAGCTGCTTGCTGATCATCGTTATAATGATCGCCAATGATCGTGAAGATAATGATGATTCTTTTTTTAATGGGTCGACGAGAAAGCGCAAGATAAACGCTCCATGCTTTTCTTTTAACACCTTTTCGAGAGATTTGTGCGTGCGATTTGTTATTTTGTTTTTTTGTTTACGCCGCCACTTAGCGCCTCCTTTCAAAACTTAACGATGATCTCTGCAGCTGATTAGAGAGAGGCTTAAATACAAAACTACGACACAAATCTAGTCTGCCCATTTAATTATGTAAACGAGAGAAAGAGAGACAGAGAGAGACAGTCCAAAAGGGCTATTTATGTCAAATTGACACCTTGGCTCTGAAAATGCATTTTCAATGCGTTTGTCTAGCCTTTCCCTATTTTCCCCACACTTTTCAGCTCTCTCCCCGCCTTCCACACTAAATATTTATGAGCGTGCGCCGTCTCTTTGCCTAATTGATGAGTTCAGTTTGCTTAGCTCGTGGGCTCAAAGGAGGTGTTAAGAGGGGGACAAGTTCTACAAAACTTGGCGTGCTACAAATTGTTGTTCATTGAATGATTGTTGTTGTTTGGTTTTTGGTACTTTAATGTTGGTGCTGGTGCCGGTGCTGGTGTTGGTGTTGGCGTTGCAGGTGCCAAAGGCGCATCCAGCTGTGCCGACAAATGAGGCTGGCGACAAGAGCAAATAAACCAAAATCAACTCAACGCCGCATGCATTGCACTGCAGCTTCTCCTCTGTTTCCTTCTTTTCCTCTTGCTTCCATTCTACCTCCCAATCAGCCCCCCACTTCAAATCTCCTTTGTCCACTCTTTACACTCTGTGCTCTGCTCGCGTGTAAATGATTCTCGCCAACATGTCCACGTCTGCAACTGAAGCTGAAGCTGAAGCTCAAGCACTGTCAGCTTGTTGTTGCAACATGCACAGCACTCTTGGTATACATGGGATACGTGGTGCACTGCTGTGTTGCTGCTGTTGTCGTTGCAATTGCATATGTTGCAGGTTGCTGTTGATGTTGCTGCTGCTGCTGCAACAGGTAGCTAGCTGGCCTGTCAATACCTACACGCCTGCTTGAAAAACTGAATGCAATAGAGTCAGCAGAGCGCATTGAGCTGCATGTGGCAAGTGGCAAAGTGGCAAGTGTGGCATGTGGAAGCGACGTGAGCATGTGAGAATGTGAGCATTTGAGTGATAGACACGTTGGCCACTCTACAGATATGATCTACAAGCAGAAACTGGAAATTGTGAAATATAAAGGCCAACAAAATAATGAGAATAATTAGAATTAGAAAAATGAAATATAGGCAATTGAAAATTATATTTTATTATCATGGATTACAAATTTTTTTCAAGTTTACATATTATTTATAGAACAGAATAGCTCAACGAAAGTGTTAAATTAAGAGTGAGAAAATATTGAGATTCATATTAATTTTTAAAATTATATAAAAATAAAACAGAAGCATTTTAAATAGTTGTCACTTAAGATAAATTCAATAATATATTTTTTCAAGTTTATTTATATTATCTACAATTTACAGAGCATTTTTCAGTCGACTCAGATCTACATTATTCAAACACACATTAGATTTCCACGCCTAAGCCTAAGCCATATTACAACACATAAAATAGCAATGTGCCCCCGCTGCCTAAACACCTCTTGCCCCGCACCCCTCTCCCCAATCACCACTCTTCTCACTCCACTTCGACCAGCTGGGCAAAAGCAAAGTGACCATGTAATCTCTCTTAGGCACAAATGGACACAAAATTCAATTCCAAGAAATTGACTGCAAAATCCGCAAAGCTTACCTCGTTTTTCCCGGTTGACATTTAAATGCTGGACATGGTCCAGGCAAGGGTCGGCTGTGGAGATTGCAAAGAGGGGAAATAGGGGAAAAAGTAGGAGCAGGGGTACATGGTTTTAGTGAAAACGAAACGATGCCAAACGCATGTTTAGCATGCGCTGCACTTGTCCAATCCTCGCCAAGTCACAGCAACCTCTCCAGTCTCCTTCTCCTTCTCAGTCTAAGCCTCAGTCTACTAGCCAAGTCTACTACTGTTCCAAATTTGATTTGCTATGCTGATTTGGACAAAGCTGGAGCCTCAGCATGGCTCTGGCCAGGTCTGGTCTGGTCTAACCTGGCCTGTTTGTGTCCCTGGGGCGTATGCAAAAGAAGAAAATGCGGAAAACATATTTGGCATAGTTTTGGCTTGGTTGTTGTTTTCTTTTTGACTGCCACCAAATGTGTGTTGTTATTTTTTCTTTCTTTTGTCAACTGTGTGGCCAAAGTTGTTGTTGTTGTTTTGTTGTTGTTGTTATTTGATGGTTTGCTGAGGTTGTGGTTAACTCGTTGTCGGAGATTTACGAGCGCTTGGTCCAATAAAATGATTGCCAGCGATTTTTTATGCAAATTGTTATGTTGTTTCTGTTGTTGTTCTTGTTGTTGTTCCTGTTATTGTTGTTGTTGCTGTTGTTGTTGTTGTGTCATGAGTCATGTGCATATTTTTTGTAAATTCAACTATTTTTACGAGCTTCTACGCAAGCAACATCATTTATGTGTTTGTTGTTGTTGTTGTTATCTTTTTATGAGTCGCGTTTATAGCATTTGCTTTATAATTTGTTGTTGTTAAGAAAAGTTAACTGCATTTTTGGTTGCTGTTGTTGTTATTGTTGCCGTGGGGTCAGCAAATTGAATTTTTTTTTTATAGCGAGCGTAGTGTCTCTCACTTTGGATATCTTTTTGGCGAGGCTGAGCAAACAAAAGACTTAGGCAACGAACTTGTTCTCTACACACACTCACACAGAAAAGTATTCGATCAAGTTCGTTGGCTGTCAAAAGCTGAGCTGTGCAAACGTTTCCTGTCGCATTTGAACGCTTTAACCTCAATAGAAACTTTCACTACATCTCAATACAAAAGTTGATCAAATAAACTAAAAAACAAAGAAAATACAAAACAAAAATAAAATAAAAATACATTAACAGACATTTCATTAAACAAATTTCAGGAAATATTTTGCACCGTTTCGTACCGCAATTGCCAACTGCGTCGGCGCCCCGGGGCTGACAGAGTCAAACAATAAGCCACATTCAGCGGATTATTTAACGATTATCTCAAAATACATAAAAAGAAGGAGAAAAAAAAACAAAATGTAGTTAAATCTATTGCGAGGTTTATCATCTCTTTTTTGCTGATTCTCTCTTTCGTCTGTCCTTTGTTAAAGGCGCGTGTCATGTTCCCCCTCTTATCCGACAAACCTATCAGCTGAAATTATGTTTCCTACTTTGTCTTATCAGAGAAATTGCTCAACCTCTCTCACTCTCTCTCTTTGTGTCACTCTATTGTCTCAGGCTAAGGCAATTTGATACTTTGTACAGATATCTGGCACGTGTTTTGACTGAAGTTGGGCGTATAAAACAATTATAGCCGAGATCTATTTGTACAGAATGCGATGCGAAAAGTCGGTTTAGTTCAAAGGAAAATTATTTCCGAGCCATTTCTAATAATGTTGCAGCTCAAATTTGTCATGGTCGATTCGGAATGCATTTTGCGGCTATTTAACAATTCGCTTTGCTGATTTCTCATAGACATTTTGTTTGACTTTTATGAGAGTTGACAGCTGTTGATGACTTGTGGCTGCTTCATTACTTCTTGCAGACAGTCAGGCAGCCAACAGGCAGCTTGCAACAGGTTGTTGCATGTTGCTTTGGCATTTCACGAAACGTGAGTAGCAATTGTTGTTGCTTAGAGTCAAGACGTTGGGCGCATATAAAGGTATTCGAATAAAGTTGTTAACTACTATTGTTAAACGCAATAAGACGGCGCAAATAACATTGTATATATTAATGCTCAACAACAGCAACAACAACAGCAACAGCAACACTAACCATATTATGAACTAACAAGAATATTTATATGAATAACAGCAACAACAAGAACTGGCAGAAAGCATAAAAAATAATGACAAACATAAATATCGACTTTACGATTGCAACGTGACTTCATTTAAAATCGAACAAAATATGCAAAATAATAACAATAACAACATCAAAATCAACAGCAGCAGCAACAACAATAACTAACCAACACACGTACAGCATGGGTCGCACATTTAGAGCCACACGTGCGTGGTCAAGCACCCCAAACCAAATTTGGCACTTGCCTGAGAAATTCAACAAAAAACATTAAAAGCCAAAAACAAAACACAAAAAAAAGCATTACCCAGAAACAAACAAACAAATGAAAATAATGTCTATAAAAATTAATAAATTTGATGTACCATTATTATTGTTGTTGTTGTTGTTGTTGTTGTAGTTGCTGTTACTTTTATTGTGGTGCCCCCTGGCGACGGTGGCAGCCGCTTTGCATTTTAAAGAGCTTCTTTTTGGCCATCATTTCTTTTCAATTTGCTCAACAGTCGAGCGGCTCTATTAACGGCCATCAATATGCCAAAAAATTCATAAAAAAAGATGTCAAATTGCCAACTGTTAGCTTTTTTCTCCAATTCATTATTAATTTTACTACATTTTTCTGTTAAAATAGACAATAGACAGTATCCAACTGGGAATGGGATTGCAGCTGACACTGGGAATAGGTCTCAGACTGAGAGTGTCTCTAGCAATATTGAGCCATAAAATTGGCCATTTTGCGTTTGGTTTTCGAATTTGGATTTCGAATTTTGACAGCTGCGCATAAAGTTGCTCATAAATGTCAGAGACGCAGCCAGGCTGACGATGTTCCAAAGACTCTTAAGAGACCCCAAACAAGTCGGCCCATAAAACTCGTGTGATCGACAAAACATATCAATGACAAAAACCTTTAGAACTGCGGCAAAAAAAATACGAGCTTAATAAATTAAATCACTAAATGCTCTTTAGGACTGTAGAATAAATAATAGAAATGGGCGCCCACACAAAAAGAAAAGAAAAACAATAAATAAAATACTAAAAATATAACAGTTGAACTATTTATAGGGCAAATAAAATAGAATAGTGGCTATAAATAACATTTTGATAAATTAATGGGGCGTATACTCAATGAACTGCGAAAGCTGCAAAAAGAATCCAACGACTGCCTAGAAGTCAGTTGTATATTTGCAGTAAAATATATTGGCTTAATGCTCAGATAATAATGGATAGGTTATTTATTATATTACAATTTCTATCTTAGTGTTTATATTATATAATATGACACTATACAAGATAAATGATTCAGTTTAGAAAATGCACTTTTTGATAAAAAATTAAATAAGAATTAAATTTTCATCTATAGTATTTTATAAATGTAAAAGTCTTAGATAAAAACAAGAAATAAATCATGATATATCAAGATATATGGGATATATAAAACTTTATTATAAAGAAGATATTACAATTAAAAGACCTATAATATAGATTACTTTAAGTTTCCTGTTAATTTCTCTGAGCTGTCAGCAAATTATAACAATTAAGTAGTAACTTGTAATTGTAATGTTTGCTGCATTATTCCTCACCTCGAAATGGGCCAAATCCATATTAATAATAATAACAATATCAATAAAACATTAGCTGGCAAGAGAACGGTACAAGCCATCTCTCGTTTCCTCGATGTGCTCAATTAATGCAAATGTCTTTTTTGTACGTAATGCCCATTTATCGACTGCGATTGTTGACAACGGCATTTTAATGCCTAAAAGCAAAACAGAAACAGAAAAAATTGAATAAAAAATATTAAAAAACTCAAAAATAACTTGGCGTACGCGCTTATTGAAAAGTATAAAAAAGAATAACCTGAACATAATTTCACTAGGCACAAGACAGAGAACTTGGCAAGCGAAAGCCCAAAAGAACAGGTTCATAATTGAAATTCATGATATTTCTTATGGTTGTTGTCAATGTGTCAGGCTTCAGTTTGAGGTACTTACTTCTAGTTGAAACTGACGCAAGTTACCGTTGCGACTGTGGCACGGCTGTCCGACAGTCTGTCCGACTGTCTGTCCGACTGTCTGTCCGACTGTCTGACCGCCTGGCAAAGTCCAACTCCAGTCAAACTAATGCCGAGGGAGCCACTTAAAGATTCCGCGACGCTCCAAGGCGACACGTTACGCATTTTTATGAGGTCATTTGCGTGTAAAGCTCACTAAATACGGCCCAACGAGCTTAATACTCCACGCTCCTGGCTGGACAAGCTGGAAAATCGAAGTCAATTCGTGGAAATGCGCTAGGAAAAGCCATTGGCATAGTCAAAGCTAAAGCTACAGCTAAAACCAAAGCCAACCGAATATTATTACTCATATTCATGGGCCACAGGCAAAAGTAAAATCTATTAAAATTATCACACGCCATGTTGACCTCTGGGCCGAACAAACATTTTTCAAGTACCGTTCCAAATACTCGAATTTGAAGAAAAAAAAACGAATATGTGTACTTATATATATAGTGTACACAAAAATAAAACCACAGCCAATAAAATGAAAAATGCTAGCAAAAATATTGCGGCAAAATAATTTGCCACGCTCGTAAATTTTCAGCTCATAAAAAGAAACAAACTACGCTGGTGGGTTTCATTTATATATCTATATATATGTATATATATTTGTATGTATGTGTGTATGGATATGTGTGTGAGTCAGTGTTGAGCATGTCATGAATTGAGTCAGAGTTTAGTTTTCAGTTTTAGTGGTCTAAAATCCATTGGAGACTCTCTGATCGACACTTAACTCTGCGTTTTTGATATATTGCCCCCTTCTTGGCCAGGCCTTGATTTGCATGTGAAAAGCCTGGAAAAAAAGTTTCTCTAATTTGCCAAATGATTATTATGTGTGCCTAAACAACGTTAAGTGTTGTCATAAATTAGCTGCCAAACAATGTTGTTGTTTGTTGCTAACTTGCCTATACACCAAAAATTGGCTATAAATTTTCTACAGCTAAAGGCGACAAATACATACTATTGAAACATGGATTTAATGTGTTTTTTCTTTAACAATGACAAATAAAATTTAGAGATGAGCAAAAGATGTAAGTTGAAGCTGGGGAATGAATCTAAATTTGGGCATACAAAACTATACGCATATATTAATATAATTAAGATATGTAATGCGAGATAGAAGGAAGTAATTATCTTGGCCGAATTTTGTGATTCTTTGTGGTTGATTCCCATAAGCTTAAAAGCTAATCTAGAAATAATAATTTCATTAGAAATACTTTTGTTTATGAGAAAGAAATGTATTTGCTCTTCTATATAAGTTGACTTAGTTTTTACATAAGGAATCAAATAAAATAATTGATATTTTTACCTAATATAGAAAACTTATTGATTTTTTTTCAAGATCAGGAATGTTTAGATATGTATTTCATTATATAATATGATTAATATATCATTTCAATATAGAGAAATGGCAGTGACTGATAAAATCTCTTGATTTCAAGTGTTTTGTTTGTTTTTGAAAGAATAAATTAAATGATTGGAATATTGACAGTTGATTTAATATTGCAATAGCATTGTATCAATAACAAATTGATTGACAAGTAATTAATTAACCATTTTCTATGCTTCGTATTTCCCTGTTAAGTATTCATACCTCAGCTCATTTTTAACACTTTATAAGCGTGCATTTCGATGGGTTTGCATTTGCACAAAGTCAACTTCAACGTCGGTGTTAACGTGACTTAGGCAACGAACTTGCATTCCTGAAAGCGCATGCGCATTAAGAGCACAAAACAATAAAAAATGTGTATAAAGATCAGACGACAAATCTACAAACAAATTTCGGTGCAAAAGAAACAAAAACGAAAATTAAATTGAAAACGGCCCACAAAAAGCGATGCTCGCCATAAAAATAAAGAAAAGAAAACGGCCAAAATAAAGATAAGCGGGAAGTGGCAGCGAGAAGTGAGAAGCGTCTTAAAGTGTTGACCAGCGATAAAAATTTAATCAAAATTTATGAAGAGGCAACCAAGAGTGGGACCTTGTCTCATACACACACAAACACACACACGCACACACTTACAGAATTTACTAACTATTTTCTCGATCTGTTTGCAGTCCCCGGAACTGGATTATCGGCACGAGCTGATGGGACGTCTGCATAAGATTGAGCCCGCCGATGTTGAACTTGAAGTGCTCGCTGCTGCGGCTGCTGCCTCCAACAACAACAACAACATCAGTAGTAATAACAACAACAATGCTAGCAATGATAGCCAAACGGGGAACAGCAACAGCAACAACAATTCGGCAGCTTCACATCATCATCATCATCATCAGTTCCATCATCACCACCTGCATTCGCATCATCATTCGCATTCTCATGCCCATCATCATCAGCATCATCATCAGCATTTGCACCACAGTCTGCAGAGTGGCGAGAGTGGATCAGCGACAACAGCATTGGATACTTGGCAGCTGGCTGCCTCCAACTATGCCAGCGATCAGTCCCAGCAACAACAACAACAACAGCAACAGCAGCAACAACAACCCGCCGGCTCGCCCAATTCCAATTCAAATTCCGCCTATGGATGTGCTCCCCTCTACGATGGTGCGCCCTACGATGTGGCACTGGGCTATGGTGGTGGCACGGGCAACGGGGCGGATGGAAACACAACTGGCAGCAGCGCTGAGAAGGAGTATTTGTATGGTAAGTAGAAAAAGAGGTGGAGGAGGAGAGAGAGAGTGAGAAGAAGGGAGGGAGGGAAGCTGGAAGCACACAAAATTACACGCATGGTGAAATCTCACAAGTCAATAGCAAAATGACAGAAGACAATATCTTTGCTATTCGTTTGTTTCATAGTTGCGTTTCTCTGCTGAATGTGAAATTTGAGACCCTCTATTCGTAAAGCCAAAAAACCAATAGACACATGGGGGAAGAGCTCTGTAAGTGTATTAAATCTAAGCTTATACGAACTGCCAATGCGCTACATTGTTAAAGAAACAATCAATATTAATCGGGCAATACCAACTATAAGATACGAACAGCTTAAAAGTACAATAAAGAAGAGACGAAAAAATCAAGTTAAGACTTATTCTATACGGTACGATAAAAGCTATGCTATTCAATAAGTTATAAGAGTCAATTCGGACCAGATTAGTAATTTATAGTTGAAAATAACTCCGAATTGTAGAAGTCTTGTTTTAAAGAAGATAAAGAAACTCAGATTTCTAGTGTCATTTCTCAAATCCCAACTCTCTCAAGTTAACGTTCAGCTAAAAATATAGATAGTTAAACACATCGTTTTGGATGCTTATAAATTTCATGCATATGCGAGATTTCTTTGTTTACATTAATAATTCCCTGAGCATATAGATTTGCATAAGGCATTAGCAAGTTGATTAAGTATAAACCGAAACGATTTTCATTTCTTATTTTTTCAGAAACCAAAAACAAAGAGGCTCTCTTCGGCGATCCCCTCGACGATCCATATCAAAGGCCTCCTCTCTGGGATGATATTGCCTCCTCAATACAGAATATCGATCCAGAGAATGCTCTAATGTTGAGTGCCAGCAGCACAGTGGCCAATGGCAGCGACAATTCAGCGGCAGCAGCGTCAACACAGCAGCAACAGCAACAGTTGCTACCACAGGTCAAAATGGAAGCAATAGATGAAACCCTGCTCGAAACTTTCTCGACACCAATGCTCAGTCCCATGGAGATTAAAACTGAAAAGCAGCAGCGACAACAGCAGCAGCAGCACTACCATCAGCAACAGCAGCAGCAACAACACTATCAGCAACATTATCAACAACAGCAGCAACACTTGTACCAGCATCATCCCAGTCTTGCGTTGCCTGGACTGCCACCCGCTGCTGAAGTTGTTGAGCTGCAGCTACAGCAGCAACATCAGCAACAGCATCAGCAACACAGCGGCAGCAACAGTCCCAAGCAGGCAACGGGAAACGACAACAACAACGGCAGCAGCAGCAACAGTAGCAACTCCTATCAGCAACAATACGCATCTCAACTGAACAGCGCATCAGGCGCTGGCTATCTGAACAGTAGCAGTAACAGTAATAGCAGCCTCAGCAACACATCTGGTGGCAGCAATAGCAGCAGCAGCAGTATCGTCACCAGCAGCAACAGCAACAGTTATGGCTACAGCTGGCACAGCAGTCAGGTGAGAGAATCGTGGGCAACCTTTGAGCTCCCAGCAGCAACAACAACACTTTCTATACCTATCCATCTATCTCTCTCTTTCTCTCTCTCTCTCTTTTTTATAGACCTTTCACACCAAATACCAAATACACCCGCCATCAGCTGCTGCCACAGCAACACCAAACACTGCCACGCCCACAGCTCAACATGTGCTGCAACATCAGCAGCAACAGCAACATCACCAACAACAACAGCAGCAACAGTTGCTACAGCTTTGCCCACCCGCCGCGCCCAGCACGCCCTCCGCCACCTCCGCCTCCTCCTCGGGCAGTGCCTCCTCCAACGGCTCCAACTCGACCCGTCACATGTTTGTGCCCCCTCTGACGCCACCCAGCTCAGATCCCGGGAGTCCAGGTGCCTCGATGGTGGCAGCAGCAGCAGCAGTTGCTCAGGCCCAAAGACGGACCACTCCCCCGCCGCCCTATCAGCAGGGTCATGCTCTGGCAGGTCTTTGTCCCAGCCTGGTCAATCCGCCGCCCACGTTACAGTTGCTTGGCGCCGTCCCGCCCACCACGCTCACCACACTTACGCCCGCCAATGCAGCAACATCAGCAGCAGCAGCAGCTCAGCAGCAACAACAGCAGCCTGTACCACCACCACCGCCACCACCGAGCAGTGGGAGACGTGGCAGACACTCACACCACCAACCAGGAACACCAGCTCACATTGCGAGTCTGATGAGTGTTCGCACTGTTCGCTACAATCGGAGGAATAATCCGGAGCTAGAAAAGCGTCGCATCCATCACTGTGATTTTGTGGGTGAGTGTCATTCTTAAATTCTATGTATGTATATACGACATCTGCTTAGTACACTCCTCTCATTGTCTTCCTTTCCCTCATTCCCTTGTGTCTGTTAGTCTAATTTCACTAAATAAATGTACTTCCCCAAAATGTATACAAATAAGTACTTTTATTGTAGGTCCATTAGCATGGCTTTATAGAAGGGCTTTCATAATAGTTGGTTTTCATCTACATCATCTACAAATAAATGTTACAATTAATTATTAAAAAGTATTTCAACTTTACTGACTACATATAAATAATTAAAATATAAATAAATACAAACAAGTATTAGAATTAATTGGAAATTTCAATATAGTTTATCAACTGAGCAATGAAGGGCTTCAGGCTGGTAAAGATCAGATAATAAGTATATATTGCGACACTCTAAACAATGTTTAGGTTAAATCGGGTAATTAATAGTTAATTAATAACTTAAAAGCAGAGATCATTGAAATATTTTATGATGCTTTGATAAACAAGATTATAGTATAATATTTGGTGGAGTAATTCATTGGTAGTTCAGCTAAAAATATTGAATTTGCAGTTGCACTCAAAAAAGCATATGGCTTAATTATCATGTTTCCATCACAAAATTCAAGATAAATGTAGGAGAATTTGGCTATCAGTCTTAGTTTTATTTTCACAGCATCAGCTTCTACTTCATCTGATTGTCATGCGATTCATGTGCGACTCGTTTATCATTTAGCGCGCTTTGTGACACTTTTCGTAACAAAAAGAGAGAGAGATAGATAGATAGAGAAAAAGAGCAGCTCTGTCTCAGTCCCCCTTCACCCGTTGGCATTACATACTCGTATTTAGCTATAAGCATGTACATATATGTAGTATGTGAGTTCAGCTTCAGATCATATTGGACTCATTGCTCATGCGTAAAGCGTATTTCCAATCGGCATTTATTTATTCTCCATTTATCTATACACTTATTTATTATCTTTTGTCCGCTCGTTGTCATTGACAGTTTGTTGTGGCGCTTTTTCTAATTTTTTCCTCTTTTGTAATTCTAATTAGCCAGTGCCATACTTATGTAAGAGAAATGCTCTCATCTGTCCAAACGAAGCTTCGATACAGTTGCATTTTCAATGTCAAATTCAGGTGCTTGTCTTTTCCCTAAGAATTGTATTTTGATATAATATTTAGCCAAGGTTCGAGACTCAGGCTCTAATGAAGATCAAGTAAAGATCATAAAAAATTGGTTTAAAATAGAAATAGAAATTGAGAAACATTGTAATGCTAATGCCAGAAAATATTTAACAAAAAAATAATTAAATAATTCGATCAATATCAGATAATAAGTACAGATAGTTACGCTCTAAACAATTATTAGTCAAGGTCAATTAAAGTTATTATCTGTGGCAAAAAGGAATCGCATTGACAAAGCTAAACTAAATAGAGATCAGTGAAATATAATGTTTATAAAAGATTCGAATATTTGGACAGGTTGTTCAATAGAAGAACAGTTAAAGATTCGAATATACATAACTTTGAGGACTTATCGGAGCATTATAATATAATGTAGGTATCACAATGATGTATTCAGTCTGAGTTTAAAATGGAAATTCTACTTAATTGATGAAAAGAAATAAGAAGCTCAATTGAAGCGAAATGAAGTTAAATCGCTGAAGCAGCAATTGAATAAAAGCCAAAAATAGTTAATGCTATCAGCGTGAATCAATCAAACATTGAATCGAATCAAAGTTTACATAATTCAGTGTCCATTAGCTTTTAGATTCGTTGCTTTGGTGATCTACTCGAATCGAAGAACCCAAAAGCACTTAACCCAACTAAATGCCAACGTTGTCTAGCCAAACAATTGTCCGCGTCTGTCTGTCTGCCGATCTGTCTGTCAGTGGCGTCTCTACGTGCGTTGCCACTAATAAATAATTGACAATTGTCTGACACGTTTGCTGTGGCCATTTTTAGACAAAAAGCGCGCTCTCGACCACAAATATTATTAGAGCCCCGATTGCTTAGCCAAACTCAAAAGCGGGGCTACAAAAATGCTGTCCAAATGAAGTTATTATGCCATAAACGCACGCATCAGACTCAAAGACTCGGGACTGGGGACTGAGGACCGAGGACTGAGTTGCAAGTAACTTGCAACCAAGTTGCACATGATTCGAGATTGCAACTGCGTGGCAAGTGAGTTATGTCTCAGAAGTTCGCTGTGATCAAAATCCTCGTAACTCCACAGTCGAAGCCAATCACGAGTCTAACTGTCATCGTTGCTGGTTGTTGTTGTTGCGGATGGTTGTTGTTGCTGATGGTTGTTGTTGCTGGTTGTTGTCTGGCGTCGACGCAACATTCTTGACTCGCTTTTTAGCTATCAATTCGCTTTGGCCATGTTTGTCAGCTTGGTGGTGTGAGTATTTTTAGCTGTTGCTGCTGGTTGGAGGTGCTGCCAAGTTTTGGCATTGTCTTCTGTATGCGAGGCACGTTGTACTCAGCTTTCAATTAGAGCGGACGTGCTGGGATCTCTAAGCATCCTTTTAAGTGCCACGTAAATGTCTCATGCTGTGTGCAAGTGAATCTTGTTGCAACTTTCACACAGCTTCAGTTCCCAGCTTCAACTTCAACTCCCAGCTTCAACTTACAGCATCAGCTTCCATCTTCCAACTTCCATCTACCAGCTGCATTGGGCTTAATTAAAGGCGACGACGCCCACTGACCCACTGTGGTAGCAACCACAGCTGCACTTGCCTCTTGCAACCACTGCAATGTGCCTCTTTTCTCATAGTCCTCTTATCAAGATTTTGGCTGTGTTTCAAATGTGTGTTTGCTCTCTGCCCAGATAAATTGCGCATTCAGTTTCAGCAACTGGACAAGGAGATATACATTTGGAAAGACTCTAAAGTGGGTCCAGTTAAATAAGTAGTTCATTTGCCAATCAGCAGTTTAGTTAAGGTTTAAAGTCTTTAATCAGTCAACAAATATCATTATATCCTACTCTAGAACTTAGGGAATCCATATTTAATCATCATTGTATTCATTTTTCTCTGCTTCTACTGTGCAATTGTAATATTACTGTAATATTACTCTATCTATCTCTACAAGAATTGTGAGAATCGAGCTATATTTCCATCATCAAATCCTATTGTAGCATAGATCTATCCTATCTTTTAATCTACATAAGGTGAAGTCTATATGAAACTGTCTCATTCTATCAAATATTACTTTTTTTCGCTGAATGTATTTGTTCTTTCTATACAATACATATTAATATATGTTATATCGAGATATCGTTAGTTTCTTCCTATCTATCAACCCACTTAACTAACTTTTTTCAATTTCTCTACATTTTTAGGGTGTTCCAAGGTGTATACGAAGAGCTCGCATTTGAAGGCGCATCAAAGGATACACACGGGTGAGTTGTTATTGATTGTTAACTGCACCACTGACCCACCCATCACCCACCTGGCTTTACTTAGTTGCAAGACGCCTCGAGTCTAATACTCTGTCACACACACTCAGATCGATCCTGGGCCAAGTTAAGTTGTAGGCGTGGGTTGGCTTATTACCACACCACAGAGATGCTGACGATGAGCCACTCGATCGGTGGTTCAGTGGTGCACAGCTGCATTGGGCAACTGACTTGACTGGCGGAAAAGAAGGCTTTTGATTAATTCGCGCGCTCATATTTGTAGTTGCCAGCACATAATTTGCCAAGAGCTTGGAGCGCCTTTTGCTTTTTTCAATTTCGGGGCAATACAACCACAGAAATCGTGATTTCTACGGTTTGTTTTTGTTTCGGTTTTTGTTGCTGCTGTTGCTGTTGATGTTGTTTTTGTTGTGCGGCTTTTTGTGGTCAGTTGCAACATCAACATCAACATCAACAACATCAACAATCGCCAATCGCCAACGCCATCAGCTGGGCGCACGTTTGGCCTGCATTTCCTTCTTGCTCAGATTACACTTGACGTTATTTTCAGTTGCTTCGTCGTTCTGTCTATCTGACAGTCTCTCTGTCTGTCTGTCTGTCTGTCTGTCTGTCTGTCTCTCTGTCTGTCTGTGTGTCTTTTGGTTGGTTGGATCGTTCATTGCCTGCCTGATTGTTGGATGTTGATCACCTGTCTTCATTTTATGGGCCACACGTTTTATGCCCCTGATTCGCGACAAGCGACTTTGCGACTTTGCGACTTTCAACTCTCGACCCAGCCCCAAAAGTCGCAGAGAGTCTCTGTGTTGTCGCCTTCGTTTATCCCGTTTAGTCTCAGCTCTCCATCTCCACCTCCCTCCCCTTCGGTGTTTTATTAATCGCACATGACCAGCTGATTTATGCGCAAACTTAAAATGCTGCATTAAAAAACATTTTATTATTATGATTTTACGCTGTGTGCCTCGCTGATTTTCACTTAACTGATAAACTTAACGCCCCAGCTAAAGAAAAACGAGACATTTGATGATCCCGACGACAAGTGCGACTAAAGATGAAACTCATAGTGCCCCACACTTGAATTTAGAGAGTTTAACCCTGTTTTAAATTGACTGAATAAGTTCCTTTCATAGGGACAGAGATAGATTAATTACGATCGATTAATTACGATCGATTTTTAAACAAAGGTATTTGAATGTTCTATAAGAGTTTCCTTTCAATTTAAAATATCCTTAAACACCTTCCCTATCTCCATTGCTTTCGAATTTCGTCTCAATTCCTCATTTCCTCATTATTTCCCTGTCTTTTTCTCTCTACCTTCTCTTTCCTTCTTTTGTCCTTAGCTACTTGATCTAGGACACTTCAATGCCAGTCTATAAATCTCTCTTTAGCTGTTTTAATTGCCTTACCCTCGCCCAGGGCCAACACGATTGTACGACTGATTCTTGTTGCTTAATGGCCAAGTCTTTGAGCATTTAGTTCAAATCTCTTGGCCAGGCTATTTAGCAGTAGGTTTTCGAGTGGGGCAGCAAGCATTTGTGGTTGCTACCGTCTGATGGCTGTCCGTTTGTTTGGCTTTTGACTTAGTTAACGTCGCCCAACAAACACACACACACAGACACACATACACTTACACTCGAATGTACACACATTTTTCATGCAATTTTGAAGCTGTGGCATTTGGTGGCGCCAGACATCAACTAAAGTGTTGTCTCTGCTGATTAGCAGGCCCGAGCACTTGGAAGAGCATTTTGTTTAAATATTTGCAAGAAAACGCACAAGACTTTGAGTTCGTTGCCTAAGTCTTTTGTTTCCAAGTCGTAAATTTGTCGTTTTTATTTGTGCTTTTTGTTTTTATCTGGACGCGGCGATTAGAAAATCATTTGGTAACTAATCTTTATGCTGCAAACGAACGCATAAATTGTACAATATCAGTTGAGCTGCCAGCGGATAGAGACTTTTAGTCCCTAGGTGTAAACCGAACTGAAACTGGAAGATTGGGAACGGGAACGGGAACGGGAACGGCAGTGGACGTGTTGGCTGTAGATTGCCCACCGGCTGGGCTTATTTTGTACTGATTTGTTTGCTAATATGTTCGCACTGCCATAAATTAGTTTGATTTTCATACCACGGCAACTGGAGGAGGTCTCTGTCCATATGCCTGGTCGGGACTCGGACTCAGACTCAAACTCGGACTCGGATTTATACTGCAGACTGTGTGGCCTGCGGCTAGACTTGTCTTCGAGCTTGTTTTGGGCCTTAATTTATATGTGTACCTGTGTGTATGTATTTATGAGTAGGTTGATTGTTAGTGCATGTTGCGCTTATCTCAGCTATACGTAAAAATTATGAAGTAATTCCGTTCGAACTTATCGCATTGCGTTCATCGCACATTACAAAACAACATTTACATAACTTTTGTTGTTGTTTGTTATTTGCCCGGCCCCAGACCCAGACCCGGCCTCTGATTCGATGCTGATCTTTGTTTTAGTTACGAGCGATTTCAATTTTTGCCATTGCCAAATGATATTCCCACGAGTGTGCGATACTCTCTTCCCTCGTCTCTCATTTCTCGTTGTTGTTCTTTTGGTCAGTTTCTGTAGCATGAATCACCTTAATTCACCTCAGCATCAAAGCCCAGCCATTTATCAATGTTTTTTGGCCTCAAACAAAGCTTCTTACACACACACACACACATACACTCAGCTGTAAGTGTCGATAGGTAAATTTTTGATTATGTTCGGTCATCTCCGAGGCACTTAAATTCATTAAAAGAGATCTAAATAAACCAATATGTCACGCCACGAGTCGCTCGTATTGAGTTTCTATTCGAAAATCCTACAAAAGTGTCAGCTGAGTGCCACTCCAAGTGCCTCAACTTGAGCGAAGTATCTCTCTTCCCCTCTTTCTCTCTTCTCTCTCTCTCCTCTCCCAAAAGTGTTGTCTCAAGGGCCATTTCAACCGAAAAATAAACCCAACTTGCGTTGTAAAATACAAACATCGACAACAACAACTTGTGGCTGATTAAAATAATGTTGTGAAAAGGGTTTCAGGGCTTAGATGAGCTTAGAAGTGCGAGTTATTTCAGTTGTAGTGCTATAGAAGTAAAAAGAGACTCTACAATAATAATTATATATTTGCAGAGTTGCATTTGAAATAGTTATAGATAAAATAAACTGCTTATAAGAGCTTTTGCTTGAGTGGAACGTATTGGAAAATTGAAATGCCTTATTAAAAACAGCTTCCAAGCCGAGAGATTAATTTTTATTATAAGCTTGGAGGAGTAAGGATTTTAGTATAGTCACCTATTCAGTTAGCGTTGTCCTTCAGTCTCATACATATTTTCTCTAGTTTTTTACCCTGACTCTTCGATTTGTAATTAGAAATAACTTAGAAGCAGTCAAGAGTATTGATCCACAGCCAATTCGATTCGATGTGGACAATGCCAATCAAATAGATATACCACGCTCGAGTGAGTACCCGGTTTGAATAGTCAAATACAATGGCTGGATAATGCCATAAAATGTCAAGTTCAGCAAAATTTAAAACCGCCATAATTGTTTCATTCAATTTCAATTTCAATTTGAGCATGAATGTTTATGTTTATGTTTATGCTTATGTTGTAGCATTGCAATACGACTTGTAATGGCCAAAACACGCTGATAGCCAAGGCAACAACACTCACACACACACACATTTACACACATACAGAGTCGGCAATCGAGTGACGATCGGTCCCAGTTGGAGGGAATTAGTCATAGAGCAGCGGGACCAAAGTTTTGGGCACCGGCCGGTCGCATTTTTGTTGGTACCTCGACATGAGCTGAGCAAGAGTCACTTGCAAATGTCGTCGTGTTTGTTTTGTTGTTACCATTGTTGTTGTTGCTGCTGTTGTTACCTTTTGACGTTGTTGTTACTGTATTGCTGGTAATGGGGCATCGTCAGCAGCAAGTCGTGTGCCACAGACACAAAAAAAAGACTCCAAATCATAAAATACGAGACTGAGAGTAACTCTGACTGCGAATTGACTTACCATTTGCTCCAGCTGCCGTTTTCTTGTCGTCATCGTCATCGTCATCGTTGTCGTCGTGTTGTTGTTCTCCAAGTTACATGAAAATTCAATGAAAATGTTAATTTGTGAATACATGTTTAAACTACATTGCTGCACTCGTATGTCAATGCAAGACAAGTAGCTCTTTGATGACATACTCCAGGGAAGCCAGATGGAAGCAGATTCGTGCTCACTTTGTATATTTCAAATTGCACTTAGGTAGCTCTGCATAAAACACTAGTTAACAAAATTGAAGGAGTGTATAAATGTTTGTAGATGAAAAATAAACAAGACATGCTGATTTCTCAGTCAACTTCTTACCCAGTCTTACCCCAAAAGTCTTTGCTTATTAAGCAGTCTAACTTTTCATATAATTCCTTTTAAATTTATATCTTCTTTAATAACTAATCTCTCCTCACATATCTCTTTCTATTCCAGGTGAAAAGCCCTACACCTGCCAGTGGCCCGAATGCGAATGGCGATTTGCTCGCTCCGATGAACTGACGCGACATTATCGTAAACACACTGGCGCCAAGCCCTTCAAGTGCATCGTCTGTGAGAGAAGTTTTGCGAGAAGTGATCATCTAGCTCTCCACATGAAGCGTCACTTGCCCAAGAATAAGTAAGAGCATCTGGAGAGCGAAGTAGATCGAAGAATCAACAGCTACAAATCAACTATATCACAATCCAAAGGACTTTAGTTAAGCTAAAATGAAAAAATGTTTAGTAAATGAGTACTATTACATAATAATCAAAACCTGAATACTAATTAGAGTAATACTTAAACTTATAAACTAACTGAAAGCTTTCATAGCTTAAAAGTGAAGAGAGTTAAGCTTTACGCCAATTTTGACCACAAATGCCATCTGAAATATGCAACATTTCGTATCACAATAAAAACAAATAATATTTGCTATTATTTTGTTACTAAGAATATTCATTTTGATTTTGAAACGTTTTTGTTTAATTATAAAATTTCTTAAATACATTTGAACACTCGAGCATTTTATTGTTTTAACACTTATTCGATTCTGCATATAAATAAAGTTTTTAATAATTTGTACCATTTCGAATAATTGTACCGTGGTTCTATAAGTGGCAACCGTGATCTTTCCTCTCCCTAAACACTACGGCATTGAAAGCTTTCATCACTTAAAAGAGAGTTAAGCTCTTTGTCAATAACCGTGATCTTTGAGCTCAAAAGTGCTTATGCTTCAATCCTCTCAATCTATTAAATTGACTTGCTATCTCTCTCTCCCTCTTTCTCTAAGCGAAAGTGCATCACGCATATTTTAAAAACTCAAGCGTAATTTAAGTAAATGAAATTTCCACCTGCTTAAATACATTTTAATGCAAATCTTAATCTAAGCACCATTCCTAACTAACGATAACTCGTACGCATCCACATTACAAATCATAGTTATGTTTTAGTTCTTATTGTTCCAGCTCTCTCACTCTCTGAAGTTATTCAATTGCATGACGAGAGTCCCGTGTATTAAAGTGCATATAGTACATACTTATTCATAGAACCTTGTATCCTTGTATACTTAACCTAAATGAATGCTAAGTTGTAGGACAACATTATCGCCACGTGTCATTTGTCTCCTAGTTTCTGTATAGTTTTCCCTTAGCCATAAACTTATTTTAGTCTGTATGTAGTCTATAAATTAAGATATATGTATCTCACTTACGAGTATATGTATCTGGTAGTTGATACTACGTAGCTAGCGTATTATGTATGTAAACTTATGTGTCTCTATATCGTTTCTAAACACCAAAAAGTGCTGGCACAAAACCATCAAATAATAAAATGTTTTTGAAAAACCAAAACTTCTTTTATTATAATTACTTAACGACCAGAATCCTTAATCTTTAATTGCTCTTCAGCTTTGCTTTGCAAGTCAAAAGCTCGGCGACCGTTTTAAGTATGGTTATTAATGGATGCAAATTGTTTCCTAATTGCAAAGGACACCAAGGAAAGATTTTCATGAGGAAATGAAAATATATTCAACTGGAGACTATATGTATAATCATATGTCCTCTAATCTGCAAAGGCAATTCTATCATCGCATTGGCGTCGTCCTCTTTTAGATCGAGAGATCGAATGTTTAGCTAAGGTTTTCTTTTATGAAAAAAGTAAAATGAAATGGTTCTGTTCACAATGACTGACTAAAGCTTTTGGTAAGCACGTATACCACTTCATGAAAGTAATTTGAAACAAAAATTATTGTAAAATCTGCCGCTTTTGAATGTGTAAACCAACAATTCATAAGTCCACGATAATGTGGTTTATTTTAATATTTGGTATTTATATTTGGACTATGAATGACTTAGAAAAAATAAAAACAAAACTAATTAAAATCTAAACTTATTATGTGTGCTAGGAACCTATACAATTGAAAACATTTAGGAACGAATAAAACATGTCCTAGTTTCGGCAAAATCCTCAACTGAACCCTCCACGAGGGTGCCGACTGGAAATAACTCTACAGTAGTTCTGTATGAACTGGAGTTAGCTAAGACATTTGTCTTCTGCATGAGCCCTGGCTCTACTATAGCCTTAGCGCATTCTTAAAGGCTCTTGTCATGGTTTGAGGTGAAAGGGCTGGACTTAAGGTGTCATGCGACCCGTGCCGATAGTCAGCCTGGCTGGGGGCCCTTTTCAAAAATAGCCCAGTCGCGAACGGAGCGGCCGGATACCTGGCGCCCTCCGGTCGTGCCTAGCCTTACCTGCACAATGCGGATCTCTGTGCAGGCGGACTTTCCCTTTCTCCGCCACTCGTGGGTCCAAATATGAATTCAAATACAATTAAAACAAACACAAACATAAAAAACAATAACAAAAATATAAAAATACAAAAAAATAAAAACACACAAGAGCCTAGCTCACAATTAAAAAATAAGTCGGGGATCTCAGATCCCTCAGTTTCGGCATCGGCAGGGAATATAAATTCTGGCCCTTGCTCGTCCCGAAAACAGGAGATGGTCACCATGCCAGCCTGTTCATCCCAAAAACAGGAGACGGTCCCCATGCCAGCCTGCGCTGAAGAAGTGGTCGCTGGTCCAAGCAAGCCTGCATTCCACCCAGGCCTTGGGGTAGAAGGTACCTTCCTCTCTCCATCTGACAACCTGGGGAAACAGCAGAGCACTACAAGTGCGGCTGGGCCCTCGTCTGGTGCAGAAGCTGAGGGGAAGAAACCTACAGCCAGCGTCACGCGCAAGTTCTCATATGCCGAGAGGAGGAGTGCCGGCCATATTCTGGAGCGACAGAACGCGCTCTCAAATACGAAGCCATCGGAGGACTGGCTGAAGAAGGTAGAGTGGGCGAGAGGCGTGCTCCCCTCCTACCAAAGCAGGCCACCAAGAGCTCAGGCTCAGCCGAAGAGGCAACGGTCGCAGGAAACTCCTGGTCCGTCTGCCAAGAAGATTAGGTTTCAAGCGGGGAGATCCTTCGCTCAAATTGCCAAGGAGAGGATCCTAATAGGGGTCTTCGACAGAAGCAGTGAGAGCGGAAGAATCCCCCGAAACCAATGGAAATGGGTGGAGGCAGCGTTAGCCATACGCTGTTTTGAGTTGCTGGAAGACGAGCCCGGTCCACCCCCTTCCTGCAAAGATGTTGGCTGGTACCAGGGCAACATCAAGGTTGTAGCCTGCGACGACGAAAAGTCGGCAGAGCTATATAAGATGGCAGTTTCCAAAGCCGGGGAGGTTTATCCGGGAGCTGACCTGGTGGCAGTCGACTGGTGCGACGTGCCAGTGAGGCCAAGGGCACGGATATGGATACCGGCCTCAATAAAGGAACCGGAGCGTATCCTGAAAATGCTCCAAAGGTGCAACCCCAGCCTTCCGACACAAGACTGGAAGGTGGTCAAGGTGGAGGAGATGCAAGGGGCCGTTAACCAGGCAGTGATCATCCTCAATAAGGAGTCACTCGCCCCAATCGAGGCAGCCGGAGGAGAGCTGAATTTTGGTTTCAGCTCCGTATACATCAAGGTGTATAAATCGGATGCAGCCACGGAGGAATGTCTCGACAGCAAGCCAGCTGTTGAAGACATCTCCTCTGAGATGGAAGCTCCTGAACACCCGGAGCTAGAAGGGTACGCCTCAGACGCGTCCACGATTACGCGCGACCTTAAGGCGCTCTGCAGGCTGGCAGATATGGAAGCAGCTACTTCGTCCGACGATGAGGACGCAAATAGGACAGTGGTGGAGGCCAATTCTTCAGATGTCGATAAGACTTCTGCAGATCAACCTCCACCACTGTAAGGTAGCATCTGCTGCCCTTTTGCTCCGCCTGGCTGGAGGCGGAGTAGACATAGTCCTGATACAGGAACCTTGGCTGGTGAGTGGCAAGGTTTCTGGACTTGGGACCCCAGACTTCAAGCTAATAGTGCCTGAATCACAAGGTAAAATTAGAACCTGCATTCTAGCAAGAAAGCACTTTTGTATTTTCTTGCTCCATAATTTCAGCAATGAAGATAACACCGCGGCAAGCCTGGAGCTCCAGCAAACTCCGATAAGGCTGCTATCAAGTTACATGGCCTACGAACATGCAGACCCACCAGACGAAAAGGTGAGAAGCCTCATAAAGGACTGTGAGATCCAACAAATCGGCCTCATTGTCGGGTGCGACGCCAACGCTCACCACACCCAGTGGGGTAGTACCAACACGAATGGAAGGGGTGAGTTACTTCTAGACTACATTCTCAGCACAAATCAGCTGATCTGCAATAAAGGTAATGACCCTACCTTCATAATTAAGAATAGGAAAGAAGTCATAGACCTGACACTTGCCTCCCACAATATCTTCGACTCTATTCAAGAGTGGAAGGTATCTACAGAACACTCATTCTCTGACCATAGGTATATTGAATTCGTTGTAAATATGCTGCGTCCCGAACCTATAATGTTTACCAACGCCAGGAAAACAAACTGGCCGAAATATCATAGGTTACTTACAACAGCCATCCCGGAATACCCTCCAGAAGGCCCTCACACAATAAAAAATCTTATGTCCCTGGTCAATACCTTCACTGAGGCATGTAACTCTGCAAGCAAAGCGGCATGTCCAGTAAGTAGACCAAAACTAAAGAAAAAACCACCTTGGTGGTCATCCGACCTAAACGCTCTTCGCACAAAAAGCAGAGCCCTTTTTAACAAAGCTAAGTTTCTCGACTCTGAACAATCTTGGTCCGACTACAAAACTAGCCTAGCAAACTATAAAAAGGCCACAAGGAGAGCCAAAAGAATATCATGGCACACTTTTTGCTCGGATATAGAATCATCATCCGAGGCGGCCAGGTTGAGAAAAATACTCTCGAAAACTAACCCTACCCTAGGGTACATTAAAAGGGTAGATCAGTCTTGGACTACGTCGAGCGAGGAGTCGCTTGACGCTCTTCTCTCCACGCACTTTCCAGGATGCAGTAAGCAGGTTAAGCTACCAAATCCACCTATAGGTGAGATACCCATAAAACATTCCCTTCTCAGCAGAAGTAATATCAACTGGGCGATAAATAGCTTTAAGCCGTACAAATCGCCCGGTCCAGATGATATCACTCCCGCTAAACTAATACACGCTGGGCCAACAGCCATAAACTGGCTCCAAAGAATCTTCACTGAAGTTTTCAAAATAGGGTTTATCCCTGACACATGGAATGCCTCAAAGGTGGTCTTCATTCCAAAAGCCGGTAAGGCATCCCACACTGCTCCAAAGGACTTTAGACCAATAAGTCTATCCTCTTTCATGTTAAAAACCTTTGAACGGCTCCTGGCCCTGCACTTAAGGACCAGCATCCCGTCAACACTCCTCTCCAATAGTCAACACGCTTATAGAAAGGGCAGATCCACGGAGACAGCCCTGCATTCTGTTATTTCTGCCGTAGAAAAATCACTATGGCTTAAAGAATACACTCTTATAGCCTTTTTAGATATAGAGGGGGCTTTTAATAATGTTACTCCGGAGGCCATCACCGGCGCGCTGACAGGTCTGGGGGTCGATAACCGTCTAGTGGGATTGATAAATCAGTTGCTCACAAGCAGGGTTATATCATCCTCACTTGGTTCATCCACTCTCACCAGACACATCAGCAGAGGAACTCCCCAAGGAGGGGTTCTGTCTCCTCTCCTATGGAACATAGTAGTAAATGAACTACTCTGTGACATAGAGGGGGGAGGATGCCAGGTGGTTGCCTACGCAGATGACGTCGCCATTATATTTGCGGGTAAATACCCCCAAACGCTTTGCGATCTAATGACGACCAAACTTAAAAAGTTGGTCACCTGGGCTGAAAAAAGTGGCTTGGGGATCAACCCCGATAAAACAGAATTGGTTCTATTCTCCAGGAAATACAAAATCCCACAACTAATACCCCCAAAACTAAAGGAGACTAACCTCTCCTTCAGCGAAAGCGCGAGATACCTAGGTCTAGTCCTGGACAAAAAACTGGACTGGAACCTAAATATCCAAGAACGAAGCAGGAAAGCAATAGTAGCTCTCTACACTTGTAGAAAAGCTATAGGGCTCAAGTGGGGCATGTCCCCTCACATCGTACACTGGCTATACACAGCGATAGTTAGACCGATCCTTCTGTATGGGATCCTAGTTTGGTGGCCAGCCCTATCGAGACAAACCACAAACAATAAAATAAATAAAATTCAGAGAATGGCAGAGCTATGCATTACAGGAGCTCTCCGCTCAACCCCAAGCGATGCACTCGATGCCATCCTCAATATTAGGACACTAAAGCAAGTAAGCGTGGAACGCGCCACAATGACAGCAATTCGCTTGAGGGACTCAGGCTACTGGGTTGCCAAGCCCTATGGACACTCTGCGATTCTAACGAATAGCAGACATGTCCCCACCAAGACTGACTACTGTATGCCAAAAGAGCACTTAGAGACACCCTTCAAAGTACTCATTCCAAAAAGGGAAGAATGGGAAAACGATACTCCAGGCCACGCCAGAGCCTTAAATTTCTACACGGACGGATCCAAGCTGGACAGCAGAGTAGGCGGGGGGGTATACTCCCACGAACTGCACCTAAATTTATCGTTCAGGCTTCCTGATCATTGCAGTGTCTTCCAGGCGGAAGTACTAGCCATCAATGAAGCAATAAACAAACTGCGAGACTATCATACTGAGGCAACAGCCATAAATATATACAGTGATAGCCAAGCAGCCCTCAAATCCCTCCTAGCCCTGACTACTAAGTCTAGTTCAGTCACAAATTGTCGCAGATCTCTAAACGAGATCGCGGAACAATTCGACGTAAACCTTATATGGGTACCGGGCCACCGAGATATCCAAGGTAATTGTATAGCGGATGAACTCGCTAGGCGAGGCACGACTGATACCCTCCTTCCAGACAAGGAGAGAATCTGTATGCCCCTAGCTACCTGCAAGCTCATCCTCCAAACCCACTCAATACACGTTGCCAATAGGCTTTGGGATAATTCTATGACCAGTAGAATAGCAAAGCAAACCTGGCCTAGTATAAACAAATCCCGCTCTAACAAACTTTGTAAGCTGAGTAGAACGGATTGCGCGGCAGTCATCCGGGCCATCACTGGGCACTGGATGATAGGCATTCACGCACGAAGGCTTAACGCCCCTTATAATGACTTCTGCAGAAGTTGTAGAGATGAGGAAGAGGAGGAATCTCCAGAGCACTTCTTCTGCTTCTGTCCGGCCTTAAGCAAAAGAAGACACAAATTTCTGGGAAAGTATTTCCTAAACAACTTAGGAGAACTAGCACTGCTTAGCCCGCGAAAAATAAGCAAATTTATCCAGTCGACGGACTGGACCTCTTAGGATATTTGAATTGCCCCAACGGGTTGGCGATCCTTTTAGGGAGTGATCCATGGTTTCACAACGGGCCCTAATGTGGCCTATGTGTGTCGAACACATCGACAGCCATTACAACCTAACCTAAACCTAACCTGGACTTAAGATAATAGTAATAAGTAGTACTTTATATAATATAGAGAATTTACATTTTCGCTGCTCGCTGTTTAAAAGTTTTCGCTGCAATTGGATTATTGCAGCAAGAGCGAGTAACAGTGCCATATACTGAAAATTGATTTTGAAAGCCGCAACACAAATGAATCGTTACACCCCCCTCCCCCTCCACCACCCTTTGTCCATCATCTTTTGATTGTTTATTAATAGCATTAATAGCCACTGTTCCAATGGCAGCTATACGATATAGTGATCCGATCTTGACCAAATTTTCTCAGGATGTAGCAGTGAGTACGAAATCCATAATCTGTGAGTTTGGTTGAGATATCTCAAAAAATAACAAAGATCTTCATACAAAGTTTAAATTTGCATCTGGTTGTTCCTATGGCAGCTATATGATATAGTGGTCCGATCTTGACCAAATTTTCTCAGGATGTAGCAGTGAGTAAGAAATACATAATCTGTGAGTTTAGTTAAGATAGCTCAAAAAACAAAACAAAATTTCATACTAAGCAATTTTGACCTTTGACCCCCATCTTAGCCCCTTCCAGTGGGGATATCAAAAAATCCCGTCTTATTGCACGATAATTATGTCTCAGCTATGTTGTGTAAAAATTTCATCTCAATATCTTGAACCGTTTGGCCTACAGCGTGATGACTAAGTCAGTGAGTCAGGACAAAGAGTTTTATATATATAGATAACAACATTGTTGTTTGTTTTTTCAATAACCTGACTTACATGAGATTCGAACTCGGGACCTCACAGCTTCAGAGTCGGGTACTCTATCCAGTGAGCTACGGTGTAAACAATTTCTTGTAGACTAAAAAGCCTATATATTCTACACAGAACGACAGGCTGACACAGACAGACAAATTGACAGACAAATGACAGACAACAATTTATTTGTTTAAATGTAATTATATCCAAGGAATATTTTGAAAAAATGTCAAAACAGAATGCAAAACATTAAAAAATACTATTTAATTAATGCCGCTGGTGGGGTTCGAACCCGGGTTCTGAACTTATATTGAGTATTTTCGTACTCAATTTAAGTATATTTCGAATTATGCTTGATTCAAGTTTACTTTTACTCGAAACAAGTTTACTTATACGTGATTCAAGTATATTCATGCCTGTTTAAAGTAATTCGTACTTAAATCAAGTATTTATTTTAAGTACTAAAAATACTTATTTCAATGCATTTCGTACTTAATTTTAGTACGTGTTTTTTTTCTCTGTGTATCAAATGTCATAACCGTCTTGGCAAGTGATACTAAGAATTCAATATCATTACACTCTGATATCTATAAATCTATTCGCATCATCTAAAAAGTCAAAAGAGTCGGAATCCTATCAGAATTTTCCGCCTAGTGCTCTCAAAGAAATATTTTTATCTTTAAAAGTGTCAGACCATTCACTTATCTCTGTCTTTTTGGAACCTACTTAATTTCTAATAAGTTAAAAATAAAGAATATAGATACCTAATATCCATAGACATTGTGTTTCGCGTGGAAGTTGTACATAAATTGCCGTTTGCTGTCGATTTGTTGTCTGTCTGAAGGTCTATTAACAATTCATTGTCAGTGTCAGTTGAATGTGCAATGGAATTCCTGAATTGAAATGATATTTACTGCACTCACTTGCATTTCATTCAATTATTAACATTTCCCAATTACGTGCCTGGCAATGCAATTGTTAAAATCGAAAGATTTCACTGGGCATTGTCAACATTTGCGCAGGGGCTTTGAGAAAAAGTCTTTTTGGAAAACTCGACACGTCGGTGAACAGTTAGGTTATTAGGGAATCAAATAAAATACAAATGTACATAAACTACAATATTCTTTATGGGTTTATTTATTAAATAGAAAAAGTCACAGACATTTATGAGCAACAAAAATAACTAAGAGACAATTATTTCTAATAGATGAGAATGCAAAGCCGATAAGTGTGACTCGATGTTGATGTTGGAGTCTCTAGCTCAATTGCTTTTGTAGTTGTTATGATCATTATCAAAGAATTTTTAAACACGAAACAAACATGTCAAGCAAATGTGCTTGAAAATTGTTCAAAAACCAAAATAATAATATTTTCAACTGCATTTTTTTTTAATTTTCTCTTCTTTTTTTGGACGCGTCATGTTGTTTTGATTGTGGCGATAAAATTGTTGTCGTTAGAAATTATAAAGCGTTTGTTTTTGATGAGGCTCATTTATTTATGAAAGAGTCTAAAGAGTTCCCTCAAAGTAAACCAGTTTATATTTCCAACTTTGATGCGATGATATACATATGTATCTAAAATGTTGAGCAGAATATTATTACAGGGTCTTTCCCCGAGTCTACCTCTCCCAAGTAAGTACTTACTCCACATGCAGACAGTTGAAAGAAAGCCAAGTGAAGTCAACGCTTGCCACATGACTTTGCCTCGCATCCATCAAGCTCAACGTGGGCGATGGGGATTCAGTTCATCTCCCTCTCCCTATCTCTATCTGTCTCTTTCTGTGTATCTTTTGCGCTGTAAAGTATCTTCAATTGTTGTGCGTTGCGCTGATTAATCATGTTACCACTGACAGCTCAACTTTGCGTTCAAGCTGCTTATTAAATTGGCTTAAGATTGCTAGATAAACGTAATAAAAAAACGTCTCAGATACAGATACATTCATAGTAGCTTCATATGGAATGTACGTGTAGGTATGAGGACCCCACAAATTGATAAATGCACAAATCGCATTGGCAGCCAGCCACTCAACCATTCAACCACTCAGTGGTTGCCTGTATTCCCTCAATGTACCCACTTGAAAGTAAACTCGCAACAAAAGCGTTTCATATGAAATTGATGCGATTTCAGTCAGATCGCGTGTGTCTGTCGCCTCACAGATAGATATATATCAATATATCTCTTATTATTTTCAATTAATTTGTGCGCTTTTGTTGTGCTCATTTAAGAGGCAAATCATTAAAAAAAAGAAAAAGTAAATAAATAAATAAATCAAAATACACAATGCCAAATTGTGCATACAAATACGAATTGAATTGAGTCCTCAAGTGGGTGTACTGTTTATTATGCCAATCTGGTTAATGTGCCACTAACGCTCTCGATATATGCACATACTTACTTATATAGGAAGTCAACGAAAACAGTCATAATAATTTAAAATATACTGCTAAATGCATTCTAAAGCTAATTACATTTTCAGTTCTTAGTCTATTTTAATTTCCTGAATCATTTTTGCTATGAATGAATCATCTTCTGTGAACTATGAAAAAGTCTACTTAGAAGAAACGTCAACTGGGATGAAATTCAGATCTCTTTGTAGCAATGTATACCGATTACAATTATTCAAGAATAATCAATCTAACTATCCTTTTTCAAATCTAAATGCAAATATTTTCAAGATAATTACTTTATTTCATTCTTTTAAAATTTAATTTTATGTTAATTTTTACGATTATTCTAAATAATTATTTCCAATTCGTTTTCCTGTTCACTTGAATGACTTCATTAGAACTAGTTCGTTCCCTTTCGGCCTTTGCGAATTGATTTCGATTTAGTGTTTAGTTACATCAAGGTGACAGCTCTACCACAATATTAAGAGAGAGTAAACATAAACATGATTCTTGTTGTGTCTCATGTAGAGTATCTTCATTTTGTAAGTAGAAACTCTGAGTTTTTGTCCAACTTCTTAGGCTTCCGCAACAACTTTTACTTTCAGACAGATACAGCGTCCAGCTGCATGCAACACCCACAACACAAGGCAAGAGGCAACAGTCAACAGGCAACAACACCCGGGAGGTAACCCACACACATGCCACAAACAGGCAAAGAGCGGGTTCATCCATTTAAAGCCAAATGAAACATACAAAAGCGCCCATTAGCAAATAGGGGGGACGCACTCGTGTCGTGTTTTGGCCGTGTCGTATCGTGTGTTGTTGTGTCTCTTTCCCTCTGTGTCTCTGTGTGTCTGTGTGTGTGTGTTGTCCGACTGTCAGACTGACAGAGGGGCGCAGCCGCAGACGGCGACACAAGCTCAAGCCTGCCACCACCACCAAAAACCGAATAACTGAAAGAAAAAAAAATAAAACAGGAACTCCTCTCGCTAAATGCTAACTGGCCCATGGTTGCACATGGTGACAGGAGGACTGGAGGACTGGAGGGAACATGGGGCAAGGGGAGACGACGCGTGTTGCAGCAACTACTTTGCATACACGCTGCACATAAACAACGCTGACTAAAAACGGCGACAACTATAATTAAGCTTAATTGCTGTTTAATGTGAGCCACAGACAAAGTCGTACTCGAAGTCGGAAAGTTTGTTTTTTTTTGTTGAATTTATCAACCGCCCACGCAATGACAGTGACTGCTAAACATTTCGCATACACCCGTACCTTAACTCGCGTACTCCATTTCATTTAGTTCAACTTAGTTATATTTATAATGTTAAGAAAACTAGAGTAGAGCCAGGTGGTTGAGCGTAATTGATATAGTCGCTTATCTTGTGGCATTATTGTTTTTGGAGTGTCGGGGAAATTAATTAGCAATTAAAAATGCAGCTCCAGCAATGTGCAGCGTTCCTCTAATCTGTTGTAGAAACACTCGTAATTCATATTTATAAATAGACAAACATTATTCAAGGTGTCCGAGCGGGTCGAGAACCGTAAATTAAATCAAAATCAAAATGAAAACGATATGGTTAGAATTTATAACGAAAAAAGGTAAAGAATAAATAATACAGAAAATTAAAAGCAAGAAATGCATACTATGAAATAAAGAACTTTTAATACTCTATCATAAATTAGAATTTATAAACCTTTTTAAAAGAATCTTTGCAATGCAAGATTGGGATACACCTTTAAACCTTTCAAAAAATCCTAATCTGACATAAAATAAACTTTCCTATAAATACGAAACTTTGTTAATTTTTAAAATTAAATGATGTAATTTACAATATAGTAAGGTTCATGCAAAGCTTATTTATCAGATAGCTATAGTACTTTATCTAGAACTAAGATAAATAATACAATTTCAGGAACTTGTTATGGAACATTAATCAAATGTTTATTTATGATAATAATATTTATGATTGTTCGTTTGTCTAGGTTATGTATAGATAATTCTTCACTTTTAACATTCTGTAACTTAACTAAACTAAAAATATGAAATTTTGTTGCAAAGGAAATGCATTTCTAAAATGAAATGGGATAACTTGGAATATAGTTAGGATTATCAAAAACAGTAGACTTACTTAGAGTTATAGTTATAGTACCTTATCTAGAACTAAAATTAATAAATAATTTTCCGGATCGAGTTATAGAACATTAATGAAATATTTATGGAAATTCTGATTCTTCGTATAAACAACATGTTTGGCTAAATTTAATTTAGATACTTAATTATTTTCAATTTCACTTCAGCATATCTGTATGCGCTAGCGTAGCTTAATATCCCTTTTGTCAGGGTATTTAGAAAAAAAAAACCCATTTGGTCCGTGGCCGCCTACAAATTTGACGGCATACCGTTTTCGGACCCCGACCACAGCCGGCAATTGGAGGTTGGGGTTGTTGCAACTTGGCAGTTGGATCTTGGCTGTTGGCTGTTGGCAGTCGGCAGTTGCCAGTTGGCAATTGATTGTTTCGTTGTTGGCCGGCGTGTGACTCAATCTCCCAGCTGCAGTTGATCGACCGATTGGCGACCCAGTGGCGACGACTGATCCATTTGGCAATGAACTTTTCGATATCGAAATATGTATGCATGGGCTAAAAGGTAGATAGAGATAAATAAACCAAACGTGGCGCTGGCAATTTGACTTTGAACTCGGTCAAGTCGAGACACATTTGAAGCTGTTTGCATATTTAATTGAACACCTACAACTGCAACTAACACTGCAACAACACCAACAACAACAACAACAACAACAACAACAATAGTAACAATAACAGTTAACAGTAACAGCATTGGCAACAAATGGTCCGCAGCTGTGTTGGCATAATAATAAGCATTATAATCAGGCGCAAAAGGCTCAATAGGCCAATTGGCTGCCGGCCATGTAAATGTACAGTTACTTTGTCAAAGCGTTAAGTCGTGCCTGACAATATAATGACCATTTATGCATAAACCTATGGCCCCTCCGCCAAATCTCATTAAAACACACAACAACTGCTACACAAACTCCTACACCAATCTGCAAATCTCATAATTCTAAAGATTTCCATAATAAAAACAATGCAACAGAACAATTTTGATAATTTTTAGACTCTGTACTTTCAATATTGCAAATGTTATCGAACTTTTAACTGATTGTGTATGCATGAAATTTAATATTGCATTTTAAAAGATATCGATGTTATCGATAAAAATAAAATTTTTTCATGCAATGGCATTCTACATAATTTTTTGTACAGCTCCTCTTTATAAACAATAAGGTATTTGGAAAAATCTTAAAATTAATATGATCAAGTTGTACATTCATATTTTAACTGTTTATTTTCATACGAATAATTTCATGTGTGTTGGTTTTCTATGCATCCCTGGTAAATGCGCTTTTTTATTTTTTTGGTGCTTTCGATTTGAAATGAATTGAATATCGAATGTGAATTTGACAATGTCAACTTGACATTGCCAACTTGAACTAAATATTGGTGATAAAGTTGTAGTAGCCAGGGCAAGCTTTTAATTTTTCTGTCAATCAAAGAAAATTTGATATCGTTGTATATGTCCGGCATTGATTGCTTTCAAATATAATCTGATTCGCAACTGTACAAGGTAAGATATTTGTAATATTATATTATCATAAAGTTATGTTGTATCATGTATGTTTGTATGTAAACTAGCGCAATGCGGCCTCGACGCAGTAAGCGCATCCAACGGATGCAAAGGAGAAGTGCTAATACTGCGCCGACTGCTCCTAGGAGAGTAAGGGGTCCTCCTTTACGACTGCTGCAAGCACGTGCCAGAGCTCAGCGAGCTACAGAAAATTATGAGAGAAGCCTCGAAAGGAACAGACGCCCAGATATTAATGATATTCCAGTTCTACGCATGTATTTTGGCTACGCAAGCCCCAATGATGACAACAATTTTATAAACATTAGGAACTACATTAACAATGACAATGAGGACGATGAGGATAGTTTAAGAAACCTGGACGAGTTTTTTGTACGCGTCGCACTTTACGAGTGTCCCTCTTTGGCCGAATTATTTCAGACCAACATTTTAGAGGCTTTAAGGAAGTTCCGTAGAATTATTCGATATTTGTTTTATCATAACATAAATTAGAATCAAGCTCATCTCATGATGTGAAATCATTTCCTGTACATAAAATACATCTTACGTCCTTCAAGGACGAATACTAAGTATCCTTAACAAAAAATTACCTGCAAAATTCAAAATAAGTAAATAAAACATGTTTTTTTTGGATAGTTATACAGGCATTTGTAACACAGTCTCAACTCTTTATAAATAAATAGGTGGCATTCCGTCTCACGGAAAAAATCCAAAAAGTATTTCTGTTAGATTGAAGTATTTACAGTCACTATTTTATTATATAAAAGGATCCTTAATATTTGTCCTTGAAGGACATATGATATATTATATGATAGGTATTGAGCCATAGATCAAGAATAATTATAAATTTTGATAATGCACCTCCTGGTTCAATAGATATTTGAGTTTAACTTTTATTTTTGATTTTTAAAATAAAAGTTACGGAATAACTCTTATTTCTAACTTTTTCAATAAAAATCAAAAATAACTCTTAATTTTGATTTTTATAATTAAAATGAAAAATAAGAGTTATTTTGTAACTTTTAAATATAAAATTGAGACTTAATTATTATTTTTGATTTTTTTAATAAAAATTGAAATGATAACAATTATTTTTATTATATAAATTGCAAATAAAAGTTTTTGGCTGATATCGGTAATAACGAATAAAAAATGAAATTTGGTGTTTTATGTTGCTGTAACTTATTTCCTTCACGTTGATTTTTTTAGTTACAATTTTCAATCATAACTCTTATTTACGGTCCCTGCATTCTACGTAATTTTTTGTACAGCTCCTGTTTATAAACAATAAGGTATTTGAAAAAATCTTAAAATTAATATGATCAAGTTGTACATTCATATTTTAACTGTTTATTTTCATACGAATAATTTCATGTGTGTTGGTTTTCTATGCATCCCTGGTAAATGCGCTTTTTTATTTTTTTGGTGCTTTCGATTTGAAATGAATTGAATATCGAATGTGAATTTGACAATGTCAACTTGACATTGCCAACTTGAACTAAATATTGGTGATAAAGTTGTAGTAGCCAGGGCAAGCTTTTAATTTTTCTGTCAATCAAAGAAAATTTGATATCGTTGTATATGTCCGGCATTGATTGCTTTCAAATATAATCTGATTCGCAACTGTACAAGGTAAGATATTTGTAATATTATATTATCATAAAGTTATGTTGTATCATGTATGTTTGTATGTAAACTAGCGCAATGCGGCCTCGACGCAGTAAGCGCATCCAAAGGATGCAAAGGAGAAGTGCTAATACTGCGCCGACTGCTCCTAGGAGAGTAAGGGGTCCTCCTTTACGACTGCTGCAAGCACGTGCCAGAGCTCAGCGTGCTACAGAAAATTATGAGAGAAGCCTCGAAAGGAACAGACGCCCAGATATTAATGATATTCCAGTTCTACGCATGTATTTTGGCTACGCAAGCCCCAATGATGACAACAATTTTCTAAACATTAGGAACTACATTAACAATGACAATGAGGACGATGAGGATAGTTTAAGAAACCTGGACGAGTTTTTTGTACGCGTCGCACTTTACGAGTGTCCCTCTTTGGCCGAATTATTTCAGACCAACATTTTAGAGGCTTTAAGGAAGTTCCGTAGAATTATTCGATATTTGTTTTATCATAACATAAATTAGAATCAAGCTCATCTCATGATGTGAAATCATTTCCTGTACATAAAATACATCTTACGTCCTTCAAGGACGAATACTAAGTATCCTTAACAAAAAATTACCTGCAAAATTCAAAATAAGTAAATAAAACATGTTTTTTTTGGATAGTTATACAGGCATTTGTAACACAGTCTCAACTCTTTATAAATAAATAGGTGGCATTCCGTCTCACGGAAAAAATCCAAAAAGTATTTCTGTTAGATTGAAGTATTTACAGTCACTATTTTATTATATAAAAGGATCCTTAATATTTGTCCTTGAAGGACATATGATATATTATATGATAGGTGTTGAGCCATAGATCAAGAATAATTATAAATTTTGATAATGCACCTCCTGGTTCAATAGATATTTGAGTTTAACTTTTATTTTTGATTTTTAAAATAAAAGTTACGGAATAACTCTTATTTCTAACTTTTTCAATAAAAATCAAAAATAACTCTTAATTTTGATTTTTATAATTAAAATGAAAAATAAGAGTTATTTTGTAACTTTTAAATATAAAATTGAGACTTAATTATTATTTTTGATTTTTTTAATAAAAATTGAAATGATAACAATTATTTTTATTATATAAATTGCAAATAAAAGTTTTTGGCTGATATCGGTAATAACGAATAAAAAATGAAATTTGGTGTTTTTTATGTTGCTGTAACTTATTTCCTTCACGTTGATTTTTTTAGTTACAATTTTCAATCATAACTCTTATTTACGGTCCCTGCATTCTACGAAATTTTTTGTACAGCTCCTGTTTATAAACAATAAGGTATTTGAAAAAATCTTAAAATTAATATGATCAAGTTGTACATTCATATTTTAACTGTTTATTTTCATACGAATAATTTCATGTGTGTTGGTTTTCTATGCATCCCTGGTAAATGCGCTTTTTTATTTTTTTGGTGCTTTCGATTTGAAATGAATTGAATATCGAATGTGAATTTGACAATGTCAACTTGACATTGCCAACTTGAACTAAATATTGGTGATAAAGTTGTAGTAGCCAGGGCAAGCTTTTAATTTTTCTGTCAATCAAAGAAAATTTGATATCGTTGTATATGTCCGGCATTGATTGCTTTCAAATATAATCTGATTCGCAACTGTACAAGGTAAGATATTTGTAATATTATATTATCATAAAGTTATGTTGTATCATGTATGTTTGTATGTAAACTAGCGCAATGCGGCCTCGACGCAGTAAGCGCATCCAACGGATGCAAAGGAGAAGTGCTAATACTGCGCCGACTGCTCCTAGGAGAGTAAGGGGTCCTCCTTTACGACTGCTGCAAGCACGTGCCAGAGCTCAGCGTGCTACAGAAAATTATGAGAGAAGCCTCGAAAGGAACAGACGCCCAGATATTAATGATATTCCAGTTCTACGCATGTATTTTGGCTACGCAAGCCCCAATGATGACAACAATTTTCTAAACATTAGGAACTACATTAACAATGACAATGAGGACGATGAGGATAGTTTAAGAAACCTGGACGAGTTTTTTGTACGCGTCGCACTTTACGAGTGTCCCTCTTTGGCCGAATTATTTCAGACCAACATTTTAGAGGCTTTAAGGAAGTTCCGTAGAATTATTCGATATTTGTTTTATCATAACATAAATTAGAATCAAGCTCATCTCATGATGTGAAATCATTTCCTGTACATAAAATACATCTTACGTCCTTCAAGGACGAATACTAAGTATCCTTAACAAAAAATTACCTGCAAAATTCAAAATAAGTAAATAAAACATGTTTTTTTTGGATAGTTATACAGGCATTTGTAACACAGTCTCAACTCTTTATAAATAAATAGGTGGCATTCCGTCTCACGGAAAAAATCCAAAAAGTATTTCTGTTAGATTGAAGTATTTACAGTCACTATTTTATTATATAAAAGGATCCTTAATATTTGTCCTTGAAGGACATATGATATATTATATGATAGGTATTGAGCCATAGATCAAGAATAATTATAAATTTTGATAATGCACCTCCTGGTTCAATAGATATTTGAGTTTAACTTTTATTTTTGATTTTTAAAATAAAAGTTACGGAATAACTCTTATTTCTAACTTTTTCAATAAAAATCAAAAATAACTCTTAATTTTGATTTTTATAATTAAAATGAAAAATAAGAGTTATTTTGTAACTTTTAAATATAAAATTGAGACTTAATTATTATTTTTGATTTTTTTAATAAAAATTGAAATGATAACAATTATTTTTATTATATAAATTGCAAATAAAAGTTTTTGGCTGATATCGGTAATAACGAATAAAAAATGAAATTTGGTGTTTTTTATGTTGCTGTAACTTATTTCCTTCACGTTGATTTTTTTAGTTACAATTTTCAATCATAACTCTTATTTACGGTCCCTGCATTCTACGTAATTTTTTGTACAGCTCCTGTTTATAAACAATAAGGTATTTGAAAAAATCTTAAAATTAATATGATCAAGTTGTACATTCATATTTTAACTGTTTATTTTCATACGAATAATTTCATGTGTGTTGGTTTTCTATGCATCCCTGGTAAATGCGCTTTTTTATTTTTTTGGTGCTTTCGATTTGAAATGAATTGAATATCGAATGTGAATTTGACAATGTCAACTTGACATTGCCAACTTGAACTAAATATTGGTGATAAAGTTGTAGTAGCCAGGGCAAGCTTTTAATTTTTCTGTCAATCAAAGAAAATTTGATATCGTTGTATATGTCCGGCATTGATTGCTTTCAAATATAATCTGATTCGCAACTGTACAAGGTAAGATATTTGTAATATTATATTATCATAAAGTTATGTTGTATCATGTATGTTTGTATGTAAACTAGCGCAATGCGGCCTCGACGCAGTAAGCGCATCCAAAGGATGCAAAGGAGAAGTGCTAATACTGCGCCGACTGCTCCTAGGAGAGTAAGGGGTCCTCCTTTACGACTGCTGCAAGCACGTGCCAGAGCTCAGCGTGCTACAGAAAATTATGAGAGAAGCCTCGAAAGGAACAGACGCCCAGATATTAATGATATTCCAGTTCTACGCATGTATTTTGGCTACGCAAGCCCCAATGATGACAACAATTTTCTAAACATTAGGAACTACATTAACAATGACAATGAGGACGATGAGGATAGTTTAAGAAACCTGGACGAGTTTTTTGTACGCGTCGCACTTTACGAGTGTCCCTCTTTGGCCGAATTATTTCAGACCAACATTTTAGAGGCTTTAAGGAAGCTCCGTAGAATTATTCGATATTTGTTTTATCATAACATAAATTAGAATCAAGCTCATCTCATGATGTGAAATCATTTCCTGTACATTTCTCGTTTTTCATCTTTCTTTTTATTATTCTCTCTCGCTCTCTGGTTGCACCTCCAAATGATTAATTGGCTGGCACGCGTTGCCGATGCCTATCGTCTGGCCAAGTGACAAAAATCAATGCGCTGCAAATGTGCGAGATGCAACCGCGTGTTGCAAGTGCCCGCAGCAGAGAGCCAGAGTCAGAGTCAGAGGTTGCAGCGTGTGTGTCGCGACGTGTGAGTTACTCAGAAATGCCAGGGCTCATAAATCTTTAGTCCCAGATCAACCCGATCCCGATGTCATTTGGCAACCTGTAGCCCACGCAGTTGAATGAAGAGTGAAGGCTGCTTATCGGCTGCCAACTATCGCAGAGCCAAGACAATTCTTCTTCGGAATGTAATGTGTAATGAAACGGAAGTTGTCGACTATCAATCTCAATTAAATTGATTGCTACCGAATGCAGCCACAATAATATCACTTGTACTTTAGCACAACAAACACACGTGAGTTGTGTAAAAGAAGTATCACTTTTTAAGCCTGATGGCCGGGCAAGATATTCACACTATTCTTATGAAGAGCTACAGTTTTAAATAAACTGAATACTTATACAAAAAAACATTACAAATGTATTTATCTTTTAGAAATTATAGCTTGTGTGACAATTCCATAAAGAAGTTGTATTTAGAATTATTTTCTAAGCCAAGTTATGGAATCTATAAATTGCTCAATAAAAATAATAAGAGAATAGTTAATAATAATAATAATAAATAATTTCACCAATTTTGATGCACAATATTTTAATTAATTTTCTCTTTGACAAGCGTAACTTCCACATTTTTTTGGAATTATTAACAAACTTGGATGTATTTTTCCATATGTAGCAATTACTTGCATATCTTTCAGTTGTCGGGAACCTTGTCTTAACATAAATTTGAGCAGCTTTACAATTTTTTATAGACCAAGTTGACAATTCAAGAGTTTGCTGTGTAAATTGCGCACATCCGTTGGTTTGGCAAAAGGAACCGCAATAATTTGCAGCAATATGGCTAAAATAAACGCAAAGCGTTCTTGCTAATAGTGTTGGTGTTGGTATTGCTGTTGCAGTTGCTGTAAGTGTTGGCTATGGGCTCTCGACCTGGCTGAGAAGTGGCAATAAACAAAGCCAAGAGCACGCGTTATTTTGTGCACATTTCCATGCAAATGTTGGCGGCAAATCAGCGCAAATGAAAGAAGCAGCGACAACTGCCACAACAGCTACAACAACAACAACTGGCTTGAGCAATTGGCAATTGCGTGTTGCACAATCATTGGGAGCAGGAGAGGCAACTAAACTGGCAGCCTACACAGAACTGGCAATAGACTGGAGACCCCCAGAAGAACATGACATCAAATGGCAAACAAAGAGCAATTACATGAAGCGACAAACCGAATAGAACAGAACTCAATGGATGCAACATGGCTTGCAACTGTGGCACATGGGCGGGCGAGTGGCATTAAAAAAGCCCACGATGCCAAAAAAAAATAACTGACTCACATGCTAAAGATGCGTTGGACGCTCGCTTGGCATAGGTATCGATATCGGTGTTGGTATTGGTATTGGTATCGATGTATCGACATTGACTGTTGCATGCCATATAAACGTTGCTAAACTAAAGAGCTAAAGCCATTTATCACTCCTGCTCCTGCTCCTGCTCCTGCTCCTGCTCCTAATGCCCCGTCTAATTAATGATAATGTTCCTAACGAATATGCGACTCGACTCGACTGCAGTTTCAGTTCCAATTCCAATTCCAGTTCTACTTCCACCTTCAGTTGCCACAGCTCATCAGTTAACGTTTTCATTAACCATATGTCACACGCACGTCCCTTTTAGCCACAAAGGGTCCTCTGGCAACCCTTCCCTCAACTTGGACCCTTGAAAATTAAATTATGCGCTCGGTCGCGTGTCCTGCGCTCGAGTTCTGTTCACAGTCGGCGTGTGATGAGTCAAAATACATAAAAAAAAGAGATATACATACATATAAAAATGCATAAAGTCTTTTCTATATTCTTTGCCCACACGTTATGAGTTCCCTTTTCCATTCCCAGTCCCATTCGCATTTCCCATAAATTTCAGAAGCTCCTCTGGCCAGTTGTGCAAACTGTTTGCAGTTGGCGCGTGTTTCGGTCCAAAAAGGTGTTAAAACTGTGCCACAAAATTGTTTTTGTTTTTGTACTGTTTGGAAATAGCCCGGGGTGGTTTTTTTTTATAACCGTCTGACTTTTTGGCTATCTTATGAAGATACCCCGACATAATTACGCATTTTGTCGACAATGAAGTTTATGTTCTTTTACGAGGCGCGTGCCCGGATACGAGTAGAGTTCAAGTCAATGTATGACAAGGTGCTCAAAAGTTCTTTATAAAGCCCTGACACGCAATGCCCTTTGAACTAGGGGTTAATATTTCTGGTTTTTTTTGGTGTGTTTTAATATGCTGTGAAGAACTATATAATTACAGAGGCACGAGAATCTAATTTGGAGCATAGTTGATTTCGAGGGCGGATTATATGTATTTAGCTCAAGGAAAGTGTGAAGAATTCCTTACATCATTTAATGATCAATTATGATCTCTCAAGAACTGTGATATAGTATCGTAAGTGGTTCGTAATCCATTGCGTAATCTACGAATTTGATTTGAAGTTAACCCAATTAACTATTAACCTAATTTACATACAAGGCAGCATAAAAACAAAGTTCCACATCATGCTGAGAGTACTTCATATAATTAGCCAAGTTCCAACAAAAAAGCGAGACTCACGCATTTGATTTGCCAAAATGAGGAGAGAAAAAAAAGAAGGCATTGAAAATTGGCAGCCTCAGTTACATAATCAATATGGATGTGGCTCTAGCTGATTGATGGATTGGCGAAAGATCAAAGTGAGGCAGAGCTGAGGCTAGAGAAACCACTTGGTTATTGAAAGACTAATTCAATTGGTTTATAATTGAACTAAGGAGGCGCGACGAGGCGACGAGACGTGCAGACTTCGGAATCAGTTTGAGTTGCTTTAATGAGTTAACATCGAGACGGACAGACTCACATGTGGCTTGCTGGCACAGCAGGTTTATTACCCGCTTTGGCCAAGTTAATAATTTAATGGTCAACGTTGTAATTTTTCTACAAAATTGATCAGTAATCTCCAGAGCAGAGCAGAGCACCGCTCGCGCCGAGTCCAATTCAATTCAATTCAAACTGAATTCAATTGAATGCAATTGCGATTGAAAATGAAATTTAATGCCGAATTAATAGAGAAAAATCTGTTGTGGCATGCGGCTTGCCGCATGATGTGTTGAAATGATGATGCTATACATTTATGGATTGATGGATAGCCACAACTTTAGTTGGTCATTAGACTTGAGGGCGTGGCCGGCGCCCACGCTAATTAGCCATGGCAAGGCCCCCAGCCAGGGGGACAGACAAACAGACATATAGAGAAACAGACAAACAGAGAAACAGACAAATGCAAATTTATACGAGGTCTTGAACATTTCGAAAAGCTTAAAGTGTGTGTCCTTTGTTTAATTAGTACTCTGAAAAATTAGCAAAATAAAAAAGGGAAAATAAATACTTATACAATAAAAATCGCATAAATATTTAAGCGGATTATGCGGCGATTTATCAAAAGCAATTAAAGAGCAACGAAAATGAGTTATTTTTATGCGAGAATTACTCGAATTTTGCTTATTCGTGGAATGCGCTTTGATGACAAATAGTAGCAAAAATGTTGCGCCATAACTTTGCCCAACGGAGGGTGTAGGAGAAGGTTGGAGGGATAAAAAACAACGGCGAGACAAAATGTTTATAATGCTGCTAAAAGCATGTCAGTACGAGTATCTCGCAGATACAAATCAGAAAGCGGCTCACAGGCAAAGTGGGCCACGATGCGGCAACCACAGGCTGGCAGTCTGACGATCTGGCAATCTGTCCGACTGTCTGTCTGTCTGTCCGGCAGTCTGACAATCTGGCAACCAGGCGGCTATCTGTGCAGATCAAAGCCGCTTGAGAAATCTGTGAGATATACGAGTATATTTAGCAGCTCCCGTGGCAAGTGGAGGCCAAGTCTTTAGCTTAAATACTAATTACCCTATGGGGAGCTCTGCTCTGCCAGCTTATCGCTGCAGGAGCGCTACCTCAAGTCGTGAGTCGCAAGGCTCCAGTTGCATTTGCAGTTGCAAGCTCCATGCTGCATGCTCCACAGTCGGTGGCACAGTCTCCAGAGTTTGCGTTGTGCGTTGTGCGACGCGTCGTCAATATTTGTCAAACTGTCATTCGGTTTGACATTTACGTTTGATCAACACCAGGTTGCAACTTGCAACTTGCAACTGGCCAGTGGCTGTTGTCCCTGTCCGCTGGATGCTTGCCGCTTGCCTCTAGCCTCTTTCCAGTTGCCAGTTGCCACTGCTGGGCAGACAGTTGTGTTGCACGTTGCACGCTTTCAAGCCAGGAGCCGCTTACCGTCCGCTTTGCCATCGTCGTTGACATAGTGAGATAAAAAGCTAAAGCGAAAACTAGCCCAACTCCGATTTTTCAATCTGCTGCAATTTAAAGGCGACACATTAACGAGTTCGAGACAACGGCAAACACCAAACACCAATCACCAAACACTGTGAGTGTCGGCGTTGTTGCCTTGACGCGCTTTTGTTATACAATCTGCCCCACATAAGAAATCCGAGAGTGAGTGCTGCAACTGAAACTGTGGCAACTTGCAGCTGAACATCTGCTGTGGACAGTCAAACTTCATTTCAGATAGAAGGAAATCTGTACAGAAGTAAAAACTATGCAGGTATGTTGTTGATTTATCTATTCAGACCGCTAAGAGTGAAAATTAATTTAAAATTAAACTAAGGGCATAACAATGAATTTAAGGTTTATTAATAAAAAGAGTAAATTATACATAAATTTAAATTAAAAAATTAAAATAAATTAAATATTTAAAACAAGAGTTATTATATACGTTTTATACTCACATAAGAGAACGAAACCCATTATATTGTCAATTCATGTTTGAAATAAGTCAGCTAAAGAATAAAATGTATACCGATATACTTCAACAATTTGATTCAATATATACAAAAAGATTATAAACAAAACTTTGAAATTCAACGCTGCTTAAGAATAACAATTAATATTTGCTATTTTTGTAACTTGTACTATAAGTAAACAACTTTAGTTTCAGATAGAAAGATTTCTGTACAGAAGTAAAAACATCGGAATTGTCTGTTAGTTATGTTTTGAGTTTTATTGAAATGCTAAAGCCGTTAAATATTAAAAAGTTTATTTGAGTTTTATTCTAAAGCAATTTCTAACTCATCAGGATATATAAAAAATAAATTTGAATTCATTTGAAATAATAATAATAATATATTACTAACAAATTTAAATTTACTTAAGCTTCCTCTTGATATTACTAATAAATTTAGATTTATCTACAATTTCTCCAACTTGTATCTTTCTTTCCATATTTGTTTCTATCTTTTCAGATTGTTGGCCTATTAATATTTACCGATCAGACTGAAAATCGTTTTTATTGCAAGTCTCACAAATCTCTTTTAAACTTATCCTTAAAATATCTACAATTACAAATCATATTGGCCACGTTTATCAACAATTGCTCACCTAATTGGCTACCAGTTTGCGCAGATTATCGTGACGCAAGCTCTTGTGGATGATTTATTAACAAAGACTGAAAGTTCACGAAACATAAATCATAAATTTTGATAGGAATACGAGATGATTACGTTGAGTATCTTGTGATTCTTGATGCAAGTGAAATTGCAGTCAATTGACAGGAATTTCTATAGTTTCACGCTGATTTCTGGCTGCTGGAATTGTGCTACCTTGTATCTCACTCTGACAGCTTCCCTCACCTCTCTCTATCTCTTTTTCTCACTCTCTCACTCTGCTCATTAAGCTTTAAGCGCTGATTGATTGAGGTTGCCAAAAGTGCACAAAAAGCATGACCTTCATATGAAAAAATGCGGGCAAATAAACTTCCGTTGTGTGTGATTGACCAAGCCGTAGCCACTTGGCCAGTTGGAGTCTTGGCCACTTGGCACACTTTTACTTGGCTCATCTCCTGGCTAAAACCTGCGTCCATTCAGTGTGTGTGTGAGTCACTGAAAAGTTGGCCAAGTTCAGGCTCAGCTGGAGACACCCGCAGCCTCGAGAGTCGGCAAAATGAATTTTTATGCTGCGTAAGAATTTGTTAACAGGCATGTTTAGGAGCGCCCCAAGCTCGCAACTAAACACATCACAAGAACAACAATAATATACACACAAGAAACACACACGCACACACACTGTTAAAGAGAAGAGCGTTTATATTTTTGTGAATGAAGTCAAGAGTTTCTCCATGGCGTTTTTGTGGGGCTCGGGTCTTTGGCTTGAGAACATGCGTGGCGTGTGGATTTTTATGTTCCATCAATGAAATGGCATTTAATTAACATAATTTTTATTGATCGAAAATTCGAAAACAACAGAAACAACAACAGAAAGGCAACAACAACAACAGCAACAACAATCGATAGGCGATCAGTGTGGCAAGTTCTTTCAACTTGCTGGGGCGATAATTTGCATAATGCGCACATTGAAATCTTTGGCATAGATTGAGGCCCCCATTTCCATTTCCATCGCCATCTCCATCTCCTCCAAAGGGCAAACAATAGCTCTCTTCCCCATCTCTGTGTTTTTCGAGGCAGATCGCGTGGGCTTTAATCGCCTTGTAGTGTATATACTTAAGTATATATATTTATATATGTATCTTAAATATGCATGTAAATGCCGTCAAGTGTTTGGCCACAACCGGCGAAATTATGATTAAAATTTAGATAGTACTTCGGGGGTCCAACAGGTGACAATCGAAGTATATATAAGACACATATATATCTCTAGCATCAATCTTGCATTAGTTTGTGCTGAGTTCACTGCATTATTCATGGATAATCTATAGCTCGATGCCCTTAAGTTGTCGGCAAAGGTAAAGTTTTATTTAAGGGAGAGAGTGTTAAGATTGGTGACAACTAATAAAATCAACTACCGTTAGGAGTATAGATCTGAAAGCTGAACATGATCTCCCTGGGAATGATCTTCGAGTCTCAACCTGACTTTAATTAAGTGTAGATTTTTGACTGGAGAGCGATCACTATATTAAATTTGTAAATACTATTTCTATTGCTTTAAGTGTAAGTGCTCAGTATTAAATCATAAGAGTTTAAAGTTACGCTAATGGAAATTCAATCTGTAATTAAAGTATATTTAAGGTTGAAATAAGTTGTTAAACATTTAAAGTGTACAACTCATAATGGAATAATATTATGGGTCAACTTTTCTGTCATTAAATATGAAGCCGGACTTTGTGTTTCATCCTGGGACATAGAAAACATTCTTATTAAAATTATAATACTCTTTATTGCAATCGCTTGACTGTTTTTTATATTTACGAGCATAGTTTTTTATGTCAAATGGAAACTTAATCTGTAATTAGGGCACATTAATTGCAGAAATTAGTTGTTTAAACTTTAAAGTGCAATCACTGTAATGGGCTAATATTATGGGGTAATTTTTCAATCATAAAATACGAGTGTTCATTAAATGTGTAAATTAATCATGAGACAATCTAGCGTTCCATCAATTCTATCCCTCTCATCTATCCAGTTCAAAGCGTGTGTCATAAGCCAAGTTTTACTCTATTGCAATAGTTATATTTTTTTTATTAAAAGCACACTTTGATTTATTGTGTGTGTAAAGTGTCACGCGGGCGACAACAGCCACCGCTGTGCCTGTGACTGCGACTTTGACATGTCACACTGTAGATACAGATACAGATACAGATACATTTGCAGATAGAGATACAGATACAGAAATAGCAACACTCATAGTTACTGTATGCGGAGAGACGACTATCTGATAGCTGGAAATGTCATATTGCAATGCATATTAAATGTAAAACTAATAGAATTTAGCGCCCGACACAAGCAGCAAATGACAGCGATTACAATTATGACAGTTGGAAAGGTTGGCCAACTCAAATGTTGGCTCAAAGCGATTACAATTGCAGTTGCAGTTGAAGTTGCAGTTGCTGTTGATTCTCCATTTTGTGGCTTGAGTGTTGGCGTCATTTGTTGTGCGGGTGTGTGTCAAAGTTATCCACACTCACACACACACACTCACACACACACTGTGAATGATTTCCCACGATTTGCAAACGCCGCTTGCCAAATTCGAATACGAATCCAAAATCCAAATCCAAATCCAATTCAACACAACGAATGACTCATTTTTCAAGACAATAACTTTGAGCTGTAAGAAATGTTCAGCTTTTTAGGCAATAAAAGAGGCAGCTACGAAATGTATCTACGAAGTTGACTCTAAATAGTTGTTTGTAAGCTTCAAAGAAACTAAACCACAGAAATCAATAAAAGCAGCGGATAAAAAGGAGCAGCAACAACAACTGCAACATCAACAACAACTAAAACCATTGCGCAGGCGTCTCACTAACTTTGATGGCCCCAGGGACGGGGGATCTGTACCAGGGCAGGAGGAGAGGTAGTCTAGCTCTGAGCTGCAATTGAGCAATTGAATTCGCACGCTTGCGCGCCTTTTTTCGCCAACTGTTGTTGTTGTTGTGGTTGTTGGTATTGTTGATGTTGCTGCGGCGGCGGATGTCGCAGACACATCTCGGAAGTTTGCCAACGTTGTTGTTGTTGTTGTTGTTGCTGTTTGACTTGCTGTTGTTGTTGAGAAAAGGCAAACAAAAAGAGTGCCAGCTAAGATATTACAAAAATCAATTACCAACACCTCAAAAGTTGTTGCCGCGTTGTAGCTGTTGCTGCCGTAAATGTTTGCCTCTACAGACAACAGCAGCAACATTAACAAAAACGACAATAACATCCCAGCATAGTGCAACAAGAAAACAAAGCACACTTTAAGCAGAACGATGTATAAATACTCTTAGCTATTTCGATTTATAATAGGTAGAACTATATAAATTATATAATATAACGTTTAGTAAAACTTTTGGTAAGTTTGTAGTTAAATCGCTTTTTGCTTTGATAAACTTTTATAACAAAATCAATTAACAATATAAAGAATTTTTTGGATTGTCAAGAAATGATTTATCCAAAATAACTAATAACACAAAATTTTATTTCTTTTGTTATATGCATTATAATTAGGTACTGCTCGATTTATTATTTCATTGCCAAAAAAAAGCGTAAAAATGTATTCTTTATTTCTGTTTAAAGTTCTTAAAAAATGAGTATTATCTGACAAAAGTTTCCCATTATAAACCAGAATATCATTCTTTTAAAAAGATACAGCTTGAAAATAAAGAAAAGTTTTCAGATTACAGTTATTTCTGTTCAAGTGAATCTTATTATATATTTTAATTATTTAACTTATATTTAAATCACTAGTTATAATAATAGATGGCATACAATACGAAACTCTATAAATATGAGTGTTAAACTTTATATTTAGGGTGGACAAGTTTTTATATTTTTGTTTTAATATTATATAAACTGTCATATGGTATTTTTCCCTTACCTGTTTTGTTCTTCTGTTCTAAAAGTCTTTTTGTTTATTTCAAGTCTCCCGAGCAGAACATGAATGTTGAAGACCTCATTCTTTTAGGGTATACAAAATAAGGCAAACGTGCGTGGTTGCTGGTAATAGACACAATCATAAAAATGAAATATATCTGAGAATCTCTCATGACGTTTGGGCTGGCGAAGCGAGACTTGCGCAACGTCGTCGTCGTCGTCGTGGTCGTCGTCGTCTCCTAAGCTGTGCTGCCTCATCAGCGGCAGAGCAGCAGCAGCAGATGTAGCAGGAGTGGTTGAAGCTTGGAGCTTGGAGAGCTTGGAGGTTGGAGGCTGGCCGCCAGCGCTCGTCGATGTCGATAGCCAAAAATGGTAAATGTGGTAAATGGGATAAGGCAGAGCCACGCGTGGGCTGTCAACTAGCAACTAGCAACTTGCAACGGGCAACTGGCTTAGATCACGTGTGCAACACTGCAGATTCTGTAGAGGAGGAGGAGAGTGGAGGGAGGAGGATGGGCAGTCCCAAAAGCTGGGCAGACATTGCATAAGACACGCTTGGGGTGCTCACTGGCAGCTCCTGCTGCCTGCCTGCAAATATTTAAATTATTTCATCGCATAACCAAAATGACCAAAAGGCATGCAGAGACTGCCGCTTGCCTCCTGCTGCCTGCTGCCGCAAACTACAACTACAACTGAAACTACAACTGCAGCCAAAGTTGCCGCTCGTTGTTCATAATTCATGTAAACGCCAAAAAGCCTGGCACAAACCCGGCAGCCGGCAACCGGCAACCCACTAGGCCAAGACACCCAACCAATAGTTTTAGCGAGGTGCGCGATTTGCGTTTAACAATTATTATTGGTGATTAACACGGCATGTACAGAGCTCGTTGATCGAGCTAAGGGAGAGGGGATGCAGAGTCAGGCGGGGGCGAAAACAACCTTCGACACCTGCAGTCAAGTGACTCTGAGTGGTGCCTCAGTGGCTCAGTGGCTTGTTGTCTTGGTGGCAACATGTGGAGCGCCACGTTTGGTTTCTTAATTAAAATATTAAACGAAAATGCAACTGCACAAATTGTAACTGGATCATTGACTTGGCAATGATTGGGATTTGAGATCGGGATCGGGATCGGGTTGGGAATGGAGTACGGGGGAGTTCACGACATGATCATTGCGCACGCCTGAGGTCATGTATAGCCGGTTTAATATTAGTTTATACTCTTAACATTTTCAGAACAGAGGCAATTAGTGCAACATTGATGCACTGACAGAGATTACAGTGGGTTACAATAATAGTTAGTCAGGTCAGGGAATATACAATGTAATATGTGAATAGGAAAGCACTAGTTTGAAATGTACATTTTATTTAAATTGGAGTACATTTTTTTTTAATACAAGTTTTGATTTAGTTCTGAGTAGACAGGAGAGTAGATAAATGAGATAGTTAAGTTCGAGAGAAAGAACAGAAAAATTATTAGAAAAAGGAGATAAGTAGAGAAGTACAAAACAAGAAAATAAAATGGTAAACGATAGAACAAAAATTAAGGAGTAAGTAAATATGTAAAGAGAAAACAAAAGTTGAAAAACTAAGGCAAAGTGACAAACAAATTTTAGAAATTATAATTGTCAAATATAAAAAAATACATCATATTGAAAAGCAAAATACTTAATCACAAGAACAAAGACTAATGATTAAAAAAAACTTCCTTACACCCTTGCAGAGCCTTATGAGAATTAGTATGGAGTAGTTGTGTGCGATGGGGCGTCATATGTATAATCAGGTTCCTTTAGAAAGGATAACAAAGCAAAAGATTACAGTTTAAACATTGTTAAAGAGGAGAAAATGCTTTAATGACATAAACAGTGAATACATGTATTATGTTTTAAGTTATAGTAACTACTTAGTTATGCAAAGATATGGCATAATAAAAGACTGATAATTCGACAATTGCATCTTCAAAACTTGATCATAATTGGACAATACGCAAATCTTTGGCAACAGATAGATTGTCAGGGGTAATAAAAGTACCCGCGGGGATAGAGAAATATTTATATGTATGAATGTGGGGATAGGTGCTGTGAACAAGGATGCTGTGTGAATAAAAAACCAATAAATTTCCAATACCGACATTTAAGACGCACACTTTAATTACAGCTACTTTGAAAAGTATGCGCTCAGCTGGGCTGGCAATTTGTGCAACAGTCAAGGAGGCGAGTGGCACGCAAGGTGGCAAGGTAGCAAGGCGGCAAGGGGTCCAATGGGGCAAGTGGCGGGTGAGATACAACTGTACATGGACATAACCAGCAGATCGTGCGGAACATGGCAAATCTTTTGGCTCGCTCGACGGGTAAAAGATATACAAACAGACTGTCGCCGTAATTCAGTTGGCAGTCAGGAAAAACAAAGTGGCAGCTGGATTGGTAGATCGTTGCTTGACTGTTGGTTAAACGTAGCTTCGTTTAGCGTTCAGATTTATAGGTTGGATTGATCGATGGCTGCAGTTATCATTCAACAATTATAAGGCCCCGCGGATAATCGAGAGCGTCCATTCCGCACACGAATCATTATCATTGACTGACAAATTAACGATCCGTCTACTTACAATACTTGAAGGGGGGAAAAAGCTCAATTTGTGTCACTGAAATTATGTCAAGCACTTGAAACGGTAGCTCACAATGAGCATTTCATATAAAAGTTAATCAAAAATAATACAAATAATAAAAATGAAATTAATTTTTATATTTTTGTGCGCCGTGCGCCATAAAAAACAAACTGACTGTATAACAATAAAGGTAGCCAGAATTGTATAATGAAAATCAACTGAAAGCTGATTTCCAAAGAGAGACAATAACAACAACAGCAACAACAACAACAACAAAAATAATAACTACCAAAAACCCAAAGAAATCCATGAATAATCTTGACAAAAATCAGTACAACAAAAATAACTGGGAAACGTCATAAAGCGTGCTGGAATTTTGATAATGAATAAGACTGTGATTGAGACTGTGATTGCGACTCTCGCTGTGACTGCGATCAGTCACAACTGAAAACCAACAAGAACAACAGCAACAACATTTGTGGCTGCTCTTTAATTGAAACAATAAACAATCATAAAAATGCTGTCATAAAGACATAAAAATCTATGACAGAAACGTTTTTGCTTTTGCTTTTTGGTTAGATTTGAAAATCACACGGTCCAAACACGGGCTTTTGGTCAAAGACATTCGCCCCATTTACTTGGGGGCAACTCGTACTATCTGTAAACAAGAATCTTGTTTGTTTTTCCCCCCGGTGGCATATTGATTTTCATATTGAACGAACAACAACAACAACAACAACAGAGAAAATTTCACTGCATTCGTAAAGTTTTTTTTTATGCGATGCTCTTTAGGCTTTTATTTGGAGCCCGCATTCATATTTCACTGCCAACCAGGGACTTCGTTAGACAAGTTGGTCAATAGCTGAGTAACTGGTCAACAACTGGTCAAGTTTGCCCGCCAAATGAAAACAAGTGTCACATCGAGAGCCCAAACAGCAGCAAACGGTAAGCACAAATCTCAGCTAGTTACTAAGTAAGTAAAGTGTGTAAATATTTATTTAATTATGCTCATATTTATGCAAGCCATATTCAATCTTGGCCCATGGAATGTGAAATGTGCATACTCTGAGTGCTGCCAACCGAAATCAGAGACACACTCGCATACTGTTCGAGTACGAATACTACTTAAACAGTGTCCAACTGCTAGTTCAAGTTAATGCAGTATTTCTCACTTCACTTGGGAAAGTTGCATTAAGTGAGAAAGATAAATAACTACATAATATATATAAATAAACAATTTCTTAGATGATCAAATTGTAACAGAAAATTCTGTTTTTATTACTCAAGCTTTTCTTGAGAATCTTCAGTATCTTTAGGTAAAACCTAGTCCCAGTTAGTGCTATGACTTAACTGATTACTGCATTGGTAACATAGAATTGAATAAATAGTGATCCATAAAGAGAATCGCACATTATTGTATAGCATCTATACTTATCATGCGATTGGTATAAAAATGAATGATTTGAGAAATTATATTAAATAAATAAATTTAATTAACATACATCCAACAAAAGATCAGTATGTATCTCATTGTAATAAATGATTGATGCTGGTAAGAAATATATTTACTATATAAGATCGTAAAGTAAACTTTCTACAAACTTGACTATAGTATTTTTAAATTTGCTTTACTCTTGTACCCTTATCGATTCAGGAGGACAGGGAGAGACTGACTAAAGGACAGACTGAAGGCAGGTACAACTCGAATCGACTATTATTGTTGAAAATGAATAAGTAGGTAATCTTTATGAAATCATAGAGATCTCTCACTACCCGTTCATTTAAGTTTATTGGAATTTCAATACTTATCATGCGTTCCAACTTAACAAAGAGACGGCACTGAAAATGGAAATTCTGGATGACTCCATAGGAAGTTATTTCCCAATAGGAAGTACAAGTAGTATCGATATTTAATTCAACTCTATTAAAAAGCTGATGGAAACATAAAACATATTTTCTATGTCATAAATTTCGTTGATCTCTTTCCTTAATTTTATTTTTTATTGTTCTCATATAACTAATATCCGAGTTGTTAGACACATTATCTGTATTACAACTATAATGATTTACTACTCCGATTTTGGATGGCTTTAAATAGTTTCGAAACAATTTTTTCAGTCTCCCACGACTTGCGGCAATTTTAACTCCGAAAACTCTATTAATCTGCAGCAGCTTCAATTATGGTAGGCAATACAAATGAAATATGGCTTTAACATACATGTTTATTGTATATTACGTATACGCAGCATACGACCAATCCATGGATTGAGTAAATCCCCCGAGAGAGGTAATAAATGTGTCGACCATTAGAAATCGCTTTGCACTAATGTGTTACAAATATTTCATCTGCGACCCGGCGAATGTGAATTTTGATGCGAACAATGTTGACAACATAAAGAGAAGAGAGGAGATGGAAAACGAGGGTGGAGAGGGTAAAGAGGAGAAACCATTTGGAAGGCGATTTGTTAGGCTCTTTGTGGTCGGCATATGGAAAGCACCGTTAATGGCCGATACATTGTTGTGGTAATATGTTTGGTAAATTGCCGAGGCATATTTCTGCTACCGAGATGGCGACAAGAAAACAACTTCATTTTGGGGCTACCATAAATATGACTATGAGTATGGCTAGCGAGTACTCGTAATTATTCATATTTGTGGTCGCCTTTGTTGGCGGTTTCTGAATGTTTTCATGTTGTTGTTATATTTGTTATTGTTATTGTGGTTGCTAGTGTTGTTGTTGTTGGGGATGCGTTGTGACCCAATGGAGTCTATACATAGAGATCGGAGCACAGCTGCTTTATGTGCCACATCAAATTGTCAGTAACAACTACAACAGCAACGACAACAACAACTATAGTAGCAACAACAACATTAGCCACAATATATCTTGCAACACGAGTCAACTGTCGGTTTTTATTGTCGTCTGCTGGCAGGCCAAACATTTCTTTGTTTCGTTTGGCATTTTTGCATTGCAAATTGCCACAAAAATCGCAGCAGCAGTAGAAAAATGTTGCGGAAAAACTCATAAAAAAAAACTGTGGCCCGAAGCTCGCTTTGAGCTCATTTGAAAGTCAAATAACCTGGCCAACCAAAATCAGAGAGCAAAAACAAAACAAAACAAAATAACAAAACTAAGTAAAAACTAAAACTATTACCCAAAAAAAAAAGAGGAGAAAAAAGTGCACTGCAAGTCACAGAAATTGCCTGTTTTGCATTCAAGTTTCAGTTATTCGGTTTGATTTCTTCAAAAGACTTTGGCGAAAATTACTTGCGCAAATTATTTCGCTAAATGCTTGAGTTCAGTTGAGGATAGGACTGAATTGCCGCTATCCAGAAATGGGCAGACTTTGACTGGGAGTTAAGGCAAAAATGTTTTAATTAATTTACAAAAGCATTTTTTGATAGTTGCCAGCGGCGAGCCAAGAAACAACAAAACAACTCAATAATTCATAAGCATTGCCAGACCGAAATCTACTTTTTTTTCACGTATAGTTTCCTTTTGGGTCTCTCCACACATTTTATCAGTTTCAGTTGGGTTACCCCTCCATCTCTCCTTCTGTCTCTCTTCTTCTCAGTTTGTCTCTTGAGACAAAAGTGTCACGTAGTCGGGGCGGGCGGGCGCTAATGATTTCTGGGATTTCATAAAGCGAATGGTACAGATCTTTCAGTTGGCGATAATAACAACGACATTGCCATATGGAGTTGTCTCATTGCTTTTCGGTTCGGTTAATTGGCAGCCAACATCCCAACAATTTTTGTGGCGCTTCTCGTACTGAAAACGAGTTCATAATGAATGGCCAACATGGCAAGCTCACGTTTTTCTAGTCCCCTCAGCAAACAACAACCACAACAACACAACAGCGAACCTATTTTGATTGTTGTTTGACGCATGTCAATGGAATTGTTGTTGTTACTTTTATTGTTGTTGTTGTTGCTGTTGCTGTTGCTGTTGTTGGCGCCACAAAAATGTCAAAAATTGTGACTACACGACGCCGTCACCATCGAGGACTGAGCCCAAAATGATCAAATGAAGTTGTTTCGCTTGTGCGGCACGTGCGTTTACTTTTCCAGTTTCAACTTGAGGTTGAGCTTGAAATTGTTTCTTTTACTCTTTATTTTTTGGATTTTTTTATTTGGATTTTTGGTTTTTCGTTTTTGGTTGCAATAAAAAGCAAACACTGACATGTCTACGCAGTTGGGTGCCTCAAACGAACAGAGACTTTGATTCAAGTCTAATGATTGGCATTTAAGCCAGATAAATCCTTTCCAATAGATCTAATCGTTCATTTAAGAGTCAACTCCATCTCTATCGATTCGTTTGATCAATTTGCAAAGCTGTTGATCTTCCATTTGCATAGAGTTGCTCAAGACCTGTATAATTATTAAAAAGACTCGGAAATCAATGCTGAAACTTAAACAGATTTCTATTGATCTTTTCCACATCGATTAGGGATTTTAGCTATCCTAAGAACTTTACTTTTTGGGAAGATTTTCTTCAAATTGTTTTACGACTATTATGAATTTAATGTTTTTCAAATAGAGCATTTGATTCAAGTGTAATGATTGGCATTTAAGCCAGATAAATCCTTTCCAATAGATCCAATCAATTTGAAAAACTGTTAATCTTACATATGCATATTTATTTATTAACCGTTTATTCCTAATGCTACAAGTACTTTAAATTTATTTTATTATTATCACTACGTTGCTTTAATGATTTGTGATATACATAGTTAAACTTTCATACTAAAATGAATACTATTAATTATAATAATTGTTTTCTGCAAACATTTTATAGAAGTTTAATAAATTAATTTTAAATTGCATATAAGTAGTTAGTTACATACTTGGAACCTGTAGAGTATTTTAATGAAGTTAGCAATCAAAGCTAGCATTTAAACATTGTTTTAATTGATGTTCAAAAATTTAGACTTTAACAAAGCAAATATATTTATTAGCTGTTTTAAAAACCACTATGGGAATATTTCCCTAAAATTTTCTTGATGTTGATATTTATACACACTTATAGTCCTTACAATGGTATGAATGTTCTCGTAGTTCTATTTATTAACAATAATAACTCTACCCATTTCAAATGCTTGTTCAATTTACTTTGTTTATCTTGACTGTCTTGTGACGTCTCCTGTTTGTATCTATGATGTACGATCTCATTGTTACATCATTACAGAGCTCAACGGCATCTGCTTCATTAGTCGAACAATTAATTTCAGTGCCCAGCTTATCCAGCATATACATATGTAGGCATTTGCCGTATAAGGATTGCCAAAGAGAGCAGGGCTACAACTTCTTATTCTTCTCCTCCTGCAGCTCCTCCTTCTCCTCCTAACGTTGGCAGCTCCTCACGAGCACAGATGGCACCGCGGGCTAAAATTGAGTAATAGCCCGGCTAACTGGCAACAACAGCAACAACAATACCCATGGCATGACCAATTGATTTATTTTATTTTCTATTTTTTATAAGCCTCATGCAAGTAAACAATTTGCAGCGCCTGGCGAAAAATAAAACTGAATCTGAAACTCAAACTGAAACTGAAACTGAAACTAGACAAATACTTGAGCGGAAAGTAAGCTCCACACACTTCGTCATCGTTGGCAGTTGGATTAATATTGAAATATTGCCGGTCACTCGACGTAGCCTATGCGCATGTAAACTGAGCGAGACGATCAGACGGATGGGGGAAGTCGGACAGACAGATTGTTAGCCAGGGCCACATGTGAGACGCCGTCAACGGTATGGAGAGCTGGCTCTTTGATTTATGACCGCAGCGCTAATAAAGACAACAAGCTGCAAGCGGCAACAACAACAATCTCAGACTGCATGGAGTTTACAGACAGGATGTGCCGCTGGCGAATGACAACCATAGACTCATTGATGTATCCAAACGAGGTAGCAGAGTCTTCTAGATAAAGGAGATATGAAGAATTTTAAATAAGCTATCGATATTCTTCATATAACCATGCTTAAGATGATGGATGTGTCTTATCTTTTTGGTAGAGTATAAAGTACTTAGAGAATACGGTAACCAAATGAGCTATATTAGAGAATCCATTGGTTATTATAATATTAACATTATAATAATTAAACTATCATAAAAAGTGAAGCGCATTGCCCTCTATCAAGACTGCATAAAATAACGAAACAGAACAAGATATATGAAGAATCCTTTTGTAGTATTTTTAAGAGTAATAGTCAATATCGAACACTTAATACCTTTCTAATGAAATAAGTGATAAAGAAAGCATTGAGTATCTATATATCATCGATCTATAGGATCTTCTTAATTGGTATAGAATGATAGTCTTTTTATGTTTGATATACTTAGTATTAGCTAGAGTATAAACATTTCGTACATGTGCCTTTTCAAATTTGTTGTCTGAGTCTTTTGTATTAATTAGGTGGAAGCTCCTGAAGCTTCTGCTTCTGGCTGCTGTCAGGCGTCTGTAACGTTGCTGTCACAGTGACCCAGTTAAAGGACTGTGCCGACAGCAACTTGTTTGGCAACATGTTCTATGGAGCTGCTGTGGCCCATAAAACTGGTCAGGTCAGCACTAGCTTTAGCACTTGCTCAGCTAAACGGATCCGAGCACTGTAAAGTTGCATCATCATCGTTGAGGGGCATGAAGAGTAGGTTGTAAAAGGAGTAGGTATAGAGGAGGACGACAAGGTGGTGGAGGTGGTGCACCACAGAGTATTGTACAACAAGCAAACGCGCGCCTGGCAGCAAATGATGCCATGTTATATATTTTCGTATGGTCCATCCGTCCAACTGTCCGTCTGTCCGTCCATCCGGCAGTCCATGTGTCCGTCTGTCCATTTGTTCGTGCAGCTCAGATTACTGCGGGGCGATAAAAATGACTTGCCAACTTGCACATTCGGCCAAGACCAAGAGCCAAGAGCTGAAGCTACACTTGGAGCTGTAGTTGGAGCTAAAGCTGAAGTTGGATGACAGACATAACGACAGAGCGACGGGACGACCGACTGGCCAACTCGTTGCCTATGGCAAATATTTAGATAGATTTGACTTTTCATGTTAATGGCGCGCTTTCAGCTGTTCATAATTAATCGGGCATCCACATTGAACAAGTGAGGTATTTTTATTTGCCAACTCAGATAGCCGAATACCGAATACCAAAAGACATTTTATGGCTAATTAAATGCATTGAAATCTCATGACTTGATAAACAAGCGAAACAGAAAATAAGATATTTCAACTTTCAACCGAATGACAAAGAATATATGTATATAACATATTTAGTAGAAATAATTATAGCTCGACTTTGAGCAAAAATTTATTAAAATTTAAAGTATATCTTGTTAAATGTATAACCATAAATTATTCTAAATCATTCCCAAGAATTTGAGAGACTTTTAATGTCTAATTTAAGGACTGGCGATGTAGAAGCTTATTTACTTAGAAGTTGTTATTTTAACTCCTCTTTAACACTACCTTAAAGATAATAAACAGCCTATCCTTAACACACACTTAACAGACTTATAGAGTCCACTCCCAAATGGGGTAAAGTAGGTTGTAAAATTATATTGGAACTACTTATTTCAATGATAATAATAACATTAAAACTTAACCTTCCTATAAAAAAATCCAATACAGTACTTAAGATATAATTTAATAATCTGTAAACTACTTCCTATTAACGTGAGCAGAGTTAAAATGAAAATTATCTTAAGCTTCTTAGAGTATTTATTCGGAATTCGTGCTCATCCCTTAGGCATGCCAGACAGCTGAAGTTAATGATTCAATTGCTTCCTCATCGAGTTCTTGAATCACTTTGAAAATGGTTGTAAAATCTAAGACCTGTCATTAAATAATACCACGCAATAAAAGCAATAAAAATATGTACATAAAATGCATATGAAAATGCAAAACACTTTGCCCACACCACAAATAGAAACATGGTGCAAAAAAACAAAACACAAAAAACAAAAAAAATATTTTTACAATTTATTAAAAATTGATTGTATTGCCACGCAGCAACTACAACTACAACTACAACTACAACTAGGCCTGGCTCGCGAGTTGGCTCGAATCGGTCTGACCAGGCCCAGACAGCGATTTTGGTTGGAGCACTTGTTGAGCGAGCGTTTTGGCAAATGGCAACATGAAAAAGAAACAAACCGAAAAATAACAGAAAAAGAAACAAAATATCAAATCCTGAAGACAAGCGGCAAACATGCAACATTCGCACACCCAAAGCGACAGCAATGTGAAAATTGCATTTTAATAAATTCAGAGCTGGTCTCTTTATCGCTATCTGGTTGAGAGTGTGAGAGTGTGAGTGTGTGTATCTGTGCTTCATAAATGATTTTAATGCGTGAGTGTGTCAATAAATTTGCCATTTTGCCCCAATGTTCCTTACAATCGCATTCATGCCCCATTTGTTTTGGCTGCACTCTGATAAACTCTACTCTGAAGTCTGAAGTCTGAACTGAGGCATTGCTGATAGCACAGAGATTCGCCTGGGTCTCTAACTTGATATTGGTTATGGTTTTGGTTTTGGTTTTTAATTAAACTTGTGCACTTGAACCGCAAGTCAATTTATCAGCTTCGATTTATCAGCCCGGGGAGTTGTGTGAGGCATTTGATCGAGGTTTTTTTTTCCCGAGTTTGCCGTGTCTCGTGTCACTCGTACACTTGCACCTCAGCGAGACCGGCTGTCGAGATTACAACGCCAATAATTTCTCACGTTGCAAACATAAAACTGTAATCTCTTTCGGTTGCAACAGAAAATTATGACAAAATATTAATAAACATTCAACATTGAGTTGAGCTCAAAGGCTGCCGCCGGTCCGACTCTGGTCCCGCTCTGGTCTTGAATTTATTTATCTGGGCTCTATCGATTTGACCCGCTCTAGAAATGAGCTCCAACGACAACTACAACTTTAAATCCGTGTTGGAGTCCAAGTCCGTGTCCGAATCCGAGTCTGAGTTGTAGTACGTATTTCGAGTCTATGGCCAAATGTTGTTTGCATGTACGAATTTAATTAAAAATTTAGTTTGCGTGCATATTTCATAAATAATAAATAATTATTATCGTTGTCTTTGCCTGGGTTGTTTATATTATTTATGAGTTTGATTGTACAGCATGAGTCTTAATCATATTTGGATGTTTGCCATTAATGAGAAATCAACCATGTTGCGAAGGTGTAAACTTCAGTTCAACACACAGACAAATAGATAAATAATTGTTGAGCTGAGATTGAAATCAGTGTGTGAAAAGTCTATTAATTTTAATAAGATAGACCAATGAGTTAGGTAAAGCAATAGTTGTATGAAGAGATTGACTACAACATCTAGTAATGCAAAGAAATAATATTTAGCACGAAGTTATTAAAATTAATTTATCTTTCATGATTAAATACAAGTCTATTGAACTTGTCGGAATAAAGAAATTAATTCAATTAATATTTTGAATGTTTAACATTACTTTTTTTATGCTCTTCTGTGGAAAACAGACTGACTAATGCCAATATTAAAGTGAATAAATTTAATGCACAAACTATTTTTACAGACTGTGTCTTCCATATTACTCTGCCAATCTCTCTGTCAATGAAAAGTGTAATGAAAACACAAATAATCGATTCATTGTTGCAATCTGGAAATAATTATCGGCTTCGGTAGAGCATAGCACTTTCACGCACTTTTTCCACTCCACAAATAAGAAGAAAATCAGCTCATTATACATTTTATTATGGGGATAGAATTTGCTGCATATCGGATGCGTTGTTGGCTTTTGGCCCCAACTTTCATACGTTCATTAGGCCAATTGGCGTATTTATGACGCTGTTTACACCAAGCGAAGCCATTTGCAGAAAAAACAAACTTATCGAATATCTATCAAAACTCCATCAAAAGTCCATAAAAACAATTTGATGCCCCATCACGCTTTGAGCTCCGAAAGCTGGAACTGCATCTAAATCACAAGACAGCTGGAAAATTGTCTATAAAAGTTGCAATTAAGCGGATTGAACGCATATCTAAGCATGTCGAGATCACAAATGGAATCACAGTTAGAGAAGGGGATCGAGAGGGAAGAATGGCAATAGAGAGAGAGATAGGGAGAGGGAGGAGAGGGAGAGTCGATCTATGCCAGACGAGGCGACGTCTGTGACAATTTTTGTGGCGGAGTTTCAATTTTAGTTGCAGTTGCAAGCAGCGGCTGCAGCTCGTTAAAGCCGGGCTTATTAAAGGCGCACGTCGTTTATGGCACATGAAAATCATTTAATCGATGGCCATATTTGGCGGGGGCTTACATTTTGGCAAAGACAGCTTATGTGGCAGCTACAGAGTGACGCCCACGACTTGCCACGCCATCTCAAGCCCAAGCCAGACGTTATGACAGACGTCTCTCTGACATCTCGAGCCGTTGACAGTAGCTTCAAATTATTATGAGCCACAAATCGTAGTCAATTGAATGTTTATTTAATGCCCCTTCCATCTCCCTCTCTCTCTTTGTCTCTAACTCTCAAAGTCTCCTTGTTCCACTGGCTAATTATGAGTCTTGAATCGCAGCTAATTGCAGAAATAAATCTGCTCAACAATTTCAATTTGTTGCCTCAAAGTCGACGCTGAGTTCATAAATATGCAAGAGACAAATGCTCAGACTTGAGGATTGTAAGCGAACTGTCTTTGGCAAATAATTTAGCACTAATTAAACAAGAATCGAGTCTGGGAAAAAAATAAATAGCTAAGAGAAACAGAGGCGAATTAGCTGATATTAATTTATTAGCACGGCGCGTAGAAATTATCTCAAATGCTTATAATCCATTTATATTAATTATAATTAAACGGTTTCTGTTTTGTGGGAATGCAACTTGCTAGAACTAGTTTCGCTTCGAGATCTTATCGCAGTTCAGCGATTCTAGTGGGTAAACAAAACGTTCTTAGTCCATTTAGAGATAGTTTATAAATCGATCTTATAAATCATTATGCAAATTGAATGAGACACTGATCATCGCATTCTTAAAGTGTTTCCTATTAACATGCATCTCATTGGGGATTGGGTCAAATTGTTTTCCAGTCGCAGTTTGCAACTTGGCAAATGCCAAGCAAACAAATATAAATGTTGATTGCCAATATTCACATTAATATCTCCCCTACTCCTAGACACCCCTTGACCCCTCTCTGTATCCCCTGATCTGGTTGCCCCTTGAGCTGCAACAAATGCCGCGCACGCCACAATATTTAAGATGCCAAAGCGTTTTGCGTATTAATCGCCAGCAACTACTGCAATAACAGTGAACGTGACGCAAATCGAGTGGCGCCACAGTCAGCGCCTCCCCCCTGCAGCTTTGTGGCAAATGAAACCGAAAGCTGCAACATTTGTGTAATTGTGGGCAAAGCCAAAAGATTTTGCATTCGTATTTAGAATCTACACAGAGAGATAGACAAGAAGAGAGAGAGAGGAAAAGTGTCGATGGTTGCGAGGATTACAACTGCCCCAAGTTCCCATTCCCCGTTCCCCATTCCCCATTCCCCGTTGCCCATGCTCCATCTGGTGGCACATCAGACAGTGTGACTTATGCGGGTGCCACGAAATGGGCAACAACAACAAAATTATACCAGTTGCGAGTCACCTTCATTGCGGCAACTGCAACTGCAACTGCAACAACATTTGCAACATGAATGACTCGTTACGCCTGACCTATGTTGGCCATTTGTTGTTGCTGTTGTTGCTGCTGTTGTTGGGCTTTGGTCGCCGTCCTCAATTGCCTGGCTGAATGGCGTCCAATTCGATTATTCTAACATGAATTATAGTTCGTGTTCGTTGAATGGACAATTATGAATTTATCATGTTCAATTTGAACAGATATTTTGAGCTATATTTTTTTTGCCTGTTGAAAATTGCATTGGGCCATATTTTGTTTCTTTTCTTAGCCACGTTTGTTATTGCATTCGCTGTTGTACATAGTATTCGTAGCTACTCGTACATAATTAGTTTCTGGCTCACAGAAAATTGCTCTGAAGATTTATACGCTTTACATTGCATAATTGCGAAACAACTCACAGTAAGTATAATATCGTAATATGTCGATGCAAGATTTACATGCTGTGAAGATAGGAGGAAGTACATGATAAGTCAATTCATGATAAGTCAATTCATGATAAGCATAGGAGCACACACATAGATATTTGGTCGCATGTTCGACTTGCATTATTCACAAAACAAACCAAAGAAACCAACAAACACGACATAAATTTCTCGAAACTGGAGACTTGTGCAATAATTTAGCAGAAATTGCGGTGCTCATAAAAATATATAAAATATTTATTGAATTTAAATAAAGAAAAGAAAATGAATGAAAAATAAATGTTAAATAAATACGAATACCAAAGCCAAATAAGCATATGAGACACTGGAATTTACATTCCGTATTTTTATTTTTGTTATGGAATACTATATGTATATACATATATCTATATAGATATGGGATCAAATGTATATACGGTATATAGTGTGTCGTAAATTAAAATTGCGAATTAGTCATGGTGCGTGATAAATTCGCCTTTTATTTGTCTTTCGTGTGAGAATGTTTTTCCCTTATGAATGTGTTCTTTGTTGTGATTGCGATTGTGAGTGTGTTTTTACTTTTTATTTTATTTTATTTAATTTTTTTTTTTTTTTAACAACTTTAGCAACATTTAACTGGTCATTGACGCCTCCGCCTCTGAAACGATCATACGCTCAGTCGATCAATCGATCGTGCCTGTTGCCTCAATGTCAAATTTCACTTTTAAGCCTGTGAATCAGCAGCTGCAACACCAGAGGGGCACTTGACTGGCTAAAAAGGGAGGGATGGGGTGGGAAGGGGAGGGGATAAAAATAACACAACACATCTGAGTGCAACCTGTTCAGGCAATTCTCTGTAAGTATTGTCTGCTGCCAGATTATGCAATTATATTGGCAATCACTTTCATGCTCGTTTAGAGCAGCGGGCGGCCATTTGGCCACTTTGGGTGCTTGGGCCATTTGGGCATTTGGGCACTTGGGCACTTGGCTCACTGACTCTTTGCCTCTTTGTCTTCAAAGAAAAGGGAAATTACATAAAAGTGAGCAACTAAATTTTTACTGGATTTCTGCACGTTCGACACACAAAAAGCGCAAATATTCAGACGCCGAGGCTCGAAATCGCCACGAATTGATCGCAAATGAGGGTTAGAGTTCAGCATCAGCTTCAGCTTCAGCTTCAACTTCAACATCAGTCTGGGCTTTGGATTCGGGTTCGAACCCCAATTCGTGTAGCTCTAGCTCTAATGGCGTTGCTTTGCCATTATTGTTAGCAAATATTTGTGTTATAATGGCGCGAGCATTTGGTCGGAGGCTAATGATATGAATGAACTCGTTAACGTTTCGCCCCAGAGCCAAGTCGCATAACTAACTTTATGTATGTACAGGCAGGCAGCCAGAAAGTGAGAGAACCACGCAGATAGATAGCCAAGTGTCAGCTTGAGCTCGAAATATATGTACAATATAAAACTGATCAAAATTTCTGCTTAGCATAGATATCACATTATTTCGCAAGTACATACCAGCTCATGGACACACATCTATTACACGTAAAAGTACATATGTATAATATCTTTGTATATAATTATGGTATAGTTTAGCGTAGCCACTTGCATATGTTGTTGGTGGCAGCTCAATGGATTTTATATTATTTTCGTAGTATATTAATATAGTTTTTAAATATTTAAAATGTAGTACTCACTATTACGGATGTCATTTAAAGTATAAATTAGATTACTTCACAAGTACATACCAGCTTATGTACACACATCTATTACACATAAAAGTACATATGTATAATATCTTTTTAAACAATTAAAGTATATTTTAGAAAAGATACTTGCATATGTTGTTGGTGGCAGCTCAATGGACTTAATATTAATATTGCATTATTTTTATACACACATTTACATAATTTGTATATACTTATTAAATAAAATGTATTATTTAACTCTTTGCAAGTAGTAGATTAGTAGATTAATTGTGAAATATTTACTAGTAAAGTAATCACTAAGCAATAAAATAACCTGCTATTTCTCTCATCTCAGTTCAATTAACAATCACAACAAAGAAAAGGTCTATTATCAATAAATCTACAGTGCCTTTACTTTTAAGAACTTATATGTTAATGTAATCCTCAGTGCAAACGTAAAAAGCATAAGCAATAAAATAAACATATTTTACTAACAAATATCATATTATCTTTATTACAAATAGTTTACTTACATTATGTCTATTACAAATAGGTTTACTTTTAGATGATATTATAGCCGAGCTGCTTTTTCTATTTAGTCAACGGCTATTGATATTTACTGAGACTCCAGTCTAGGTCTTATTGATCGCAATCTGTGTATTGGCACGCATGTGTTAATTGTTGTTGCAACAACAACAGTAACAGCAACAGTAACAGCAACAGTAATAGTAACAGCAACAGCAGCAACAATAAAAGCAACAACATCCTGCGCGTGCCCCCAAAACATACATATATCAAATCTAACACTGTACTCGATATCGCGACCGTCTGATTGCGTTGCCTATAAATCACTCGGAATCGGAACCGAGTCTCCAACTATGAGTATGCGAGTCCATAGACTTTTGGGACTAAGTGTGAGTGTGGTATTTTGTAGATTGCAATCATCCGAGCAGACAGCACGCACGCGCGTAATGCAAGCAAGGAGGAACTAAACCTGGAATAGAGATTGAAAATGGGGAAATGAGGAGGTGGTAAGTAGGCGGCAATGGGAATAGAGATCGTGTCGCTGAACAACTTCATTAGAGCAACAATGTGTACTCTGATAGAGATACGAACTGCGAACCCGACGCCTATTCAAATCTTTCAGGCAAACACAAAAAAATATATAAAATGATTTACGCGAAGCGACAGGCGAACAAGTTTTTGCACTCATTTCAGCAATTTGACAATTAATCAACAGCAACAACAATAACAACAACAACAACAACTGTAACAGTAACCAGAACAACAACAATTGAACAATCGATCCAATCGAACATTAGTCAGCAATCAAAGACAGGCAATGAAAAGCCTCTGCACAAATGTTCAGCTTTGGAGTCAAGTTTTGAGGTCAAACGAGCTCGAGTTCAGAACGTGCAGTTAGGAAAATCTATCTGCATATCTATCGATTGTATTGCCAATGGATTGGCCGTGCTAAGTGACATGTGACATATTGTCAACGCAATGCCAGGCGATCATTTGCATAAATTCCAATTGTTGCCCAAAACAACAACAATAACAACAATAACAACAACAACAAGAACACAACAACGTAGCTCTGATCAACAATTGTGTTGACAAACATTGTTGCTACACATGCACGCGAATCTGAGCAGAACAACAACAGCAACAACGAGAACAACAACCTTATGTCGAGTGACAAAAATGTTGCTGCTACAAAATGGCTAATTGGTATTGGTAAGCAATCAGCAATAGTTGCTGTTACTGTTGCTGTTGTTGTTATTGTTATTTAGTTATTGCTGCCAGCTGCCAGGTAGAAAGAGAAGGTAAATTGCATATCCACAATGCCCGGGTTACTCACCTTTTGCAATTCTGTCAACAATATTGCGAAACAGACAACACGATCTTATACTCAGCCCATACATTCATTTGACAGAGATCCACATACATGTACACATATCTTAATGCTAAACTTGTACAGGATATTGCAGTTGACAGCTGAACACACAAAACAATTAGTAAGAATTATTATTAAAATTCAATTACAATAAGTACCATGTACAACATTTAAACAACGCTTTAGAAACTCTTATTATTAACTTCATATTGTTGAAAATATTTAGTTAATTAATTAGAATTATTAATTAACTACATGGCAAACTCGAGGGAAGAACATTTATTTTAAAGGGGCTTACCACAAAATCAAACAGGAAGTTTTTAATAATGAAATTGACAAATTAAAATTTTTATTGTTATTTTATGATTAATGCAGGATACATTCCAGTAATTTTAAATACTAATTCATTCTTCAATAAAAATCAAGATGATACAGATTGTTTCCAAAAATACCAACATGATTAAATTAAAAATTAATAAACTTAAGTGCAAGACGGTATTAAAACATTTTATAATTAATTAATATAAATATTATAATAATTTTTGAAAATGGTTTGTACTAGAAATCAATTGTTATTCAAATTTATTACACACTACTCGTATACATAATATGTTTTCTTAAAACTCAGGGGACAATTACAAGCTGCGGATGTGAAAAGAAAGTAAATGCTTAAAGGTTATAAATATATTGTTATGAATAGAAGCGGAATATCTGTATTTTATGAATGTCTTAAGGGGCAACTGGTCAAAGTGTTTTATATTAAATTAAATCTAAAATGTTCGCCATCGACAATGTAACAAACAACATGCAACAAAGCGGTGCAACATCTCCCAAAGCAACAGGATGGAGAGTTGCCTAATAAATTGCAACTATTTATGTGTTGAGCATAAATCGATGCACTCATGTATGTGTATCTAACAATGTATGTGTGTGTCTGTGAACATTTATGTGTGTGTGCTTAATTTCAATGGGCAAAACGTGACCAATTTGGTTTATTTACACGTGGTGAACATAAATTGTAATTGTTTAATAAACATTTTAGCACAAATACTTGCAGCATTTGCTGTTCCTGTTGTTGTTTTTGTTGCAATTGTTGTTGGTGTTGCAGTTGTGGCATGTAGGCTGTTGAAGCCAAATTCGTAGAAGGATGCTTTCCCAGGCTGTGGCTGGAACAACTTTCGCTCAATTTGGTCTTGTGGGCAGCCCAATTTGCCGCCTTAGTTAAAGGAGGCCATTTGAGACGACGCAGAGAGCCAAGAGTCGAGAGCCATTATCCAGGCCGAAAACAAGGCAGACGCACTTAAAAGCCAGAGCCAACCAACTGAGCCAACTCGGGTGCTTAAAGTCAGTTTTATGTCTTCATCTGTGTAAACATGTTGCGGGGCCAATTGTGTTGCCAACAAATTACGAGCAATACCAACACCGGAGCCACCATCAACCGTTGTTGCTGCTGCTCTCATTGAAAAGGTTGTTAAGTTGTTGTTGATGGACCCTGTACTACTACTAATAAAGTGTAAGAGGTCAATTAAGTTTCTGTCTAACAGGCAGACTTCATAAGGTATATACATATATGTTCTAGATCAGCATCAGCAATCTAGTCGTTGTTGCCTATTCTGTCTGTCTGTCTGTCTGTTTGAATGAATTGTCTTAACTTTAGAGAAGTTCTTGATAAATTTAGCAGATCAAGTATATTTTAAAATTCGGGAGCATCAAATTACAATAGCAACTTGACACATTTGATACCTTTGTAATCCCGAAAACTCAAACTGTCCTGAAAATTTCATCACGATCGGATAATAAATTCTAAAGTTATAAAAGAAACTATTTTTACATGAAGAAAAAGAGGATGCATACAAATTTTGTTAGTTTTTACATAATATTATATGTATATACAGAGTCTCTTACAGTCGGGCTCACTTGACTAGAGCTGGTGTTACTTTTGGTGTTCCCTGGGCTCACACGTGCGGCAAATAGCAACTGAAACAGAAATTTGCATTTTAAGTGAATTCTCTTCATTTGTATTGGTTTCTGCTGCGACTTTATACGCGTGCCAATTAGCCAAAGCAATTTGGCCAAATTGCAATTTGTTGTTAGCTGTTGCCTGTTGGCGTGGACGTATTTGGTGCTGTTTATGAACTTGTCGGCAGTACTTCGTACTAGGTGCGATTTATGGGTTTTTATAGAGCATTTCGTATGCTGAACAGAAGGTTTTTACCCAGAATGTCTGTGTGCGAACTAAAGTGCTTTAGCTGTTGGAATTCTTGGCTAAAAGTGAATTAAAGTACTTAAAAGTACCATGTGATTATGTAATCGTTACTCTATTTGGAAGACATATGGTTTTTATTGTGGTACAATTATATGACAACAGACTTTCGAATGAAATATTTAAATAATAGATGATGACAAGAATATACTTTTTGGAATGAATGGTTTTAATCTTACGTTAATTTAAGCTATTTAAGAGTTGGCAGATAAATATTACCAACTTACTTTACTTTTTAATGGAGTTTAAATTGAAAACTTACCAAACCACACTTAGTAGGTTTTAAATTAACAGAATTCTTAATTGACTTATGTACTATTACCGGTTTGAAAGATTGCTCCGTCCAAAGTGTATTAGAACGCATTTTTTATTTAACTCCAAAGAACCTCCTTTAAAAATTTTAAGGTATTCATCACTTCGGCTTAGATTTATTTTTTTAATACCAACATCAATTTTCTTCACTGAGAATTCACTCCTATTTTCATTTCAATTTAATTTTTATTGAATTCCTTTAAATGTTGTTTTTCTTTCAAAGAACCTCAATTGTTTTTTTTTAAATTTCCTAGTCAATTCTTTTGAAGTTCTAAATAATTACACAATATATCCTAGCCTTATACTAATATTATAACCATTATTTATTTATAGAAAATCTTTAACGTCATTCACGGGCAAATGTAAAATCAATTCACACAGAAGCGGAAAATGTTAAATTTTCCATCTAAACACAATTGTCAATTCTCTCATGTAGCCTTTTGATCTTTGATCTAGCGGTTAATATAAAGTTATAATCCGAATTAAAATAATTATGCAACTAAAATCAATAAAGTTTAATGCTCGAGCATTACTCGTATTTCAATATTTTGTGCAATTTGCACCCGAGACGAAAGGCTGGCAATCGATGAGAGGCGGGAGACTGGGGATTGGGGACTGGGGACTAGAGACGGGAGACCCACTGAACCAAAGAGCCACCCACTGCAGGCACTGTACTCGTATTGATTGTGTTTTTGTTGTTGTGGTGGGTTCAGTGGGTCAGCAGCGTCACGCGCGATGTTCGGCCCAGGAACCAGTTGCAGTTGCAGTTGCAAGTTGCAGTCTTGCAACGTTTCGTCGCGTCTCGATTCGCGCACCAATTTCAGTTTCATTTGCAATTTTACTCTCGATGACTCTAGACTTGAGAGTTGAGACTGCAGAGTCAGAGTCAGAGTCGGAGTGGTTGTATCTTTGGCAATCAATCATTAGACGCAATCATTGGCCACATTAACTCCGCACTCGGCAATCGCTTGCCATGTTGCATATATTGAAAACTAATGTGCCGCCCACTGGACTGGCCAGCTCTGGCTCAGGCTCTGTCTTGGGTCGGATCTCGTTAGCGGGATTAGCAATTACCCAAAAGCGACTGCCATACAGACAGACTGACTGAATTGTCAGTCATTTTGTCATTCGTTTAATTGCAGCTGGCAATAAAGTAACAGAAACTGGCAACAGTAGCCAAACAATGACACTGAAACTGTTCAGATTGGCAACATATGAGTCAGTCTAAGTCTCAGACTCAGTCTCAGCCTCAGTTGCAGCGTCGGGAAGTTTGCAACAACATTAACATACGCTCTGTGGCAGCAACTGAAATCCTTGACATAATGACCCCTTTTAGCGTTGGCCAAGATAACAATAGCCGAGCAGTGTTGAAAATTGCAGCAACAACAGCAGCTTCCAGCTGGAATAACATAACAACATGGCAACATTTGGGGGCATTCAACTGACCAAAAATGCCAAACAGCAGCCGCTTCGAGGAGAGCAGACAATGACGTCTAATTAGTAAAGGTAGACTCCAGTCAAAGCCAGTCAGACAGTCTGTTAGCCAGGCTAACACACGTGCAGGCTCACGCTTGCAACAGCAGCAGCAGTGGCAACAGCAACAGCAACATGGCTTGCAACGGTGCAACACGGCAACACACAATGTTGTCTGAGTTGTTGCTGCTACCGTTGGCAACATTGTGGCTACCTTTTGTTGCATGGCTTCTGCCCTGCTCCTTGCAACTGCCTCTTGTTGCTGCTGTGCGAAATGTAATTCAATCATGTGCTGCATGTTGCAGTGTTGCTGCTGTTTCTGTTTGCTGTTGCTGTCCATTGGGCATGCTTTATTATGAGGCGTGCAAGCAACATGGAAGCTTGCACAATCGATAGTTGGCCGATAGAGTAAGAGAGATAGCAACTTAGACAGAGAGGGAGACAGAGAGAAGTCTTCGGCAAACGCACGTTGCTCACCTTTATAAGGTCAGCATCCAATTTACAGACAGTTTGGTTAGTCTGGCTGATAGATAGAGTGGCCCAAACGGAGGCCCAGCAACAATGGCAAATACTCGTTCCCAAAGGGAATTCGCCAATTGGGCTTTTAGTGTGCAAATTTAGTGTAAATATTTGTGTGAGTCACTTAACAATGGCCCAAACAGATCGTGACATTGGCAACAGAGTACTGTTGCTCCCCTCTTAGCCATATTAATTGTCTCATTGCAATCATGGTGTAAATATGCTCAGATCATAAACTTGTTGCATGCCCCCAATTGCAAGTTGTCAACTGAATTTTTAGCGTGATTAACCTCATTAGCCAACTATTTTTGGCCAATCAGAAAGTGGCCACCTTTCGCTTAGCTTATTAGAGTTGTTAAATTATGGCAGGCAGTTTGGCAATGCAATTTTGGATTTATCCCAAGCCTGTCTATCTCTTTTGCCTCTCTCTCTATCTCTCTTACTATCTATAAATCTCTCTCTTTCGCACCCGCTTTGCCAATCTTAGTCTGAGTCCGCCCACGCGTTGCCACTACGAAAATGAAAATGTTCATTAGGTTTGCAACGGTTTTCAGCGCAACATGTAATAAGTTTGTGTATGCTCTAACCTGGGCTACATTAACTATAAAAGATAGTTTGGAAAAAAGTCCTTTACTTGTTGGGATAGTTCTGATAATCAATAAAATCAAACTGTAAATTTATTGAAACAAATTAAATATATTTTTTAAAATGAATACAAAGGAATCAAGTTATTGTTAAAATTATATCACCAACTTGTAATCATTCTGAAATTCAAAATTAATTTACGGAGACTTCTGTTTGACACCTGTAAATATTCTTTTACTTAGTTACTAAAGACCTTTTATTAAGTTTTCCAATTATTTATGTATATAGGTTTCTTTACAGTTCATTTGAATTATAGAAACAATTCTTCGATTGCTTTAAAATATATCAAATTGTAGGGCATCTAGAACTCGTCGTGTTTGCTGAATTGTTGTTATTCTCACCGTTTTAAAACCGCAACGCAGGCAAAGACAATGATTATGTGTCAATATGCAAAAAGGCGATTTACACGCAAGTTAAAGCAACTAAATTGTATAATAAAAAACATTTTATTATTGAGGCAGCAGCCGGCGGCCAAACAAATTGAGTGCCATGAAGGCAATAAATGGCTTGGCAATAAGCAACCAGCAACCAACAACCAGCAATGGCAACAGCAGCAGCCGGGCCCGGATTCAGACTCCGTCGAGTCACAGAGTCTCTTTGGGTTGAAGCTGGTTCTAAAAAACGCACCTAAGCTGCAACGCACAATGCAAAAAGGGGGCGGCATTTGCAAAAGGGGGCGCGGCAGCTGTGCTGTTGCGGTCAATGAGTCACAATGCGGATCGACTGTGGGCAGCAGAACAGCAAATACAACAACACAACAGCAACAACAACTATAGAACGTAGCGAAACAATTGTCAAGTTAAGTCTGTAAGTTTTATGGGTCAACGTGGCGTATAATTAATACACTTTGGCAACTTCCATATGACATTAGGCATCGCACTTGCATTGCGGATGATGTTCATAATTATGATTGTCATTCTTATTGTTGTTGCTGTCGTTTTTTTTTTTACCAAGTTGCTGATAATTGTCATAACCTTGCCATCATTTCCTGACATTGATCGATTTGGCAACATCAATCAATTTTCATTTCGTGTGCTTTTTGTTTTAACTAAGCGCAAATAATTGAAACTTTTTTTGTTTTTTTTGGAAAGGTCATGCTGAGTTTGCAGTACTAAAATGGATACTTAAGAACAGTCTGCAAAATGTTAAGAAATAAATAAAAGAATAACTTTTAACAGCGACTTATGCAAATTGACTGCAAAAATTAGATTATAGAATTGCTTAGCATTGAGTTTAAATTAAGTTTAATGACAGTGTTGAAGTGTCTAATATATGCACTTCGCAATAATTGGCTTAACGCTATTAAATTGACCATTAACTTGGTAAAGAGACTTGGTAAATAGAACTGATGTGGGGCGAAATGGATAAGAAATAAACAAACGGAACTTCCTTATTGAAGATATTAAAACTTCTTGCAATCAATTGGTGCATAGAATGTACTATAATTTAACTTTCATAAGTTTGTGAAATCTTTTAAATGTAGTTTAAAATTCTAATAAAATAGTAACCCTGATCACCGAAAACAATTTAATTAAGGACTAACTAATTACATATAAAGTACAAAAAATATATATATTTGAATAGTTATAGAATAAGTAAATAAAGCTTATACAAATATACGAAAAGTTTGGAAAAAATGAAAATTGAATATATTTTATGAGGTCTGCTACACATTCTTCTGCCTGTTACGCACATTTTTTTTTTAAATTCAGTAGACGCTTTGAACTTTTTTAGACTACTGAGCCTAGAAATACAAAGGTAGATTTTAATTACCTTTAGGATAGTTTAGCTCTAAGTTAGCCAAGATGCACTTCATAAACAATCGATCTGCTTGTTTAAGTGTTTCTATGTTAAACAGTTAGTTGAACTTATTAAGCATACGCATTGTGTATTACACCTACCTAATATTTAAATCAATACTACTTTTGATTTACTTGAAATGCTTCACATACATAGATCTTATTTCCTAATTTAATTTGAATTTTTAAAAACCTTTAGTCGACTGTTATTAGTTAACGTTGAGTAAATAAATAATATTTAGATGCCCAATATTTCTAATAAATATAAATATTGTTTATTCACATTCACATTCATTGAGCAAATGTGGCACCCACTCGAAGCTAAAAATTCCCATGGTGTTGAATCTTTTTTTGTTATTGTGAATGACACTTCTGCATTTAGCAGTTGTTGTAGTCGTTAGTGTTGTTGTTGTTGTTGTTGGCTTCCGCTTGTTGCTGCCACACATTGGCCAGAGTCTGACCAAATTTGGCAATGGAAGGCAACTCAACGATGGCGGCTTGTGGATGGCTTCAACTTGAGGCAGTTGATGATGGCGCCCGCGCATGCGTTGATGTCAATGCTGATGTTGTTGTTGTTGTTGTTATCGTTGATGCATCATCATCATCATTTATTTTGTTTAATTGTAAATTTGGAATATTGTACCTCTGTCTGTCTGAAAGTTAAACATATTGTGCATGTTGCTTATGGGATTACAACAATCGAATAAATAATAAAAACCCGCTGTCCGTTGCGCGTTGTTCTTTTACAATTTGTTATAGTTGTTGTTGCTGCTGTTGTTGTTATTGTTGTTGTTGTTGCAAACGTTGTTGTTCAGTGGGCAAAATCTTTAATGAATCTTTGACTGTTTGCGTGTGGGCCTCAAATCGTTTTTATTATTGTGCATGTCGTGTAATTTAATTTATGAATTTAAATGAACAAACGAGGCTGCCAGCGAGCTGAGATTGTTCAAGGGGTACAAGAAGGGACTTTGAGGGGGCACCTGGGGGACCTGTGGGTCTCCAAGCTCTTCGTTTTTCATTGTTGCAGGTATTTATTGTAGTTGTTTGTACCATAGTTAGTTGTTTCTTATTTTTTTTCGGCTGCATAATTTTCTAATGCTGACAAATGGGATTTGGATTTATGACTTTTGTCGTCGTCGTTTGCTTGTCTCTTTTTTGGCCAAAATGCTTGCAACTATATGTTGCACGTAGGTGTTGCACTGTTGTTGAACTGCGGTGACTGTTTTTGCTACTGCTGTTTGATTGAAGATGTTGCAAGCTGACCTCGAAGCAAACATGAGAAACTGCTTCAACATTTGTACCACGATTGTGTAAATGTCCTCCTCGCAAATGTAAAACTGTTCATTCAGTTCGTCAGTGTCTATAGACGAGGAATTAGATTAGAGGAACGGATTATAATGGAATATAAATTGAAACGAGAAAAAAAATTTGGTATATCTTTGTAAAAAGGCCTTGTTGATCTTTACATTATAAGTAACTAATGTCAATTTCGAGATTAATTGCAAAATACAGTTTTACTCTTTATCCACCCTCTTTATGCTCTTATGTAATAATAAATAACATATTTATATTAACTAGCAACTAACTAGAGTGTCAAAGCCCTCGCAAATGTAAAACTGTTTATTCATTGTCAGTACAGATAGACTAAGGATTAGATTAGAGGGAATTTTGATTAAAATGGAATATTAATAGAAACGAACTAAAATATTAGGACATATTTGTAAAAACGCCTTGTTTATCTTTACATTATAAGTAACTAATGTCAATTTCGAGATTAATTGCAAAATACAGTTTTACTCTTTATCCACCCTCTTTACATTTTTTTATAAAAATAAATAACATATTAAATACTAACTAGTGCTAACCTTGACTGTCAATGTCCGCGCACTGGTACTATATAGACTAAAGAACTAGATTAGAGCGAATTTGGATTATACTGAAATATTAATTGAAACTAGCGAAAATATTAGCATACAATTGTATAAGGCTTTGTCGATCTTTACATTAGTTATTAAAAGGAATAAATTTTGTGATTAATATCAAAACACTGATTTACTCTTTATCTACCTTCTTTACGCTCTTTTATAAAAATCAATAACATATATAATATCAGTTATTTGTAATCTTGACATCGATATATAGACTTTTTCTGTAAAAATTCCAGTACCTGAGTTTAACAAATAAACTTATATTGTAAAGTGTTTAGATACTTTTAATGAACAACATTCCTTTTATGTATTTTAATATAATTTCATCACCTCATTAGTATTGTTGTAGCATATTTTAAATGAATTTTAATTGTTTGCATTTTTAGTACATTTTATTAGAGTTTCTGTTTTTGTCTTTTTTAGTGAGAACTGTAAAAACTGTAGTCAAAAGTCCATTCCAAACGACATTTAGCTAAATGTATGACATATAACATATAAGAATATGTTAACGTTAACGTAAAAGTTAAAGTTCTCAAGCTATCGATAATCTCGAAACCACAGAGAGAGAGAAAGAGAAAGAGAATTGAGAGTCAGTCACTTTGAGTGTGCCATTTGCCGACAGTTGGCTTTGTTGGCGTTGCTCCCGTTAAAACGTTTCTAATCTTAACTCATTATAATTAAATAAGTCACGAGTTTTGAATTTTAATTCGCTTTTCTGACATTGCCCCGACCAGAAAGACAAAAGGCTGACAGACAAATTCCCCCAAGTCAGCTACCAGTCAATGGCAGTTGCTGTTGTTATTTTCGGGTCAATTTTATCAAAATCGCAACAAAAAACACAAGCCAAGGTCTGTGGCCACGAAACTTAATTATATTGCCCAGTTTGCAACAACAACAACAACAACAACACAGCAATGAAATCTGGGCAGGTAAATAGAATCTTGTGAGGGCCATTAAAATTTGCACTTTAATGTTGCAGCAAAAGAGACGAAAAACAAAAGCAAAAAACAAAAGGAGTGAAGTACAAATTACTTAAAAACAAAATGAGCCAAATTAGCAGACTCACTTGGTTGCTACTGATTTGGATTTCGATTTCGATTTCTATACAACAACAACAACAACAACTAGGCAAATAACTAACAGCAACAATAACAAGTCAAGGTCTTTGCGAAGGTGTTGAAATGCTGGCGACGTCGCGGTTGAAGTTGAAATTGAAGTTGAAGTTGTATTTGATTTACGGCTGATGCTTGGAAATTGCTTTGAAATTGGCCAACAAAATGTATATATAAATAAGGTATAAGGAATGAGGCAAAGTTAAGAATTGGCCCAAGCCAAAACTCTTAGTGGTTGCAGTTGCTGTTTGTGGTTGTGGTTGTGTCTGTTGCATTGTTGTATGGCAATGTTGATGTCGATTTTGTGCGGCATTATGCAACTCACGACAATGACAATTCACGGCAGGACCTTTGACGACCTACAAGCGTGTCGGCAACCCCTTCTGCACCAAAAACAAAAAAAGAAGCTAAGTAAAAAGACAACTCAAAGAGTTCTCCAAAGTGGTGGCTCACACTTATTTGAAGTTGAAGTTTGAAGATGCCAAAGTGTCAGTTGTTGTCGTCGTTTGTTCAGTGGTTCACTTGGTTGTTGGTTGCTGGTGGTTGGTTGGTGGTTGTCTTTTGTCGTTCAGTTCAGTGGTGCTGCTCGTATGACAAATCGACAAATCGATTTACATAGCATCGCTTGTTGGCGTTGCTTTTGGCTCTGTTGCTGTTCATTAGGTTTGGCTTTGCATTATTATTTCTATTATTTTTTCTTTGGCCAATTAGGTTTGCTAGCAGTTTCTCATTTACTTCAATTCGTTTTTGAGGGGGAACTCGAATTGATATTAAAATGTCAATGCTGGCGCCTTGAGGGCAATGACAAACGGCATAAAAGATAACATAGCTTGGAATTAAATGAGTTCAGATTAGATAAGATGAACTGAGTTGACATGAGTAAATTCATTTTATTCTATATATTTATTAGTTGACCAAAAGTATTTTAAATAAAGCTTGAATATAAAGTAATATTATACATAATTTTAAATAAAGCACCTAAAAATTAAAATAAACTAAATGTTTAATAGTCTGGGGTATTAAACACAAATTTGTCAATGATACAGGTAGTTTAAATATTTTTTCCAAACCTTTCATTAAAATATATTCTCTCATGTAACCCAACTGCTTTACTTTATACAAAACTATTACCTCTATTATTTATATATATTGTCTCTACACACTTGGCCACTTGAGGTTACTTGTTGAATAAAATTTAAATAATAATGATTCTGACTGAGCATGATGACTATTTACATAATTATACAAATGGTTCAGATACGGCAAAATGAATTAGAATATAGTGCTTGGAGAAGATTTTTAAAATGGTTCTTTTCAACACGAAAGTTAAAAATAATGTGATTAAGTTTGAAATAAAGAATTCGATTAGACATAGCTCTAGCCGTATATTTCAAATATTTGAAGATGAAATAAAAGTAATAATATGTTTTAATCTTTAATTTTATTATAATTAACATATTTCGCCTTTGTTCTATGACAAATCGTTACGCATAATATTCTCTACACGTTCAAATTAAGTTAAAGATCTATAGAGTTGTTTCAATTGTAAACAACTCTACAAACTATTTGCAAGTTGTATGATTCTGTTAATACTGAAATAATTATCCTTAACTGTGAAACTATTTCAATCCGCACATTTGTTTGGCATATTTACTTGCCTTTAAAGAATTAATTTATTATTTCTTTAGGTATTCATTCAATCTTATTAACTGTGCAAGTTTTTTTCAATTTCCAATTAACTTCTGTTTACCATATGGCTATTGTTTCATAAACTGATTGACAATTTTGAGATAAGCCTTTTAGGCTCCCTTATGGTAGACCCTGTACCCTGTCCCCTTTGGCGTAAGTACAGCAGCAGCTGCAACAAGAGATCCGTTGAGTGTTTCTTTCGACTTCTTGGACATGTTGACCATGTCTATGTCGTATGTCCAATGTGTCTGAAGTGTCTTGTGCCCTATTAAGAACATGGCATTTCAAATGATTTATATAATTTGTTGGCATTGTTTCAACGATCATAGACATGAGATATGTACTCGTACCAATGTGCCAGTATGTAGGTGTCTCTTAACTCGACGGAGTACATTGTCCAGCATTGGGAACTTGAGACTTGGTGCTTGGAGCTTGTCAGCAACAATTTGACATATTTGTTGTCACTTTTTGGTGTGCCTGACATTTTACACACAACATAAATTAAAATTTTGCTCGCAAAACAAAAACACAAAACTAAAACATACAATATATAAAACCCGTTGACCACCAGCTTGGACTCTGAGTTGTAATTGGAGGGAATGAGTTGAAAGTAATTGCAAAAGGAATAGCAAAACAATTAGCACATTGCACATCGGCAAATGGCGTTTAATTAATTAAATTCTTGGCATTTTTAATGCATTTGCAACAATGTTAAACGTAATGCAAACAATTTTTATTATTTATGTAATTTTCTACAAACGATTAAAAATAATTTGGAGCGCACCACAGCCGACGGCTGTGAATGCCTTAATCAAATGTTAATAGCTTAATCAATATGCCATAAATATAAAAAACAGAAACAATATCAAAATGAAAATCAAAGACTCTTTGTCCGGAGCACTCTCACATACATATTTTATTATTACTGCTGCAACACTTTTGTATGCGAACAGGGAAAAAATTATAAAAATAAATTCTTGAAACTTGTTTGCCGCATGCGATTACGTCGACATCGACATCGACATCGTCGTCGTCGTCGTCATCGTCATCGAGTATCGCATGAATTTCAAAATTGTCGACATCGCCGCAGCTGTGACGAATCTTGAAAACTGCCTTTCAATGGGCTACATGTGGGAGGGCGGGGCAATGAAAATACGCTCGGCACTTGGCTGTGGCACGGTCTCGGACACGTACTCGGGACATGCAACAAGGAGACAAGCAGAGAGAGGGAGAGAGAAGAAGAGAAAGAGAGAGATAGCCACAAGTCTCTGCAAAGCGCTTTTCACTTTTTATAGCCACACCGCTAATTTGACAGGCGGGCGCGCAATCTCGATCACTAGACTCCAACTTCAAATCCAACTCCAACTCCGATCCTGTCCCTGTCTCCAACTTCAATTCCACCTCCTTCTCCGTATCTAACTTCGACTCCAACTTCGAATCCAACTTCGTCCAACTGACAAAGTGTCGTGTATGGATAAATAGATCATATATATGAGCCATAGAGTTGCTGTGAAAGGGGGGAGACTTATATGGCACACTGGGCTGCAGGTGATGACAATGGGTGAATGTATGTAACAGTGGAATTAAAAGCAATTTATGGGAAATACAGTTAAAATGAAAAGAGTTTCTGTCACTGTCAATTAAAGATCACTTAGAATGAACAACTTATCGAGTACGTTAATAAGGTAAGTTCTTTTTAGGATTATTTGTTGATTATTATTATCCATTATCCTAGCAGTACAAGGTCCCTGCACTAGTTAGAATGTATTAATTTGATTCGTCTGATCCACATTTTGATACAAATATACTTATTTATCTAACTGTAAAGCTTTTACTTAATTTAATTATTTGTCTATTACATATATCTATTTTATATATTATTCGCAATACATAGTTTATTCATAAGCAAAAAGCATAAATGGAGAAAGAGTCGAAAACTAGAATCAATTCCGTCCAATAAGATAAATGTAAGTTGTTACCAAAATTAAAAGTAGGTAGAGTTTAAAATGAAACACGTCAAATACATATTACTTAGAATCATATGTGAAAGTTAATCTATTTTCATTTGTAGAATCTTATAACTCTCAGCTGATTTTTGTCTTTCAAAAACAAAAGTCGCAATTGCAAATTCATATTAGATTAGATTAAAATAGATCAATCAACAATTAATCAATCCACTTAAACAATCAACGTTTTTTTTACTTAAAGACTAACCACTTAAATGGCAATTAATCAAAATTTATTAAGAAATCATCGATTGAATTTAGTACTAATATGAAAAGAAAATAGATTTTAGATATGGAACTTTAATGATATATCATTTTGATAATGAAATTACTTCTGCTTCAATTGCAGCCTGTATGCTACTAAATCTTCTACTTCTTGCCACAGTGTGGTCACATTGAACATTTGGTTTCCAGCTTAGATCAGATCAGCTCTGCTCAGCTCAGCTCAACTTGGGTCTCCAGTGTTTCTGGTATCTGGGTATCTGGTCTATTGGTCTCCAAAGATAGACAGCTATCGATCAGCTGCACAGTTGGCAGCTCAGCGAGCTTAATGGAAGCCCGCCACTTAGCCGGCAGTTGACTTTATAGACTTTAATTTATGCACTCAGCTTGAGGCACTAGATCTTGCCCCGGACGCGACTGGGCTCTCCTCTATCTCTCTTTCTCTTCCTCACTCTTTTGCTTTATCTGCCTATTGCCTTCCTCTTCTTCGTATCCAGCTCTGTCCCTGAATGCGGCTTTAACTCTTGCGTTCGAGATGCGTGCCAACGATAAAAGTAATTTGCTTGATTTAATTTTAGTCAGCAGCTCACGAGACAACTAAACAGCCCCCGCAGCTGTTCCCCCACCTTCATTACCCCCCGCACAGCCAGCGGTAGCATCCTGTTTGCCAGCTCTCAGCTCTGGCTTTAGTCTTAGTTTTAGTCTCAGATTAAGTTTTAGTTTTAGTCGATTTTTTAATTAGGCAACCGCAACAAATTTTTAGCAACGTTTCATGTTGCAAAATGTTTGTGGCGCATGTAAGTGGCAAATGGCCTAATCCAAAAAAAATGATACAAAAAAGAAAAATCTAAAGAGCAACAACTACAACAGCAGCAACAACTTCTAAAGTGGCTAATTGTGTTATGGCATAATTTACACGTTGTGTTTTCGGTTGCCAGCAACAAGGCGCTGGACATGTGCCAAGCAGCAGCCACTTCAACAATTTTGTTTCACCTCCACCATCAAAGAGATTTTTCCTACTTTTATTATTGTTAATATTAAGTGGTGTATGCATGGTACATTTAGTTAAGTACTTAATTTGTCATTAAAACCATGTTTATCTATTAAAGGGAGATTAGGAAGGATTAGGAAAGTATATTTTATTTTAATTTATTTATTTATCAAGCAGACTTTCACTACTTTTCTTATTGCTATTATTAAGTGGTATGTGCATAGTATAGTTAAGTACTTGGTTTGTTTTAACATAAAGTTTTCTATCTATTAAAGGGACTGAAATCAAATTATTATTTTAACTATATAATCATAGGAATGGTTGTTTTATTTAGTTATCAAAGAGATTTTTCCTACTTTTATTATTGTTAATATTAAGTGGTGATATGCATGGTACATTTAGTTAAGTACTTTATTCGTTAAGAAAACCTTTTCTATCTATTAAAGGGATTCAAATTAAAAATAATTCATTTAAATATTGCTAAGGAAAGTAAATTTTACTTTAACTTACTTATTTATCAAGCAGACTTTCACAACTTTTCTTATTGCTATTATTAAGTGGTATGTGCATAGTATAGTTAAGTAGCTAATTTGTTTTCAAATAACGTTTTCTATCTATTAAAGGGACTGAAATCAAATAGTTATTTTTTTAATTGTTGGATGGGAAGGGATATTTTATTTTATTTATTTATCAAGAAGATTTTTATTTAATTATTATTATTATTATTAAGTGGTTTGTTCGTAGTATATTTATTTAGAAATTTAATTTATTAAGAAAATTTTTTTTTAGCTCAGAAAAAAATTGAATTTAAAATATTTATTTTTAACTTTTTATTGCTTATTAAATTTTATTTTACTTTTTTTATTTATTATAAAGATTTTTCCTTCTCTTATTATTGCTTTTATATAGTGATATAATCGTAGTAAATCTTACTAATTCATAACGGAGAATATAATATTTAGCTTAGAATGGGACTGACTTAAAAATAAGGTACAATCAGTCTACACTGTCTACTCTACTCTTTAATATTTACCATGTCAATATATCTAGTCTACACAACATCCACAAATTAACAGTTAAATCAAAATAATAAATTATTTAAAATGATAATTTACGAAGTAATGTTTAAATATAAAAGTATATAAATTTAAATATTAACTCTCGTTGTTGGGCTTAGGGAAAATCCAGAAAACGATTAATAAGTTCAACAGTAAACTAGATTAGTGTTAGTGAATTAAAAATGTTAGTATTAATAGCATTAGAATTAATTGTGCTATTCAAACTATTCACGTACTAAGAGCTTTATTATGTTGAAATTATTTTACAAATTCGAAAAATTATATTCCAAATTTCAATTTCTATCTACATATATTTTAGTATTGCCAATAACTACTACTTTCACAGTGATAGTTTTGTAATATTCACAAATTATTTGTGTATCCAGAATCTAAATTTCTGCATTATACCTTTTTCCAATACTAAATACTTTCACAAAGATAGTTTTGTAATATATACAGGTTATTTGTATATACAAATATGTATAACCATAGGGGATTTTGATTGTCATTATTTCATTATATTTATCAGTGTCAACTGAATGTCCCCCTCTTTGGACGAGTTCATTATATTGACTGATGTCTTCATAAGACACGTATTCATAAACAGTATGTATGGACTGTAAGTAAGTATCTTCACGCACCTTTGTGATTCAGAGACTGTTGATTGGCGATCGGGTAGCGTGGGAATTGAATGCGCTATCATCGGGTATCGGGTCTGGGTCGCACAGCTGCGCTATTTGATTAAATGCCTCGTTTTATTTAATATTTAATATGTGAAATTATTGACAGTCGATTAAGCAATGCAAACGACACATACTGAGACACAAAGAGACGCTGACTCGACTCGACTCTGACTCTGACTCGGACTCGGAGACACTCGACTCTCGGTATTCAGATTGTGGGACTGCCCGCATTTCATTTGGCATTAGCTGCTATCGCTATCTACCATATGCCATATGCCATACAGTATATGCTGAGTGCCGGTCTGGTCAATATCAAAATTCAAATATCAATATTTACGCAGCAATTATGCAAATTAAGTTCAAGTCTAAACCCAACGAACACCGAGTCGAGTGGAGCTAAGTCGAGAGGTTGCTTTGGCTATGACGAAATGGCGCTGGCATCTCCAATGGAGGGAGGTAAGGAGACACTTAAGAGGGGAGGCAATTCATTTATTGAGTTTCTAATTTAATTGTTCTAATTATAATGTAATTACATGCCTTATCGCATTCTGTTTTCTGCTCTGCAAACTTTGTTTAATTGCTTGTGGGAAAATTGCGTAGGCAAATTTAAAACTGTTGCCGACTTGCCGTCTTGACTTGGCACATTCCCATATTTGTTCAGCTTTGTCTTTGCCAGTGTTTTGACCAACTTTTGGTGGCACACGCACAGCTTGACACCTGCCCAGCTGACGGCCAATGGCGCCTGCCGGCCGGTTAGCCCGCTGTGGTTGCAACTGTGGCTTGTGGCAACAGTTCTTTCTGTTGCTGTTGTTGTTGATATTGTTGTTGATATTGTTGCTGCTGGTGTTGCAGGCGCCAGACTGCTTTGTCTATGAATCCAACTGGCACTCAACACTAGGCCCATTTCTGTCTCTGGCCAATTGTTTGTCTAGGGACAACCCGCTGTTGTCGTCTGTGCTTCTTAAATGTCATCGAAGTAAAAGGCGCTGCCCCAGAGAGATTTACTCAGAGATTTGTCATTGCAGTTGGGTTGACACCAATCTGACGTACCAGACTGTGTAGAAAACTAGTTAATAGATTGGTTTCGCTTTCAACCATTAACTTATGAATAATTTGAAGAATAGTATAATTGATTTTACTTTTCACTTTCATTAATTCTGAAAATCTTATAGTGATATAATATAATAAGAATAACTAATAATTCAACTAAGAAAAACGTATTAAGCTTTCCAACTTATTGACAGCTACAAGAATTGTACTTAAATAAGAATAATTGAATCTACTTTTGCTTTCCTTTATCCTAAAAGTCTTAAGACAACTTATAAAACGGGTTGTCAAAATCTTTTTTTTCAAACTTTTTTATATTTACAGTGATAACTGAATAGCACATAGATCAATTAATTAAGACGATAAAAACCTTACAGCTTATTTGTTGCTATATAACTTGGAATGCTAATGACTTCAAAATTTGATTTAATGTTTATATTTTACTTTATTATACTATCCTAGCAATACAAGGATTTCATGAAACTAATGCACGAGTTCCTAACAAGTCTTCTTTTAAATAAACATTAAAAGCCTAATTTATTTACAAAATATATTTTTTGTGATTCTAATGATTTATTTTATTTTAAATTCATTTAGTAATTTTATATCTGTATACTTATTTTCAAACTTTAATATACATTAATAATTGCTTAAATTATATTCAGATAATACTTTACTCTGATTCCCCTCTTAGTCTTTTTTCTCTTTTCCTCTATATACTCCATAAATTATGCACTTACTTTGCGAAAAGTCTCTTATACATTAATACCCTCACCTCATTATATTAAGCATACTTTAAAGAGGTGAGCAGCCTCCGGAGTCACTCGATGCTCATTCCCAGCATGAATAAGTGACAAATTTATGGCGCGTGTGTTGCAAACCACATAATTTGTCTGATTCTGACCCCAACAAGCTGCCTGTGACCCCCCGACAAAACCTCTTCCCCTTCTCCCAGTCTAAATCTATCTCTCTATCTCTCTCTCACAACCGAAAATCACCAAATTTATGCGCAACGCCCGCGCGCCAAATTAATGGATGCTTATTAATTTATTGCTATTTAAATGATCGCGAGGATCAGAGGAGGACAGGCAGAGAGGGATAGAAGACAGGAAAGAGACAAGGAGGGAAACAGGCAGAGGAAATCACAACATTCCAAGGTTGCTCAGTCGATTTTAGAGCTGACCAAAATATCCTGATCGTGAGTCAACTTAATATTTCGTTCAAATATTGTATTTTGAACTAGAATGAACTATTTCGTATAATCACTAACCAATGAATACATAGATGTGTCAAACAGCGATTTTCGTGTTACGCTTTTTTTTGCTGATCATAGGTCCAAGATCGGTCGGCAAATTTTACGAAGCTTGTAGGTCCAAGCCGAGCGATCAACGAACATAGCAGACCTTGCCGAGCAGAGAGAAACGATTTAAGACTTGATTGCATCAGTATCGTATCGACCTTACAGCAGAAGAGTAGTCTCTGTGTCGCTTGCTGTCTCATGTTTTTTTTTGCGGACAGACAAATGCGCATGTATTTGGGGGTGGGTTTTTATGAAAACTGGCTACAGCGCGTTGCGTCGATCAGTAGTGAGGTTCATTTAAGAAATCTATGAAGCACATAGATTTTGGTGGCGCACAGTGGTTCGCTGTGACTCTTTTCTGTACAAAAATAATGTCTTCTGACCCTAACAGAATTTTTTAAATTTCATCTGCCGCTGATATTCAGCAAAAAAATGGCACTGCTGTACTCATTGTTGATTAATGGTATAATTGTATATTGTTTACTGATTACAACTGTGCTATAAATGAATCAATTGCAATTAATTTGAATCTTAAGAGAAGTAAATGATATGTATTTACGACATCTCTTCAAACTTTAAACCTTTTTGATTCAAATTATTAGCTCAACATTAATCAACATCTTAATGAGTTTTGACTATATGATGTGTGTATGTATGTAAAGGTTCGATTCACATTTCTTTTAACATTTCTATCATTTTCGGTTCGTATTCATACTTTTCAAGCCTTAAAAAAAAACATACATATCTCTGTGATGCTGAAATTGTATGCAATCTGGAACCTATAGAGAAATAGAAGATGTGAATATTTCAACATCTTTTCGTAATTCCAACATTTTCGTTTTGAATCTTTCCTCGTTCGATTAGTCGTCATGGACTCGAGAGTGTTTCCCTTGAATACCAGAGACACGCTCATCTCTAGCAAATGTCCGAAGTTGGCTAATGAAGTCTGATCTGTCGCCTGGTCGTTTTTGGTGGATTCGTGTCTGTTGTGCCCCTGGGGACCCGAGTGTATTTAATTTACACCTGAGCCGCATCAGCGCGAAACCGAAAACCGAACTTGAACCTGAACTCGGCTTGACATCGACAACGACAACGACAACGACATCGGTCGCAATGTCAGTTTTAAGTTTTCAGATTTCAGTTTTAGGTTTTTTGGTGTTGGATTTGGTTGGGTTGGGGCTGCATATAAATTAGCATCATGGGGTGAGGTCTGTTCGAAAAATTGAAACATTTTTCGCTTTTTTTTCACTTTATTTTGGCTTTTTGTTTGCGCTCGCTTGGCACATTTGAAAAATGAAAGTGTTCGCTTTGGTTTCTTTTTAGCGAGCTTCGTGCAGCTTGTGGCATTGGCTGGCCATAAATTAGCCCAGCTCTTAACTGGACGCCACGCGGCTAAAGCTAAAGCTCCGACTCCGAATCCGATTCCGACTTCAGCTTCAATTTCAGCTCATCGCATGGTGCGCTCTGTGTGGTCATCGAGGCCGGGTCCAGGTCGAAATGGTTGAGGATCGGGGCTTGGGGTGCTTCCTTTCTATGACTAAGCCCGCACAGCTGGCCAATGCCCAGGCAGTCAACAGTCAGCAGTCGAGAGTCGACAGTCGACAGTCGAGAGTCAGCAGAGAGGCAGAGCGATTGCATCTTACTCTTTCTCCATTTGAAAATTACTATTATAGTTTTATGTGCTATTATTTGGGCATAAAGAAAACGCCAGCCCCCGCAGCGTTGGCCAAGACACACATGAAGCTGGCCAGTTTGTTCAATCGAGCTTTGCATAATCGAATCGAAGCCGACAGTTGAAAAACTGGCAAGTCGATGGCGGCATCTTGATTGGACTCGACTCGAAGAGTCGCTGCCACAGTCTCTGCCGCAGTCGCAGTTGCCGTTGCAGTTGCAGTCCAAGTCGCAGTCGCCTGTAGGGTGGCAAGATTCTTTGGCGCCAAAGTGAGCCCCGAATTGTGGCTGCAACGCTTATCTTGCATCTGCCTCACTGGCCAAAAAGCATTTGCGCATGCGGCATGCCACAAAACGCTGTTGGCCAGCTAAAAACATTTTGCGTATTCGGATTCGGAGTCAGAGTCCGAGTCAGAGTCAGAGTCAGAGACGGAGACGGAGTCAGCGAATTGAACTAATCTCTTGATAAGCAAACATTTGGTTGGCCTCCAAAACTTGGTCATGGCTGCCACAAAGTTCTCACAATTAAAATGCTCGCCTGTCGCAGCATTCCAGAGTCTCACGGAGACTCATAGTTGGATTCATCGCTTGGAATGTGGCGGCAACTGTCAGGGCCATGCCCCATTCCTCTGCCTCATGCCTCATGCCTCTGCCTCTGTCTCTATCTCTGACAGTAGACCCAGTTTAAAGTGTGGGCGTTGCGTAGCTCAGCAGCTTTGACTTTGTCGCTAATGTCGCTTCGTGTAAATGTCACGGCAAATGCCACAAGGCGCCCCTTAACCAGGGGCACTCAATCAAAAACCAGTAGCCAATGCACCAGGGCAGCCAACTGGAAATGTAACAACTCAAAAGCCAAAGGCCAACTTAGATGGATGGCGACAGAGAATGCGCAATGGGAAAGGGGAGGGAAAGATTTTGGAATAATGACACCTGACGATTCTTAAGGATAATTCAAAAACCATTTAAAGATGACTTGAATTTAATTAGTAACAATCAAGTTTAAAAGAAAATTCAAGGCCTAATTTACTTACGAAAAACACTTAAAAGATTGCTTAAATTTAATTAATAAGAATTAAATTTCTAGGAAATTTCAAAACCTTAAATTACAAAAGAACTTTAATTTTAATATAGAAGTTCGAAGTATTTAAAAATAGAAATCTTAAAATGTAAACCTTAAATTCGGATGTTTATTCTGAATATTTCTAGAGCTTTATCAGAAAAGACATTATGAGTGTTAATGTATTTAATTAGAACGAGTCTAAAAAGTTAAATATAAAATACTGAGGAGTCTTTGGTGAATACATATTCATGATTGCTATAAGCAAACATTTTTGAAATTGTAAAGTACTAACAATAAATTTAGAAGTTAACAATATTTAAAAATATACAACTGTATAGAAGAAAAGACGAAATGGGTGTTGGTATATTTAATTTAATTATTGTAAGCATATGACCAAGGTTTATAACAAAATTCTGAATGTTTAGTTGTTGTACAAAGAGGTATATAAGTTGCATCTCTTTCTGGGATAAATAAAAATTCAAGGATAATCCAAAGATTGTAAAGTGTGAAGCAGTCACGCTTTGCGAATCCTAAAATAAGTCACAGTGACAGAACGCATATGAAGTGATCACATGAGATACACATACAGACACCCATGTACATCTAAATATATACACTTTTGCAAGTCCATATGGTCACGCCCCAACAAAGAGCGCACGCCCACGCAAAGACTGCAATTCGAGGCAAAGAGAGGAGACTGAGGAGGGAAATGATGATAGGAGGAGGGGGATCAAGGGGACAGTGGGGCAAAAGCAGCGCAAATTATTTCTCACCATTTATCTGTAAAAATTCGCATATTAAATAAGCGTGCAACCCAAAATTATCACGGACCTGGCATCAAGGCAGCCTCCCAGACCACAGACCAGAGACTAGAGACCAGGGAGACTTGAGACTTGAGGGAGACCAAAAAAAACAGTCGATCGTAATCTGTAAGTGTTTGCAGCGGCACACGTAGTCGACTCTAAAGCGTAGCCATTGACTCCATCTCCATCGAGTTCTGCAATGAAGTTTTTCAGCATTTATTTGTTTTTGCGCGTACGCAAAGGATATGCCGAGGAACGCCTACTCAGAAAGGAGGCAAAAGGAGAGGGAAACGAAGGAGGAGAAGGTAGATACGATGCCGATGCCGATGACGATGCCGATGCCGATGCAAAAGATGATGATGATGAGGATGAGGATGATGTCGACAACGATTGCGATTGCGCGTTTGGATTACAATAATTTAACATCATCATAATAAAACAATCAACGTAAGCATTTAACTGCGCCAAAGAGCAAAAAAGAGAACCCAAGAGATCTCTAGAGAGTCTCCCTGTGCTGTGTATGCTTAAGTCGATACAAATCGCATATGCCAAAAGGATAAAGGCTGCACAATAAATTGAGAGGTCATTCTTGCCACGACGACGACGTGGATGGCGCTTGGCCAGAATCATCCTCATCTTCAACTTCAACTTTAAGTTTAACTTTAACTTTAGCTTCAACTTCAACTTCAACTGCGACTAAGACTGAGACTGAGACTTCGACTTGTGCCAAAGTAATTGATGTGCTCGCCTGACCTGTGGGAGTTTACGAATCACAGATTATCTGGCACAGACAATGGTGTGCCTCAACCTCATGTCGTCGCTGGTTCTCTTCAGGCTGGCTCCATTGGGTTACGCCTCTCACAGACTCTCGACGAGATCTCGTCGTGGTTGATTCTGATGATTGTTGAATGCTCCAACTCTTTTCAGAGTCTTTTGCTTCGATAACGCGTCGCATTCTCATTGATGTGCTGCTGATATGCAAACTATGGCCCAAAAACAGGTGGCGGTCTGTTTTTTGTTGTTTTGGTTTTCCTCTTAGTGATGTTGTTTATGTTGTTGCTGTTTATGTTGCTGTTGTTGGCGGGCGACAACTACGAGTAAATCGCAATATGCAAATCGCTGCTGCTTTTGCAATCTGCACGCTCCCATGCTCCAACGCTTGACCTCCTCCACCAATGGCCAGTAAAACTCTGAGTTTAATGGTGGATGTGTTTTTGTGCCCCAAAATGTGTGAAAGGCTTTGATTTGGCAGTGCTACGTGAGGCAGCAGCAAAGCTGAATTCCAAAAAGCAGCCTAACTAATTTGTCTGCCTCATGAGCGTTGTTTTTTTTTCTCTTACTCCTGCTATTTGTATTGTTCTTGTATGTAGTTTCAAGATGCGTAGGTCGTTAAATAAGTGCAGCAAATTATATGGAGACAAGTGCCACAGCATGGCCGGAAACCGAAAGGAACTCTTGCGTGGGCTTGTGTCTTAAAATAATTGAAGGTGTTATCTCTGTTGTTCACTAAACTTAAATGGAATACATAAATCCTTAAATAACAGAACAATTTGTTTCTTAGACCTTTCCATGATGCAATAACTCAAATTTCCACTCTACAAAAGAGAGTTATAAACTGGAGAAAGAATGTATGTTTATAAGCTTTTAGTCCCTTTACTTTATAATCAGAAATTTGTGACTTAACTGTAAGTTAAGCACACTTATAAAATTCAATACATTCAACTATTCAAAACAGTTCCTGGTGATCCTTCATTTAACAGTCGGATCCTGATTGCACGCTTAGCGGTCATACTTAAACAAAATAATTGTAAATGCTCTAAATAGTATTACTTACTGATTTTCATCTATGAAAGATAATTTTCTTCGTAGTTTTTTCTATCTAGGTACTTATATACTTATATTTTTCCAATTAAATACTTGATATAAGGAGCTAAAAAGATTACTTACCTTGGCAGTTCTTCTGATTTGAGAATTATTTATAAAAATTGTATATACTCTTCTGTATTTCCTAGAATTACAATTCATCCTGGAAAATTCATTTTATCTATATTTCCATCTCAAATAATCCATTTATTATGCACAATCTAAGCATCTGCCAAGTCTGCTGATGGGCTTGTCTTTTAGTCTTTAAGTCTAAACTTTTGGGTTTTGTTTAATGTTGAAATTAACCCCAGGTCTACAGCAATTTTCAATTGTGATTGTGTCCCGTGATACGCCATAAGACTGCATATATGAGTACGATTATATATGGCAGCTTGACAGAGAAACTGAGAAAAGAGACTGAGGCCAGAAACCTGCCAAGATGGCAAGATGTGCCATTTATGAATTGCTGTTGCTTTTGCTGTTGCAGTTGCAACTGTTGCTGCCACCCACAAATATTTGACTTCTCACCTACAATAAATAAAACAATAAACAAGAGTTGTTCAACTGGCCTGGACAAATGCGAATACGAATGCAAAATACGTTGCATATTCAATAAATTTCTTGTTTGTTTTAACTATATTTGAGATCTTTATCTGGTGTATCGAAATGCAAGGCACCTTATAGACTCACATACATACATGTACTCTTATTCCTCTGGCCATTGTTGTTGCTGCTGCTGCGTGTCTGTTGCTGTTGTTGCATTTGCATGCCAGTGGGTGAAACCAGCAAAAAAAAGCAGCAACAACAACAACAGCAAACGCCTGTCACGCTTGGCTAAAAATGGTAAAAATGACAAATGTTTCACAGCGACCAAAAAACTGCAGCAACAACAGCAGCAGCAGCAGCAACTGTTGCTGCGGCAGCAACAACAAAAAAGTTCAATTTCTAAGCGCAGAACATGACAAGCATGAAACTATCGTAGCTTTAAAAAAAATACAGTATGTAAAATAATAACAAAGCGACACACACACACACTCAGATACACGGTTCAATGCAAACAAAAGACTTAGGCAACAAACTTACAGCTTACAACATATAAGCATCAGCAGTTGCTGGCATCATTATTATCAGCAATTTGTGCCTTTTATTGCCCGAAATTGTTCAACGTCCAGTAATAATGTTAAAAATCTTATAATAATAATGCCCGAAAAAATATTTATTTATTTAGTTTTTGTTGTAGTTGCTGTTGTTGTTATTGTTGTTGCTAGGCGGCCGCCAGCGTAAAGTGTATTATTGGAAAGCTCGGGAAAACCTCTGAAAGAAAAGCAAAGATAAGATGAAGCTGAGTATTAAACACACTACTATTTCTTTGTCTCTCTGATTTACTGATTATATAATAGATTAAACATACGTTTGTTAATTATTCATTAACTGTATTACTTAAATAATATTTTAACATTTTCAAATGCTTAAAAATTTTAACTTTATATTGAAAGAGAAATAAACTCTATTTGTTGTTTATGTATCTAATTTTTAAATATATTTTTTTAGCACCATTTTTATCATATTCCATAATAATGACATTTAACATTCAATGTTTCCAAAAGAGCAAAAATATTTCAATTAAATTAAAGATATGGTATACATAAAATCAGTAAGCACAATTTATTTAGGCAACTGATATCATTAAATTTGGAAATTATTTATGCTCTTTTGTAAATTTTAAACTACATTATTTAGCCACATTTGATTCTTGTTAATCCGTGTCATAGTGCATAATCAGTTGGTAAGGGTATTCAAACAGCGAAGACGACGCCTGATAATTTAGCATACTTACGACTTTGTGATTGCCTGTAATTTGTTTTGGGAACCACCTACAACTCGACTGCTCTGTTGCTCTGCACTAGCGGTAAGAGGTCGTACCTCCCATCTCCCATCTCCGATACTTCAACTGTCGTCCGCCTACCCGCAGCTTCCACAAGTGGGCCTACCATCTACCATCTTCATGTGTGCTGGCCATAAAAATCAAAGTGGGCTGGCTGGCGATTTGCTCTGTTGTCAGTTTATTGTTGTTGTTGTTGTTGTTGTAGTTGATGTCTTCATTATAATTTCAACATGCACAGCACACATGTTGTTGTATCCACATACGAGGTAAGTATAAACTTGTACGTTATTTTGGCATCGATACTTTGTTGCCATTTGTGAAATAATTTCACTGTCCAAACTAACTGCGTGGGCTCTTAGCTGTGAACTGTGGTTGTTGTTGTTGTTGTTGCTTTCTGGCTGGAAAATTGGTTAAGCCCATAAATGAAAGGCCCTTCTCCTGTCTTGATTGCCTGCCTTGGTGCTCATTTGTTTTCTCTGACATTTTCCAAAATCCGCATAATTGAGACATTTTACAGAGGGTAAAAGCCGACAGCGTTGTGAGGTGTGAGCTGGCTAAAAGTGCCAAGTGTTGGCTTAAAGGTGTTAGCTTCTCCTTAGACCCGTTTCATTTATAATTAATTAACTAACAAATTGAATAGTCTAATGACTTTCAACGTTTGTTGTGACCTTTCAAGCCACACTCAATACACTCCACTCACTAACTATCTGGCCTGTCAGTTGCACTCATAGTACAAGCAACTAATTTAATTTTCATTTATCATAACAACTAATTAACTTCCCGCTGCGCTTTTCATTTGCCCGCCCGCAAGTAAATCGATCGACACAATCAGCAACAATTTGATTGTTCTCGTTGTTGAAGTTGTTGCTGAAGTTGTTCGTGAAGTTGTTGCTGCTGCTGCCGCTGCACTCGAGAGTCGAGAGTTGGACATTTTAATTATTTAAATGCAGCCGAAGGCTAAAGTTCTACAAGGCGCAGGCAAAACGCAAATCATAGCTCATAAATCCATCAAAAAAAATATGAGAACAAAAAAATAGGAAAAACTAAATCGAATATCGTATAGATATATTGTTGCAAGCCAAAGGGGCAACAGGAGAGAGTCAAGACACCAAAGTGCCATGCAAATGTTGTACAACATTAAAGCGTACAAGAACAATCACAACATGAATGCCCATTACTATATCTGTTGTTGTTGTTGTTGTTGTTGTTGTTGCTGTTGCTGTTCTCTCGAGAACAATTGTTTTAGTAGCAATTGTTGTAGTGGCGCTGCCGTTGCAAGTTGCAGCTGCCGTTTACCACGCTTACCACGACTTTATCCGACCGTCCACTAAACACCGTGACCGTGAATTCCTTTTGAATAATCGTAATTTGCAATTGCCATAATATTTTTATGATTTATTAAACGCATTCGACGCGACGCGACGCTACGCGACTCTTGTCTATAGGGCACTCGACCCCGACTTGGACTCGATGTCGAGATTGTAGTTGCAATTAAATTGTAAAATAAAACGGTTAACTTTATTTGCATTGGACCGACTTGGCTGGCTGGCTGGCCGACAATTTATTAAAAATGCATTAAATAAATAAGTCGTTGGGCATTAAATATTTCATAAATTCTAAAACAAAAGACTTAGGCAACAAACTTGGCAATTTGCCTTGGCAGCAACGCAACATGAATTATGATTATTCTGTCGCCAGTCTGTGCGCTTTTTGACAGCTTACAGTTTTTAATTAGTTGCACGCAATGAGAACGACAAGTGCGATTTTTCCACTGCACAGTGGGGCAAGTGAAAGCTAAATTAATTAAAAGAACTTTGATAAAAAATTTGATTATCAGAGCAGTAAAAAGTGTGAAGAACAACAGCATCACATGATGCTCCTTTTATCGAGTTTTCGTGACTTTCTCACCACTGTGTACAGGAGCTGCTGTATAATGACTAATTACTGCTAGGCTGCCAATAATGTCAGCGACGTCAGCACGCGATGTCAGGCGCTATGTTGCCCCAAATGGCTGCACATGTCTAGAAAAACCATATAGCCAACAATTTGTTGACTGCATGAACAGAGAGGCTGCTGTTGCTGTTGCTGCTGTGGCGACTAATTAAAAAAGTGTCATCAAAGTGTGGACAGCGCACGTTGTGGACATTTGTGCCACTTGCGTGACAAAGGCAACATAAAAACGCAGACTTTAGAGGCCAAAAACTGCAAGTTGGCCCACTGGGTGGCATTTGCAACAACATCAGTGGTTGTGGTGCACATGTGGTGGTTGCCTGGTATGCAAAATCTATTCCCATGAACATGAAAACCACTTGCTACAAATTGTCTTACAAGAGCAGCCACTAAAAGCGCAACATTTTAAACGGATGCAGATAACGATCGTCGAACACAAATGGTGCAGAAATAAACACGAGTGTAGATGCAAATCAGTTGATAGGCGGGCGACGGGGGCAGCAGCTTACAGAGGGAAGCTGCTTAACCCATGACTGCCTGACCAGTTGCTGCTGCTGCCGCTGCTGCTGTCCAGTTGTCCATCAACTAAGCATAAATTGGCACTATGCAAATTAAATTATCAACTGCAATTCGAAACGAGTTTGCCAGCAAATTACTGTCAACGGCGGCGGCCAAGACGCCAGCTCAACAAAATGCAATGAATGCGCCGCTTATTACCAAAGAGCCAGAGTCACAGAGTCACAGAGCCACAGTCTTGGCCACAACCCGCAGGAGAGGCGATCTTTGGCCAATTATGTGTAAGACAGGCAGCTTCTGTTTCTGTTTCAGCTTCAGCTGCAACTTGAGCTCCAGCTGCTCAGTTCAATCGAGCTCTCAATGGTCGCATCATTATAATCACGTGTTGATTGCTTTTTAAACTCTGCCAGTAAATGAGCAGTTGCCGGACATCAGACTAAGTGGTCAAGTGGTGCCAGTGGTGCCAGTGCCAGTTGTTGTTGGCCAATTTCCATGAGAACAACAGGCGCCGCCAATATAGAAGTAAATTTGTGTTATCGTTGCGCCGCTTTTTGTGTGCCGGCCTTGTTTTAGCCAATGTTGACAATTAGATGGTCATAGTCAGGCAAAAAACTGGAACCTGTTGACACATTATAGCAGGCCATTGTAATTGAAGGCGCCAGCCCGGGAGAAGTTGCTACTCCTCTTTGGATAAAATGTGTTTGAGGAAGAGCAAATTAACTGGGTGGAGTAGAGCTAGAAATAGAAATAAAGAAGCGCACTTAGTACAGCAAATCTATTTACATTACTTAACTTGGCTCAGAGTCAGCTGTTTAACTTGGTTGGTCACTTGGCCAGTTGGTCATTCACTTGCCAGTTGCCAGTTACAAGTTATAATCAGATAAAGTTTAGCTGCATTTCATTTTGGTCGCTGCCTGTCAACTTTTACACTTGTCAGGCAATGGCCAAGAGAGGTGCACCGCCCCCGCTTTCCTCTCCTCCATCCGTCATGCCGTCAGCCAGTCAGTCCGTTTAAGGCATATCAAATTCATTTGAGTGTGTCTAACGAAGTCTGCAAATATTAGCGTTGAGTTTGTCAGATTTATGAGCAAATCTGCATGCTGACCGAGTCGAGTCGCCCAAGAGTGTGTCCGACAGTCCGAGTCCGAGTCCGAGTCCAAGTCCGAGTCCGAGTTTGTTGAGCTGCACTGGAGGCCATGGCGTTACCCATAAGTGGAACACACAGCTCTGTGTTTGTATGTTTGTGTGTGTGTGTCGCCCCCACTATGGTTGCGCTTTTCAAGCCGCAATCATTTGTAAAAAGGCGTGAAAATAATTCAGCGTCAAGTGACAGAAATGCCACACACATGGGAAACGGGAAATGGGAAACGTGCAACGTGCAACGTGCAACGTGCAACGTGCAACGTGCAACGTGCAACGGAGCAACAACCAGAGAACGCAGCGTGTAAACACTTTTTGGCTAACTAAACTACAGAAAATTCAACTAAAAGTCTCATTTAATTAAAATGTTAAAAATGTGCCGAAAATACTATTCCATCTGTAAATAAATTTAAAATATTGAAATATAAACTATAGACTTATTTTAAAGGTTATTTTTAAAGGTATGAGCTACCTTAACTACTGTAAAGTGTGTCATTTAATTAAATAATTAAAAATATAAAAAACAGTCTGTAAGTTCATTACAAATTTGAATATAAACTTTAATTTTATTTTAAAACATTTTTTGTTTGTTACCCAAACTAAATATAGGACTTAGCTTAAAGGCACCATTGAAAAATCAGAACAAAACAAATCATATAGCTGCAAGTACACTTTGAAAATATTATATACATTATATTAAAATATTATTAAAGATAAAACATGAACTTATTTGTCAATTGTAAGCTAAGAAATTCAGACATTGAATAGGAAGATCAGATAAATAATAACAACAAATGTGCAAAATAATTTAAATATAATATTTTAAGAATAAATTCAATTTTATTATGATGAACATTGTTACGATACCAATTTTCCAACGTAAAAACAGATTTCAAATTATAAAAAAGCGTGTAAAGTCATTGAAATACTGTTTAAATTTGATTGGCCCACTTTTCGAATTATCCTTGACATTTATAATGAAATACTTATTGATTGATGCTTTCATTTTTCTTTGTTTTAAGATTTTTCCTCTTCACGCTGCCATCTCTAGAGGACACGCGTGCGATTGCTGTGGTTTTTGGACTCGATGATTCATTGGCTAGACCACAAGATTGCGGTCAGTGCGTGTGCGCAGCGAAATCGATTTGTGGAATGCACACAGCCAGACCCAGAGTCGCATTTAGAGTCAGAGTCGTAGTCGAAGTCAGCTTCAACTTGACGCTAATAGCGGTCAGTTATATAAAGCGACTGACACCCACACACACTTACTCACACACAGGTACACAGTCGTAGACACAACGCTTTCCCAGCTGGCTGAGCAACATGTTGCCAGGCGTTTGTTGTCAACATGCCATGTTGATAGCGCTGTTTAATGATAGCCCGAGTCGACAACATGAAAAACACGGCAAAATGTCAACTGCTTACCAAATTTGGCCAGCGAATTGTGTCATAATTTGTTGGCAGCGCCACCTAGCGTCCAAAAGCAGTAAAAGAAAAAATAGGCATACTGAAATTATGCTTGCCATTGGCATGGGGCAAGCGATCACTGATCGCCGATCATTGAGCAAATGGACAGTTTCAGCTTCAGCTTCAGTTTGAGTTTGAGTTTGAGTTGCAGGCGTGCGCTTTTACATTTTCGGACAGTTTGCCTTGGGGTGGACCTGGCAATCGTGCAGCGGGTCGTGACAAATTTAACCTAATGATCCGAAATTATTGCACCTTAATTGCCTCGGCTATCAACTGCAAATGCGACGGCAACGTCGACGGCGACGTCGATGGCGGCAGCGCTAAATGGAAAATCGACTTGCAAATATTTAGAGAATTTTATTTATACTTTAAATAATTTTTACACCATTGCCCGCAGCTCTCCATTTGTTTGACAGCGGACAGGGACAGCAACTGACTTATCCAGGGACGGAAAACGGTAGACGGTAGACGTTAGACGGGACTGGCGTCTCCTAAGAGCCAAGGCCTCTGTCCGATTTCGAGTAAAAGTGATTTGTAGTTTGCCCAAATGTTGCTGTGTTGCCTGTTGACTGTTGCCTGTTGGTTTGTAGCCTGTTGGTTGTTGGTTGTTGGCTGTTTCGACTGCTCTGAGTTATTTTGGCGGCATTTAACGGCCGTTGTCTTTCGGTAGTAACTGTTGACAGTTGAATGCTCGTCGAGAGTTGCATGTCAGATGCCGTCGACGTCGTCGTCGTCGTCGAACTGTGCAACAGTTGCAACAGTCGAACAATTGGCGGCCTTTTTGGCCGGCGTGTAAAATTTACACGACCAGCAACAAGCGGTAACACATTTTATGACCTTTTGCAGTTGAGCTTTTTTTGATACTGATAGCCAAAAACTGAGCAGAACATTTGTTGTTGTTGCCATTGCAACTTGCAACTTGCAGTTGTTGCAGTTGTTGCAGCGACTGCTGCTGCTGCTGCTGTCATGTTATGAAAACGCAACCACAAAACTTAACACAAAAAAATAAAAACCAAAGCTAAATCCAAAATCTGCGGGTTTCCATTTGCAATGTTTCTGTTGTTGTTAAGTTCAAAATGTTGGCCTGGGTTGGGTCAGCCAACAAATGTTGACCAGGTGCCTGGTGCAACATCGATTGAATCTCGTCCCGTACTGGTAACTTGAGACCGCCTCAAATAAAACAAGCGGCCATGTAATCAGATCAATTAAAACTAATTGTGAATATGTTCTAAAAGATTGCCGAGGGGAGGCAGAAGAAGAAGGAGATTGATTTTTATGTGCTTTAATCTATTACTGACTGAGTTTATGCATGGGAAACAGATCTATAAAGTAATACTACAGAGCGATATTTTAACACTTTTATTTATATATTTATATTTATTTAATGTCAAATGAAAGCAGTGGACAACAATTTAGAAATTTAAACAGGTAAAAATAAAAAAGAAGATGGGTAAAGATAAGATAGGATAAGATAATAAGCCATTCATTTATACATATTAAAGGCCATATTGTTTTTTATTAAATATTCTTTCTCTATATCGAATTCAATTATTTTAATAGAATATTTATATTATATTTATTATTCAAATAGCACATCTTAAATTATTACTTATTTATTACTACAAAATTCCAATTGTAATCTTTTGCTCTGGCATCACAGCAAAATATTTTTAAATATATTAAAACATCGATATTCATCCGAAATCAAAAGAGATTGTAGAATTATTTGTCTGATTCATCATTTCATCTACTTATCTTTAAAAGCCACACGATCCATCAATATTTAGTTCAAAGCTCGAGATATTTCTATAAGTCTTCAATCTTAAGCTATCTTAACTGCCCACTCACTTTTAAACATCCTGCTAAGTAGAAGTATTAACTTTAACTATAGCCAAGTTTATTATCATTACTCAGCTGTTTATGCTCTAGTTTGGATTGTATTTAAGCCGATCGGGGGTAGACTCAATCAGCAATCAGCTGCCACTAATCCTTCACATCTCAAAAAGATAGAGAGACCACAAATCAATGAATTACTCTACAAATGCCAGGTCTAACGGGTTTCAAGCTGTGATTTAAGCGCTTGACTAATAAGCTCTGGGTAAAATCATAAAGCCAACTTAAATAAAGCCACAAAATTAAATAAATTATGACAAATATTTGAATTAAACTTAAAAACTGAAAATCGAAAAACTCGGCAAGTTGCTGCCTCTTAGCGCCACTTGGTGTTGCACACACACTTACACACACACACACATACACACAATGCAACTGAAAGTGAAATTTATTGGTCGTAAATAGCTAGACAATATCGATTAGTTGTTTGGTGGGTGTGGCTCGGGGAGGCCATAAAAACGGCAAATGGCAAACGGCAGCCCGACAATCTGGCCGTGGAGTTACCGCCTGACTTTGGCTCTTGGCTGTTGGCGAATCAGCTGCAGGTGCATAAATTAAAGTGCGAAAATTCTAATATTAATGATATGGGGGCTGCAGTTGACTTGGCTATTGAAACGAGCTCCCATTGTGCGATTGCAGTAAACAGGAAGCCAAAAGTTGTTCAAACTAAATGTTAACTAACATGCAACACTCACATAATCACATACACACATACATTTGGGTGCTTGTAATTGATTCAATGTGTTCGACGGTGTGTGGGAAAGTTCATTTGCAACGCCCACAAATAAGTTTAAACAGTTCATAACAATACAATTCTATTGTTATGCTCTATGGAGATAGGAGTTCATTGATATTCGTACAAGGTTTGTCGATTAATATAATATTTTTATAGCTTATTTGAAAAGTTCAAAACTGCTTGATACTTGATTATAAGTAGGAATATTTCTGAAAAATACATGTTCATCATTGTGAGGTAAGTAATTCTATGTGGTATCTATATAAAGATGCTCTCTATTAATTTTCTGAAATGAATTCAGTTTATTATTAGTTACAAGGTTACATAACAATACACATTTATTGTTATGCGCTTAAGATTTTGGGTCCATAGGGAAATGATATTTCTATAATTCGTTTGAAAAGGTCAAATCAATACAAAAACATAATTTTAAGCAATCATAAATTTACTTATTATTGGATACATAAAGAATATAAGGGAATTGGTAAATGTGTATTCATAAATGTATGGAAGATAATAAACCTTTTTAAAAAAGACGCCGGCTAATTTTGTGTCAATTATTGAGCTTATTATCGATTAAAATAATTTTAAGGTTACAAAATTTAAAATAATAATTTGTATAAATATAATTTGTAAAGTTAGTGACCATTAACAGTTAAGATATCTTGGGTAAGTGAGATATTAACTGTCTATCCTAACTAATAGGATATTCTAATTTCATTCAGGTGCAATAACTCTTTCTTGAAAAGACTCTGTGTTTCTTAGGTTTTATAATTTGACAGTGTATTCAAAGTATGAAATATTCGGCTAAAAGTTTTTCATATTGTTTACCATTTAAACGGAACCTAGCGGCTAACGAGGTAGCAGCAACATACATTGTCTGCAGCAATTGACAACAATTGGTAAACGTTGTCCGCCATTTACGAGCTTATAGCAATTAATAGGTAACCACATACAAATATATATGTGTATGTGTGTGTGTGTGTGAACATATTATTATAGTTAATCAAATACATAGAGTGTTTGCGATATGTGTGGCATTTTAATATGGCAAGTTCGTTGCCTAAGTCTTTTGTTTTGCTCAATAGCAAAAAGCTAAAAAAGAAAAAAAAACAATCAGTCATACGATTAGTTGATTTAATTTTGATTTTTTCTGAGGGCCCATTGACAGTTTATCAGCCCGGCTAGGAAATGTTTTCTGCGCCTTTTTCTGCTGTCGACGTCGTCGTTTCTTTTCGGGTTGCCTTGTCGATGCTGCACAGCGATAAAGTTGTCAAAGCAATTTTTGGCTGGCTTTAAAAATTTTGTATGTACGCCTGCTTGGCAGCCTGGTTGCCTCGCTGGCTGTTAAGGCGACTGGCAATGTTGGTCCGTCGTATTGCCAGGTTGCCAGCTTTTGGCTTTGGCCTGTGTACGAGCTGTTGAATGTCTAATGTCGTGACTCGATTAATGAAATGTTGCGCTGCAACAACAGCAACAGCAGCAGCAACAACAACAGTAACAGCGACAAGGAAAATGCAACAAGAATTATAAAAAGTTATAATAAAAGCATTGACAGTCGCTTAATGGCCAACTAAGTATTGTCGCTGGCAGGCGTTTCTAAAAAGCCACTTTAATGGCCAGGCTAATTAGATATACACAAACGATTCGTATTACAATTCAATCTGGCCATTAAAGAAAGCACCATTTATAAATTGAGATGTGAGATAATTTGTCTGTTTCTCAGCAATCTCTTTTCACATTCCCCAATTACAGAATCTCTAGGTGAAGTTGAAAGGTTATGATGAGAGAGGCAAACACTTTGCCAGTTGACAAAACTGATCATCAATTTCAAATTAACGCACTTGATTGCCTTAATAACATAGCTCTAACAGCAACGGCAACAACAACAACAACAGCAACAACAGCAACAACAGCAACAACAACAACAACAATCATTGTTTAGACAATACGCTGGCAGCTCTATCAACATCTTCATAATAAAACAATCAACGCACAATCGATGCCAAGATCAAGTGACTTTCCATAGACAAAGCGCCGTCTCAGCCCCAGTCTCTGTCTCAGTCTCAGCCTCAGTCTCTGCCTCAAGTCTGAGACTACGACCAAGTCTTGGCTTATCCTCATCCTCATCCTCATCCTCACTTGGTAAATCTTGGCATTTCCTGGCATTATGCGCGCTAAATTGAGAGGTCAACTGTGCGAGTGTGTGTCTTGTGCTTTGAGTGTGTTTGCAGTACAGTTTCCTGTCTGTCCGTCTGTCTGTCTACATGTCGGTGCCTGTGTCTCAGTCTGTGGCTTTTGGGCCTGTGCCAAAGTAATTGATGTGCACGCTTGACCTGTGGGAGTGAACATATTGCAGATAATCTGCAACGCAGACAATTGCCTCAATGAATTTTTTATAAGTCGCCGCAGCGCAGCAAAAATAAATATGTACACAGTTTTTAACTCTTTTTTTTCTCGTCTTTTTATTTTTCATCATGCCCCATAGTTGTAAAATGTGGCCCATTGTTTTCCTCGACTAGCTTTGCATTTGATTAAGCGCCAGGCAGCGCTTAAATATTTATTGCAGCATTTATTAAACGCTTTTCACCGCAGCTCATAAAATGCGTAAAACAAAGAAAAAAAACTCGATAGTGCTGTTGTCATTTGTTGAACAATGAAATATAAAAGAAATTCCACTCACCGCAAATTAGCCCGTGTTGAGAGACAAAGTATCTTATACATAGACCCAAAAATAGATACGAGGAACGTGGGCGTTTATAGATTTATGTTGTTAAGCTTAAAAGAGAATTCTTAAAGATTATGGGAGCTTGTGACTATGGTTTATCATTCACACTTTGAAGATGACTTGAAGTATTGGTAATGAAATCTTAATGTACCTGTATTAACATTATATAAAAAGGAGACTGGCTAAATTCACTTGGGCATTAAAGCAAATTCAATGAACTTTGAGGGATTATTCACTGTCTAATGAGTTAAATAATTTTAATGTATAGCTTTTGTTTGATAATCTCGCAAACTAACTCTTAACTTATTGATTTTAAAAACAGGTAGATTTTATCATTTATTAAATAGCTGTAGCTTTGCTTATATTTATTTTTATTAATTTATTTTAACACACTTTTTAAAACTATTTTCTACTTTCCTAAATATTTGTTTTGTCTTTGTTGCTTTCACTTATTCCTCCTACACAACTTTAACTAATTGATTTTGAAAATGGGCCGATTTCATTATATTATTGTATATCTGAAGCTTGACTCTTGATAGATATTTCCATGATAATTTAATGATTTCTTTTAACACACTCTAAAAGCTATGCTTTACTGTCCCAAAAAGATTTTCAAATTTTTTTAATATTTTTAATATTTCAAAGCTTTACTAATTCATAAACTTTCATCAACGAAGATCACTGATCATTCACTATACATTTTTCAGTAAAATCAAAACTCATTTGGTTCTCAAACTCTTGAGTTGTAGTCAAGTGTAAATGATCTTACAAACGCTCATAAATGTTTTATAAAAATAAAAAGCAAAATTCAAATAAAATTGATACGCATCATTTGAAAACTCATCACCATCTTCGTCAGTCAGTCCATCTGTCGGTCAATCAGTCAGTTAGTCAGTTCAGCATTTGGTTTAAACGTTTCTTTAGGCTTGTTTGTTTTTCATCTCTCCTTGTGTGTGTGTTTCTGTTTGTATATTTCTAATTAATTAGTCGAGGTTAATGAGTTGCTATTAATAATAAAAACGCTTATTTATGGTGCTAAAAGTAAAAAGAAAAAAATGCCACGCATGTTGAAAACTTTCACCCAAAAATCAGAGTCTGATTGCATAATTCATTACATAGGCCTATCGATAAATCGATCTACCAATCTAATCGTATATCTATCCATCTATCTATTTATCTGTTTATTATATATGTATATTTATGAATTATGCACCGCAAATACAGTTGACACCATAAAAACTTAATTAACGCATACGTTTTAAGTTAGTTTGTTGAGCTTTCGACCAAGTTGACTCCATTATGGCCAGGCATTCACTTTGCTCTGCAAACCATTTAAGGCTATCTGAGCGTTGTTTGTTGGACATATTACATATTAGAGTCAGCTCTAGCTCCTTTCTTAGCGCTCAGCTCTCGGCTCGATTTGATAATGATGAAGGCGCTGGCCATTTAGAAATGAATGTGGCGTCACAATGGAGCGGGGGCAGTCAGTTTTTTTCTATTTCTATATCTGTTTTACCCGTTTCCCATATGATAACTGTAACTTGGTAAGCAGCCGGCAATTGTCTTGCCAATTTGCCGCAAAACAACCTGTCGCCGTTGGCCAAAATGGTACTCAGATCGAGCCAGATATGAGCCTTCAGAATGCGACATTTCATTGTCTTTCGATTCGGTTCAGGCCAATAAATTGGGCTTAGATTTCCAATTCAATGCAATTTAATTAGCGATTACTTATCACTGATTATGTCAGCTGAGAGAAGAGAGAGAGAAAAAGGAGAGAGAGGGCTATGCAGAGTGAGAGTGAGAGGGGGAAAAACCCACGCATTTATATTTATATAAGAAATGCGTTGCGTGATCAGTTTTCTAATTGGATTTTACAATTTTCACACCACAATCGCAGAAAATGGCCAGCAACATTTTCTGTTGCCTGTTGTCTGTTGTCTATTTTCTGTTGTCTGTTGTCTGTGTCCGGCTCCAGCTGGCTGTCAACCATTTCGAGACGCTTCAACACCGCATGTGGGCAGATCATTACGTTCCTCCTCCCCTTGTTGTTGTTGTTGTTGTTGGAATTCATGTTATTGTTACTGGGTTGGTTGTTTAGTTGTCGCTGGCTACCGTTGTCGCATGGCAGCCTCTCTTTGTCCAGCCATAATGGAGTGTGACTAATTAATAAATTAATTTCGGCGTTGTCTCATTTGTAATTTCAATTTGTCTAATAGGATTTCATGTTTTGACCATTTTTGTCTTGACAAACTTGTAGCCCCAGAGTTGGGCATATTATAGCCACATTGAGAGTTTCTCAGCTTCTCAGTTTCTCAGCAGTTAACTCAACACCAGATGAAGTTATTTTCTCATTCCGTCTAATTAAGCGTGAAGTTGAGGCTTAAAAGGTGCCATTCAACAGATATCTTTATGTAGGCGTTTAGTGTTTAAAATATACGAGTCTTTAAACATACGAGTAAATCTGTGAACGTTTTTGAAACGCTTTAGTGTTTTCTGTAATTACTAAAGCTTGTCTGGCACTGAAATAAAACGCTAGAAGTGTGATCGGCTTATATGTAAATATAAAGCTATTTATTTTAATATGTTCGATTTTGTTAAGATATTTTTAAGAGGTTTTCTTTTGTCAAAGTGAACTATATTTAAGATATACAAGAGTATCTACCAGTTTTTAACAGAGAAATTTTCTATTGTTTTGATGAGTATCTAACTCAGTTAAATTAACTTCTTTTATTTTGGCTATTTGAAATATATTTACTCCTTAGAGAGTACTATGTACTCCAAATGTAGAGAATTGAAAAAAAATAAGGAAACCAGCTTATAAATAATTGATCTGTTAAAGTGTTTTAAAAACAGTACTCGTTAATCAACGTTATGTTTGTATACATCTATTAAACATAATTTAAAATTAAATTAAATAAATAATATAAGTTCAAATTCGTCATCGTGGAACATGACCAGCTGCAATCGATATTTAAAAACTCTACTATCTTCATTATTAAAACTGAAATACTCTATCTTTTTTTATATACTTAAACTGACCCCCATTACATTTTCAAAACTCATATTTTATATCAATTGGAACGATTTATGGAAATCAAATAACAGAGCAAACAGACAGCCAACATCGACAGGCAAACAGGCTGCAACTTTCAAAGTCTGAAGACAGAAGACAGGCAGCAACAGCAGCCACAATGGCAGTCAATATGTCAGTCAGAGTATAGAGTATGGACAGTGACGGCAATGGCGACAGACCTCGGCAATATCATATCAGCAACTTAAACGTTTAATCACGCGTAGACATTTGGGCGAGATAAATCCAGAAAATGAAACCAGAAACACAAAACAGAAACAGAAATCAGAAATCACAAAATGAACAAACCGCAACAAAAAAAGCGGAGTAAGAGAAAGAAATATGCGAGTTCATAAAAAGTAATTACAGGCGCACGTATGTAGGCAACAACAATAACAAGAATCAGGCCAGCAACAACACCAACAGCAACAACAACAATTGCTGTGACAAATCTGCAATTTTTATTATTACCTGTCGTTGTTGTTGCTGGTGTTGCTGTTGGTGTTGTTGGTGTTGTTGGTGTTGCTGCTGCTTGTCAAGTCACAAAATGATCGAAGAGCTGCATATGAAAATGCGAAGCAATTGAGATTGATGGCTGGCCTGGCCAGGCTCAGGGCTGCCTGACTGTGGGCTGTGCAGGAGGCGTGGCAACAACAGTTGTTGTAGTTGCTGTTGTTGTCGTCGTCATTTGCAGGGCCATTTTGCATTTGTCTCGACTTTTACATGAAAATTACAAAACTACTGGCAACAGATTTTTTGTTTTTGCGTAGGCTGCTGCCCCCGGAGCGAGGGGGAGTGTGTGAGGCACATGCCAAAGGCAGCAAAAATTGTGTCGCCAATTGTGGCAGACAGCGCGAGAGAGAGGGATGGTGGGGACGGGAATGGAGGCAGTGTCAAGCTGGCATGACGCATGTGCGGCAACGCGCGGAATTCATGATCAATGACTGTGCACACACGCCACAAGCGGCCACAACACAACGCAATAATAGTGCAACCAGACAATAACAACTGCAACAGCAACAGCAACAATTGCAACTACAACAGCAGCCAGCCAGCAACAACAGCTACAATCAGAGCAAGAGGGAGACACAAATTAATGAACACTTTGGCTGACATTTTAAGGACAAGTTCGGCAGCGGCATTTTGCGCTTTTGTTTTGTATTTTTTTTCTCTCTTTCTGTTTGTGTCTGTGGCATGCAACAAGAGGTGGCAGCACAGCCTGTGGTAGCAATACGAATACTAAAAAAAAGGAAGGTTGATGGCGTTTGCAATTGGACATTGAGTGATTGGCTGCTATTCAAAAGTTGTTGATTTAATGGTCACAATGACGATTCTTAAGGGATAAGATTTGAATAGATTTTGTATAGCGAATATCTAATAGGTTAAAGGTGAATGCATGCATACATATTAGATAACTTTACTTATTTTTTGGTGAATGTAAAATTAAATTAAACAAAATGTAAATTTGCAATTGAAATCTGAAAATAAAGTTGACTTCTGGGGTACATACATAAGCTGCAACGAAATCTCATTCCTACATTATTGTTATTTATAAAGTAAACAATGATAAATTAAATATATTTATTGTTCCTTCTGCCTTTGATAGCAAGTCATCTGAATTGTTTACGGAGAGTTCATCAGCAACATTGATCATTAAAGTGGCAACAGCTGAACATCCTTGAACCAGCTTGTATCTAAGTTGGCATCTTTTCTAGCTTGCTTCTTGCATCTTGCAACTTCCACCTACACTGGCAGCAACCTACTCACAACTGGCACAAGGACAAGCAGCAACAGCAACAGTTGCCTCTCTACTAATTAACTGGCTAACTGCCTAACTGGCCTGACTTTGTTTGACTCTGCAACATGGCCCAGAGACACGAGACACAAGAGTCGCGACTTGCAACTCGCGACAGGGCTCAAAAGTCAGCCAAGTAAATGTGGGGGTGTTGAGCTGCATTTGTGCCAGCCAAGGGAGCACCAACATGTATGTAATTCAATCAATTGAGCTTGCTACAACCACAACAGCAACAACATCCGCAGCAGCAGTGCAACAGTCAATGACAATTGGGGGCAACACAAAGAGGCAACGGCAATGGCAACGGCAACAGCAACAGCAACAGCAAGAGCAAAGACAGTCAAAAGACAATGGACAAAGAAGCTGACAGCTTCGAACCGCTACAAGGGTCACCTAATCAATGGGTCTCCTACTGTTGCTGCTGCCATTGCCCTGGGTTGCTGCAACTTGTTGCTGCTGTTACTGCTGCTGCAGCAGTTGTTGTCGTCGTAAGTGGCAGGCTATTTGAAATTGTTGCACATTTTCGACTGTGCCTATGTGCAACTTGTGAGTGGGTGTTGCTGTTGTCGTTGTGGTTGTTATTGCTGCAGTTGTTGCTGTTATTGCGTGCAACGACAACAACATGTCAGTCGCAAGTGTCAAGTGCGCCAGCGGTGACAATGCCAACACGGCAATAAAGCTAATGAGCTTATTTACAGGAAGTTCAAATAGCACTATCATGTGATATCGGAGGTTAAATAGTGATATATTTATTTAAGTGATGTAAAAAAACAATAAAAACATCGATTGATCGCTTTTTGCATAATTGATTTTCGAGGTTTTTAATTCGATTTATTTTAGCCGATTAATCGACTTAAATAAATTCATTTTCTTGAAAAACTGTCCTCTTTGTACATCCTTAGCAAACGCTACAAAATACACACGCGGTGTCAAAATTTCATTTCATAGAAAAGTTTAAGTTTACAAATATGCTTTAATAAGTATGAGCTATAATTTTATTACGTATATTTATCTAAATAACATAATTCGATTATGTTACTGAACGCGAGCTGAGCTAAAATGTGTTATGTGTCAAAGTGTTCATGCACTTTTCTGTGTATTTATATAAAAAATCGATCAATCGACGTCAAAATTTCCGATTTTTCGATCAATCGATGTTTGCATGGGCGATTTTAAGATTGCGATTTTTAAATCGATGTTCAGTTTGAATTTACATCACTAATTTATTTATTTATGGTAACCCTAGAAAAATACAATTACAATAAATATAGTATAAATCAATTAGAGAATTTAAAATCTAGTTTTATTTAAAAAAACAATCTACATTGGGAACTTACACCTAGTTGTCATTTCGGATGTGGGAAAATTAGTTAAAGAAATAAGTATTTTATAACTTATTTGTAGTAAAAAGGTAAATGGTAATGCATATTGAATGGGTTCAAACAAAGGGACTTAAGTATAAGAGCATTTAAGTTGTTACACAAAATTAAATTTGGCAAAAAAAAAATGTAATACACTGTAAATAATGTAGAAAATGAGTCTAAAAACAATCTATATGGGACAATAATATCAATATGTGACTTCGGATGTTGGATAAGTATTCTAAAATGTATTTGTAATAAAAAGATTAAGGTAGTGGAACTTAAGAATAAAGACATTTAAATCGTAACACTTTAAAAACAGAATATTAATAAAAAATAAAATTAATGAATAAGGAAAATTAAAATCTAAATCTTTTCGACAAAATTATAATTGTGAAAATTCGTGTGATTCTAATTCTATACTAATATTAAATATTCGTTACAACAATTCTCCCACAACTTTTAAGTGATATTGAATTTTATTTTTTAATTTATTGATATATTTAAATTCACACGATTGTCTGAATTCATATTCAAAATGAATTTAGAATTAAACAAAAACTAAAAAAAATTTAAGAGACAATTTTTATTAACTTAAACTTTGACAAATATTAAAAAGAAATGTATAATACTACTACAACAATTATGAACGGCTTAATAGGCAGCATTTACTTCCTCAAATGCAATGGAAAACTTTCTTAAATTCTTGCAACATTTGGTTGCTCCACTCACGATTCCAATTGCCATTTACCACGTTTTGACCAGGTTTTCATTTGGCGACCACAATTTGCTGGGCTATAAATCAAATGCCACAAACGAAAGTAAAATGTACAAGTAATTACAAATTAAAAGCAGCAAAAAAATGAAAATCCAGGAGAGCGGCGAGAAAAGCGGAAAAGCTGGCGACATTGCGAGGCAATTTAATGAAAAGTCCAAATGGAAATAAAATTGAAATTATATAAAAACAAAATGGCAAAAAAAAATAGTAAGAAAAACAAAAACAAATCAAAATAAGTGAGTTGGTGGTGGGGGAGTAGGGGAAAATAAAGAAAATTAAAGTCACGGTTTCTAGCGTGTAAAGTTGTTGTTGTTGCGACACTTGCACAGCAGCAACATCAACAACATCAGCAACAACAACACTTAACAGTAGAATGTAAATGTCTTTTTGGTCAGGTTTGTTAGCCACAAAATCCAAATTGCCATCACAGCAACAAAAACAACAACAATAAAAGCAACGACAACAAGTGCAACCTGCAACCTGTTGCCTGTTGCAAGCTGCCTCATCAATTGATTAAATTTGCAGCGCATTGAGATACTTTGGCCAGACTTTGGCTGATCTCGCCGATGCCTTTCACTTAAGACCAAAATGCAACAGCGCACGATTTTTATTTATTTAGATTTAGATTTCGATTCGAATTTCGTCTTCGATCCCCACCCCACCCCCTTCACTTCAACTATCTCACCCTCTTTCTCATCCTCAGCAACTATTGGTGCTGGCATCGCAATCAACCGGCAATTTGTTTGTTTGTTATTGTTGCTGTTGAGTTTGTCGGAACGCACAGAACGCAAAACGCAATTGAAATGTTTAGGCCACGTCACCAAATCTACAAAACAATAAGCATGTTTTTGTCTTGGCCATTTTTGGCCAAAGCAACGCATTGATAAGATCTTCGGCTACAACTGTTGCTGTTGCCACCGGGCACGGGATCGAGCCCACCAACAACGAGCGTCCACATCCGCGTCGCCATCAACGCCATTGTGAGGCTTGGAAAACGGCAGTCAGGTGTTGCTTTTATTGTTTTACAATCACCAGATGGAGAGAAAAAAGCCAACAGCAATAGCCAAAACTACAACAACGGCTGAGACTGCGACTGCGACTGAGACTGAGGCTGAGACTCTTCGACATCAGGGGCTCATCGATAGCGTCGTTTCTGTGCTTATTGTAACTTTCACAAAACAAATCTCAGCCCAGCTCATGCTCAGGCCATAAAAGCAAACCACAATTCAAATAAAATGAAAATAGAATCAAATAAACTTGCAGCCGAACAAAGGCCACAGCTGAAATAAAACTCCACATCACCACGGCCTCGACTCGGGTCATAAAGAAATCCCCCAGCCAGCCGACAAGTCGCGAACTACGATCAGGACAAATGCAAATTTTTCTTACATTTCTGTGTTGTTCAACTGCCACCCCATACACTCACTCACACACACACACACACACACGCACACACACATACACACTCAAGACCAAGTCACAAGACCCAAGACCTGACCCAACGCTATGGACAGCACTGTGTGGTCTGCTGCATCAACTAAAAATTGAAGATATTGTCTTTACAATGCTTTGACTAGCTTCAGTTTGTTATTGTGTGATGTGATATGATAATTCAGAAATCTCTTGATAAACTTGCTATATTGAGCACTGCCCAAATTGCCCAATTTTGAATTTGAAAATCAATAATATAAAGTATTTTGAATAATTACATTAATTATAGACACTGGCACTGAGACATTGATACATCCACAAATTTCATTTTAAACATGTCGGCTACGTTATTTTTTCCGAAATATTAATATTAATATTTTTCGATTTATTAATATTTCAAATGGAACATATACCGCAATAAGTGAATGTAGTTATCTAATTTTAAATCCAGAATCTTTACAAGTTTTTCATTAAAAATATGTACTTATATATTTTAGAAATAATACATATTAAGCTTAAGCACAGCACAGCTCTTTCCTACCACTAAAGCAATAATATATTGATCTTAGAGATTATTTAATCTGAAAGTAAAATAAAAGAATTTTGCATCTTCAGCTAATTATTGGGGTAATACATTTAAAGGCTGCGACATTAATTTAAAAAGTAATTTAAGCTAATAAGAGACTCTTAAAGCTCAGAAGTCCTGTCAAAATCTCTATCCTTTATTTTCTTACCAACAATGTACGAAATGTTAGTCTCTGCAACAAACTATCAGAGTCATAAACAATTTGTTACTGTTTTTTGTAGCCACATGACTCGGCATTTGGCAAGTGGACACTTGGGCAGCTTTTCCCACATGAACTTGCCTAATTAAGAGGCCACATTTTGCCAGTCTTTAAATTTTTGCCTACTTGCCCCATTTCGCAGCGACACAGAGAACCTGCAACGTGCCTCGCCAGCCAACAAATGGCCATCAAATAAATCAGCAGCAGAAACGCACATGCAAAACACGTCGCCAAGTTACCGCAGCGTCTCTTTTCTCCATTCAATACCCTCTACCTCTCTCCCTGTCTCTTATTCTTCTCTCTGTGTCTCACTTTTCAACATCTCCAGCGTCGCCATCTCCATTTCGGTTATCAGAGTGCGCGTTTTAATGAGTTCGAGTACGTTTTATGAGCATGCAAAAGGCAAACTCTTGAGAAATCCGAAAACGCACCAAAGTGGAATGCACACAAAAATGTTAGAATCTTGCCGCGTTGATAAACTTTCGCGAGGAAAGCAGCAAAAAAAATATGACAACAACAACGAAAGAACTGAAGAAGAAGAAGTTGAAGATGGAGACGAGCCGGCAAGCACTTGAAGAAAAAAAACAACGACAACATCTCAAAAGAGCTCATCATAATCAACTGCGATGGCGACGGTCTTATGATGATTGTGATTGGTGTTGTTGTCGTTTTTGTTGTTGTTCTTGTTGTCGTTATTGTTGTCGCCTCACCTGAGGTTGCCGTTTCAGATGCTGGCTGATTCTGCTGATAGTTAGCCCAACTGCTTGGCTGACTGTCGGACAATCTGACTGTCTGGCACGTATGTCGCGACGACTCTCGACCCTGACGAAGATACATTCGCAAAGATACAAAAACGCACTTGCTCCGCTTGGAACGCGACAGAATTTATGAATGAATTCAATGAATGTCTTTAGCTCAGATATGTGGAAATGTGAAAATGCAGAATGTGTGTGAAATTCAAGCGCGTACCAAAGCTTCTAAGATTCACTCAAACATGGGACAAAAATAAATTAAATTGAATGAATTTTTTTCTTAAAATTATTTTAAATTATCCCGAATTTTCTAGAGCTTATAGATATTTTTTGAAGGAACTACGCCCCAGAAGGCCTACACAAACGAAACATATATACAGAGAATCCGCTTTAATTTTTATAATTTACAATTACATTGGTTTGCGAAAAAAAAATCCGTTTCTTACTTAAAAAATTGTTTTTAGTTAATTTTTATTGATTTTTAAACAGCACTCCACTCAACTTTTGTTGCATACTTTTAGGCTTTTTGATTTGTGTCCCATTTTTGAGTGACATTTCATGGTGGTGGCGCCATCCTTTGGTTGCTGGCGTATTTTAGAACTACACTTTCCCTGTTTGAACACTTTGCGGTCGATTTTGTTGTGATTTTAAAAAACCCAAAAAAATTATAACTGAAAACAAGTAAATTGAAAGTTTTGAAGAAGGAAGAATTAAGGAGTTCAAAAGAATAATGTTTAAAGTGGTGGGGTTATTTCCAACGGCAGCAATGTAAGCCAAGGCTCTCCCACGTTATCAATTTCTAGTTTGTACAATAAATTAATTCAATCCTTATAGATTGAAGATTAAGAAAAGCGATGACATAGTCGATGACATTAAAATAGTAGCGTGTGAAATAGATTTCTCACAAAATATAGTTTTGCTTGACTAAATCTATACAGCACTTATCACAAAAATGTGTACACTGCCACAAATTTTAAAAGTCCGTACTAGCGATGGCATCGACTTTGATGTGAGCCTTGGTGTCGTTAAGCAAATGGGATTAATTCGAAGTTGTCTGGAACGGGAGGATATTGATAACAACAGGAAAGACTTCTATCATAATGAGGATGACAATATTATTTATCTTGATCGCGTCACGTCTGATATATTCAGTCTGGTGCTTCAATGGTGTAATCAGCTAATGGAAGTATCTGTAGATGTGTGGAATACCCAGACCACATTATTCTCTACCATCCTTAAGCAGCAGAATGACGATAACTCAACCATGTTCGATCTAATTATGGCAGCTGATTATCTTAATATTGAGAGTCTATTAGAAGTAGGAACTACGTATGTTGCAAAACTCCTGACGGATTGCAAAAGCATTAATGATATAAGCAAGCGCTTCCAAATCGTCGCAGATGTGGAATTTGAAGAGGATTTTTAAGGATACCAAATTTTTACTAAATTTATAATGATCTTTTAAAAGCATATAGTGAAATAATTAGTTTACTTCTGCAATTTTCAAAATTCATTTTAAAATTCTGAACTATTTAAAACAATATGCATATGTTTCGTGTTTTGTAAGTAATTAAATCTTTATTAAATCTCAATTTGTCGGTGATTATTATTCAATATTTTGTTGTCATTTTTCTTAGCTTCTTTCTTCATTAAATTTTTCCTTTTTCATCCCAACCTGTAGCATGTTTTATCTTATTTTTCATCTCCTGTCTACGCTTATTTAGCTAATTTACTTAATGTGTCATTTTGCAAATCTTCACAACTTTTTTCTCAGTTTCTGTCAATTTTTATCTTTTATTTATTGGCCACTTACAAATTTTTTTTTAGCGGCCCGCTCAGAAATTTCTTACAATGCTCTACTCCGAGTACTTTCTGGCTACTACATCTTTTATTATTTTAGATTTTCTTGTGATGTTGTTTATTATTTATTTATTGCTACATTACATTTGTTGTTGTTTTTGGTTTACTTTGCGTTAATGCAACGAACGTCAACTGCAAATTTGTTAAATCGAAATCAGATATGGAAAAGATTGTGTGAAATGCTGTACACAATGTTGCATTGAACTAAACTCGTCACTAATTTTATCGTATAGGTATGCAATCAATCAATCAATCAGTGTCAATCAATTAACGCGGGGGCTCGAAACCAGCGTAATGCTCCTCCTTATCTTCTTCTTTTGGTTGCTGTTAATATAAGTAGTTATAGTTGTTAGTGGTGTTTGTATTGTATTGTACACTATAAATCGATTCATAGAAAAAGTGTAAATTATGCTATCCCATATTTGATAGTTGTATGTATAATAGCTTCAGCTCTTCCAACTGTTTCTTCTCATATAAATAGTTGTATACATATAATATACATATATATAGGTATATATATATATATATATACATATATATAGTTTGTATAGATATTAGATGATATATATATATATTTATATTTGCAATTTATATTGCTTAACTCTGACAATGCAACGCTTTGAAGCAAAATACAGAGAATGAGAGAGATACAGAGTTACCAATTCAGTTTTTTTTTTAAATAGATTTAGATATAGAGATTGGCAGCTGACTGAACAGATCCTAACTCTTGTCCATATATGTATGTGTGCTCCAGTTTCAGCGAAAATCAAGCAAAAGCTTTTTTTATCAATGACAATGAGCCAAACTGCCCTGAAACAAGTACAAGTATAGTATAGTATATTTTACTTTACGTTAGATTTAGTCTATTTTACTTTAAATTGTGTCTGTCTGTTGTTGTTTTTGCTTTAGAAATATGAAACTTGCAAAGGAAGCGCCAATTTATCTTTAAACTAAGTTCGCTATATATCATTCTCTCAATTCATATGATTTGAATCTTACTAAATTGTCGCTTTGAAACTGTTTACTTTAATTTTATGTATTTTACTTTACTTTATTTATATGTTTACTTTACTGTTTAAATATTCACGAGCACGCGCGAGCATTTTAATTTGCATTTTCTGCATTTTGCATATTATTTATTATTTATTTTGTTTTCAAAATTTACAATTAGGAATTTGATTTTTTGGATTATTCATAACTATTTGAATTTGCTTTGGAGTAAAAGTTTCAGTTTCATATTCAATTTATATTCTGTTCGTAACTATTTGCAACTTGCTTTACAAAATAGATATTCATCTTTAAGTTGATGATACTGTTTTCTTATGTTTTTTTTTTTGGTTCCATCTGCCTCTAAAATCTTACGTTTTAAATTGTTACTGTGTTTCTCTAAAAAACATCATACTGGGTCCAACTTCAGTTTGTAATTCCTGATACTTTGTTGCCGTTATTTATTAGAACTTAATCAATCATTCTGTGATCTGTTTTCTGGTATTTCTAAACCTTTTGCAAATTTATTTGAGCGTCTTTTTTTGCTGGCTTTTTTTACCTTATAGCGATAAGATTTCAAGTTGTATGCAATTTGGCGATATGTATGTACATGTAATATACAAATCAAAAAGGAAATAAAACAAAAAACTAAATAAAATCGAGAGTAAAAAATAAAAATAAAATATGGGACAATTTTTGCTCAAATGTCTTTCAAAAAATGTAAATTTATTTTGTTTTCTTGTTGTTTTTTAGCTCTATTATTAATGTGTTGTTTACGTTTAAGCTTTTTACAATAATCATAAGTTTAAAATATATAATAATATTTGCTTTAGAGCTGTTCTCATTTTTTGTTTGTTTTGTATATTTTATAATAATATTTTCGGTTTTTATCTTGTAATTGGCTTAATTCAAATCTATAAAATTTATGGAAAGCAGCAGTAAAAGTAAATTTATGCTTAAACCTTAAGAATTTCTATGCAATCGACTTGCCTTTTGACTTGAATAATTGTAATTTATGTAATTTACTTTTCTTCAATTATTTATCAAAGTATATGTGTATAATTTCGATTTCCATTCATTGTTATATAATATAATACATAATTGCCTTGACTGAAGAGTTAACAAATCGACTTAATACAATTACGTAAGACGAGAATTGATATTTTGATTTGCGTTCAATAAGGTTTCCAAACAAAATATTTATTTACATACAATTAAACAAAAAGAAAAAATAGAAATAGAAACACAAATACGTACAGAAAATAACTTAAAATTAGAAAACCGAGCGGAATTCGCAATTAACAGAAACCTTAAAAGATGTTTTTAATGCGACATTTCACTTTGCTCTCTCTTTCCTTCCTTCTTTTAACTATTTCATGCCATTTAAAATTGTTATTTGCATTACTTTTCTCTTATTGTGTGTTTATCTCTCTTATTTTATGTTGATATTTTTTTTGCATTTTTTTAAATATTTTTTTGGTTTTTTTTTGTTTTTTTTATTTTGTTAATTTTAATGTTTTGCTTTTAGATATTTGTTGACAATTTGTTGCTGCGCAAAATACAATTTTTGTTTGGGTTGTTGTTGTTGTAATTTGTTGGAAACTTGCTGCAATTGCAATCGTCATGGCCTATGGAATCTGTAAAGAACAACGACAAAATTACAAAAGTTGAGATTAGTTTCAGTTTCCGTATCCGTTTCAGTTTCAGTTTCAGTTTGCAGTGGAAAAGTTAAAGCGACAACGTGTTTCCCAGATTAGATTCCATTTCTGATTAAGACACAGACACAACTTTTCAAGTTGCTTTAAAGTTTCAACAAAAAAATTCTAGCATTCTGTCTGAATGTCTGGCAAATGTTTAGCTGGAAGTTTGCCAGCTTATTTGTGACTCTCTCGGCTTGTCTTATTTGTAAGCCAGTTAGTTGATGTTGCTGCAATCAGTTAGTTAAAGCAGAGCTTTTGGAGGCTTGCCGCGAGGGTCTTAAAGTCCAACTTGCCATGCCATGCCATGCCACAAAATCCAAAAGCCATTATAAAAAGTTGGCTGCTACTGCCCTGCCACAGCAGTAAAAACTACAGTTGGGAAATGGAAAATAGAAATGTAGAAAAAAAACCATTGCACGAAAAATACGACAAAACGCAGTTACCACAGAAAGTCCTTTGTGACCACATTTATAGCACGAACAATCCGCACAAGTGGCCAACTGGACGAGTGGACAATTGCACAACTGTGCAACTGAAGAGAGAGAGGGAGGAGAGAATGATGGGTGCTTTTGGAACTGGGACTGAACTGTGGCAGTGAACTGCACGTGACACTTCATTGGGCATTTGGCAATTTTGTACTTTTGGTATTGATGTCTGCTGGCCAAGGACAAAAACTGTGTTGTGGGTTTAATTGTGGTAAGCGTACCTCGTCAGATGGCGACTGCCCTCGTGGACTGCCATTTCGGAGGACTTGAACTCGTTCAGCTCCTTGCGTATGGCAGCCTTATCCTTTGGCGTCAGTCTTGTCCATGGCTTATCCGCCCGTCGATCGTAATCATGCGCCTGCGTCACCTCAATGTAATCATTGAAGCGTATGATCTTCTTCTCCTTGAGCTCCTCGACGGTTGGCCGAAAGCTGAGCTTGCGCAATAGATACGATTTCTTCTCCTCCTTCTGTTTCTTCTCCTCGGCGGGTGATTGAGCTAAGCATTGAAAAGATAAGACAATAAATTAGTTGTCAAATGTATATTACATTTTATGTTTACTTACTTTTCAGAATGTTGCGCTCCACCAGCTCTTCGGCGGTAGGTCGCATTGACAGCCGTCTGATTAGGCGAGCCCCAATCGCCTCCTTGGACTCCTTGATCTCATTATCGTTGACCTGATGCAATATATTGCGATTAATCAGATCCTGTTTATCCGGCCTCAATTGCAGCTTCAACGACAGCGATTCCTTGCGCGCCAACTTGGCCAGCCTGGTGTTATCGTTATCATCATCCCGATAGACAATATGACCATCACTCTCATCACTATCGCTGCTGCTCTCGCGTATCACAAAGGGCCTCGTGTTCTCCTTGTTCTCAACGGTGCATGGCAATTGGATATTGAACATTTGCTGCCTGCTGTAGGAAATGGTTCAACAAATTGTGCATTAGTCAATGATATTTGTTGGTACAATATAAATGTATATAAATATAAATTCGGGCATTATTCAACTAATATTGCTAGTCATTAGCCATTTCACATACACCAAAATAGGGAAGGAAAGGAGGGGAAAACATGCAGCAGGCCCCTAAAACTAACAATTTGCATTCTACAATCTTAAACAAAAGGGCAATCTGCCCAGATTTATACACAGAAACACAGATGTAGTATGTGTTTAATTTATTCATCTTCCTGCATAACTCTCAGGCACATGTCCTTAAAGTTTTTTCGTTGCTACCAAAAATCCTTTTGCCTGTGTCGTTTACTCTGTTTTCTTTTCGGTTGCTGCGGCAATTTGTGTTTTCTTTTTAACGACACGTGTGCGCACATCTGGCAACTCATTCGCATACATTTGCAATGTGTGAGTGTGATTGGGTGTGTGAGTGTGTGTGTGAGTGTGCTTGGCTTTGTACTTAAAGCTGTCGTGGCTGAAAAGCCCTCCCAGAATGCTATATCCTGTCAGGCGCATCCGCAACACTTTCGCATTAAGAGTATATACATATATATGTATATTCAGATCGCATCGTCTCTATGGTAGCCACATTACAATGCAAAACGAGTTTAAATTGAAATTATGCAAGTCACAGACACCATCTATATACCCTTACTTTCTAGAAAACAAAACAAATCAAAATTACCTGCAAATAAAAGAAAACGCAGGATGGGGCAGCATATTTGATTAGTCTATGGGTCAGAAGAAGCCCTAGAAAGACTTTTGCTAATTTAATGCTATTCAATTTACTTGGCTTTCTATTTTTTAATTAAACAGCCAATTATTTAGTATTTCTTAGAATTAAACGTGATTTCTTAATATAAAGAAATTCTTTGAAACTTTTTAAGCAATTCGTAGAAATTAAATTGAATCAAAACAATTTAAGTGACATTGTTTTTAAGAGATTCTTGTTAAGTTGTCATTTCGCTATTCACTGAGCTTTCATTTCAAGATTTTACTTCTGCCTTTCTCATACTGTGCTTTGTGCTAGATTGCTTTCAAATTAAAATAAGTATTTCTACTTTCGCTTTTACCTTGCAATTAAACGCTAGTTTATAACACAATTAATTTGCAATCTTAAGCAAAATTGGATTACCAAGAAATGTATATTTAATTAAAACTTTCTTGAATAGCTGATTAACATTAAACAAGAAAGGAGAGGAAAAGCAATTATATAGAAATAGATCTGTAAAGGTTTATTTTATTCGATGCTAGTGTTTTAGTAACCAAAACGGATCTTGAACAAAGCATTTTATATTATCTATCCCTCGAACAGGTTTGAAATTTAAATAATAGTTTTAATAAACTGTATTTGCTCAGTTTTGCAAAAGTAGAAAAGTAATAATAAAATCCTAATATTAAATAGGTTACTTCAAGCATTTGACAAGCTTATGCTCTTGAATTAAATTGAATTAAGGCTTAAACCAAAACCGTGTATTCAGGAACTCTAGAAACGGGTCCGTGAAATTTCGCTTTATGGCTCGAAACATTGAATGAAACCTTTTCGACAACTTAAGAGACTTGCAGCCTTGATTACATTCTCATTTTGTTAGACCTAAAGTATATTTACAGTTATCTCTATGCAATTTGGTTGACTATCTAAAGTTGATAATATAGTGTCCTTGCTTTGTGTCATTGCATATAGTGAAAAACAATCTAAAGCCTGATGCTCGACTCTGTGTTTATCACTATGGAAAAAGTATCTGATTTCTCTTTATTTTCTTCTTGCACAATTTATGATAAATATGTAACAATTTTGCATTTCCCGTTCACTTGGTTCACTTTCACGCATTGTTGCAGACGCTTTGCATATTTTCCATCTGCATTGTGAAAATGTGAAAATGGGCGAAATGGAGGCTATTTGGGCGTGGCTAAAAGGACTCGACTCTCATGTGCGGTTGCCTCCAATTGAGTTTCGATTATGCCGCATCGCTGACTACGAAAATCAACTTGTGGAACATGTCAACTGTCATCCTTTTATTCCTTTCCGACTTTTTTCCAGCTTATTAATGGGGGAATCTATTGTCGGACTCTTTTCCCCACCCCCCCTAAAAAAGAAGGGGGTGTGTCACATAGAATATTTAATGAAAATGTTGATGATGTTTTGTTATATCATGTTCTTCATAAGGAAGTTAAAAAGCGCGAGTAATTTGAAATGAAATCTTGTTTCCAAATGAAACATGCAACGGGACAAAAGAGCAAATAAAAGGAAAACGAAAACTTTTATCACACACACATACACATACATACATATATATAGTTATATACGACATTTAGGGCTTGTTGGAGAGGGAGGCATTTGGGGGGAACAATAGAGGAAAGGCACATGAGAAAATGTAACTTAATGGTAAACACAACCGAAAAGTTTGTAAATTAATACTAAAGAAAAACAACAAAAGTGAGTGTTGTGCGGGTGTGCGAGGGTTGCAGTGAGTGTTGTCAGGTTATTTCTTTTTCTTCTTCTTTTCGGAGGGGCTGTGTTTAAAGTTAAACCAACCGAAAAGATGATTATAAAGGTGCAAGGGGAGTTTTATGAGCACGACATGATGGAATTTGTTTCACTTGAAGAACATTTTACGAATTCTTTAATAATTAATTTAATTTGTGGTAATTTTTTAATATATTTTAGGAATTTCTTAAATATATTATCATAGTTTAATTTAAAATAAGCTTAAAGTGAATTTTGTAAATCATAAAAATGGTTTTACGTTTTTTGTCACAACAGTTAAAGGAAGATAAAATTAGCGGTAGATGGAGAGTTGGAGAGAGCGAGAGAGTGAATTAGAGGGGGATATAGGGAATATACACTAAGTAAAGCTTTTTGGCATACGTTCCACATAACAAATAAATTAGCTAAAAAATGTTTACCATATTCTAATCCGTGGTCGTAGTATAGGCCTGATTTCGAGGTACGTTTTCGGGTTGTATTGGTTGATTGATTGTATTGATTGATTGTTGTAATAGTAGAGGTATTTGTTGGTTGTTGTAGTTGTTGTTGTAGAGTAGTAAATAGCGAGAGAAAGACAGAGAGAGAGAGAGAGAGAGGGAGGAAAAACGTGTTGACCACGCACACACAAACAAAGAACAAAATACAAATTCGATGAAGAGAAAAATTGTCAAGTATTAAAAGAGAAAAGTTTTCAATATTATTAGTAGTAACAAAAAAAAACATAAACAAGGGTGGGGTCGGGGTCAAAGGGTAGGGTCGTCGTTATCAATTCATAAATTTATTGCAGCACAAAATGTGATGATTATAAAGAGAGATTGAGATTGAGAGATTGGAAGATAGACAAAGTTAAGTAAAAACAAGTTCAAACTACAAACAAAATGAAATGGGAAACTACAAGTATGGAGGCGTGTTGCAAGTGACAACAATCACCGTTGGGGCGTGGCAAGGATACTCACTTGAGCGAATAGTTGTTGCCCGTCGCATCCTGACGCACCACCAAAGGACGCTGGCTGGCCGAATGTTGAGCCGCCGCTGCAGCTGCCGCAGCCATGGAACCTATGCCTCCATTGCTATTGGAAATGGCAGCCGCTTGAGCGGCACTGTGATGATCCTGTGTAGGCGTAACGGGCGTAGAGGCAGAGACGGAGGGACCCTTCTTTTTCAGCGCCGATTTGAGAGGAACTGCATTTGGTTTTGGCTCTTTGGCTGGAATTTCCTCAACGCGTTGCGTGTCCATGACGCGAACATGATTGCCACCATACGGCGCATACTCATCATCCGAATCGAGTTCGTCCTGGTCGGGATCATGATCTGTGAAATTTGCAAAATAGATCCAAAGTTAATTTATTTTATTTTTGTTAACAAATCTCTTTGATATTGTGGGATTCGAGCGGAGTGGGGCACTAGCATAGTTTATGAAGTGCGCATTTGTAATGAAGCTGAAGCTGAAGCTAGCCTGACATTCTTTTTATTGTGTTTAATTTTACCATCATAATCGTAGTCCTGCTGGTAATCCTGATCGTTCATGGCACCTGGCCCGTGCGGTCGTCCAGCGATGAGCGTCGGGCTCGGCGTGGAGAACATTGGCGGCGGTGGGATGGGTCCAATTTCCGATACAGGTATCGGTGGCTCCGGCAGCTCACTGAGCATCACGCCTGGTGGCAACTTGCCACCGGAATACGGCGGTGGTGTGCTACCTGGTGGTCCACCCAACATTTTGTTATCGTCGCCGCCATCTAAATAAACCGTATTACAGTTACATAAACGGGGGCATTAACGGGTGAAACGAGAAAGAGAGAGGCAAGACAAACAGTGAGTGAGTATGAGTTCTTCTTTTTTTATGCTAGCATTTTGATTTTAATGTGTGTGAGAGTGTGCGTGTGTGTGTGTGTGTGTGTGTTTGTGATAATGTGTATGCGAGTCTAAGTGTTTTGTGAGAACTGTTTGGGATTGTAGCCAGGCAAAGGAAATCGGCATTATAATGAACTTTGAACGTTAGCAAAGTACTACGAGTTTTATTACTTTCATTGTTATCGAATACTATCGATAAGTTAGACAGTTCTGTAACAAACAATATAATAGTATTATCTGTGATCTAGGATATCGAAGATACACAAGTACGAGCGTACATTTTAATAAAAGTAATGCGAGTTACATTTTATCATAGCTTATCGAATACTATAGAGTTCAGATATTCGCAGCAATGACTTACTATATAAAATACATAGCGAATCAATTACTACCAATGCATAATCACCTTGAGGTATTTTGTTGTTGAGTGTAACAATCGATTTCTTCATTTAAATAAAATCTCTATTATCGAATACACTCGATAACCAAATAGCCATTATTTAGCAGATTAATGGATTTTTAAAATATGGATAATTTTTAGGCAATATTGCAACTGATCAAAGATATCCATTGTTATTTCACTCTAATCATTAAAAATATTAGTTATCGAGCATACTCGATGGACGATAAGTCAAGAATAAACATTAAAACGGACTTTCAATATCGATAACTCAAATCTGCAAGTTAATTAATAGAATAATTGACTTGTAATAGTAAAACAATCCTAACAATATTGCCTTTAGTCTTTAGCTTAATAATTTTAAACAATTATCGATTTCTTTGCCTGGCTTGTGGATCTACTATTTTTAATACTCTAGCATTTGTGTATTATACAACACTGAACTTACAATGCTCGTTGTGATAGCAAATGTTGACTCCTCGCCGTGATAGCTTATTGCTGCCACCGAGAGTGTTGGGTCGCTCCTGTTTGTTGTTGGAATCGGCCTGGTTGTGTTGTTGCTGCTGGTGCATGCCACCAACTCCACCCCCACCACCGGGTGGTGGCAACATGGAGCCCTGGCATGTCGGTTGCTCAATATTCGGTGTTGATAATGTGCCATTGCCACCGTGTTGTGCATCAGTCTTGTCTTTTCTTGGTTCTGTAAAATAGAGAATGAAAGAGAAAGAAAGTGAGACAAGAAGCAGAATGAGAATAAGATAGAAAAGCAAATGAGTAAAGAGCATAATCTGTATAACAACTGCAAGCAACTAATTTACGAGCATGTGCGAAACTAACTAGACACAAAGAGACAGACTCTGACTGAGACAGAGACAGAGACAAAGACAAAGACAGACAGAAGCATGTGGGCCCCACTGCGTATACTTGATGAGCTTTTACATTAATTGTTATGGTGGCTGCTTTGGTGGTTTGTTTGGTTTGCTCGGTTTGCTCGGTTCCCTCGGTTTCTCTTGACCACACCAGCAGCTGGCACCACGGCAAATTGCCTGACAGAGCAAAGTCTCAGTTTGCCTGGCCACTTGAGTGCCCACAAAGCACTCAAACACTCTCACATACATATTCACACTCACACTCACACACACACATCTGTTCTTTCTTTTTCCCTTCTCTTTCTCTCTGTGTTGGTCAAGTGTAATATTTTTAATTGTTGTTTAAGGGTTAAGCGTCCGGGTCTCTTCAGAGTGAACCCGGCCACATTTGGACAGTCGTGGCCAAAAAAGAATATGCCCAACGGACAAACTGAAAACTGAATGAATGTAAATTGTTCTTGTTGTTCTTCTTGTTGTTGTTGTTGTCTCTCAAGTCCTTGTGTAAGTGTAAGTGGGGCGACCTCGTTAATAATGAGAAATGGCAAACAATTATGTGCCAGTTTATTTGAGTATAAAAGCAGCAGTGTTTAACTACACTAGACAACAAATTCCACAGAACTTTTATGCTAAATGTTTCATTTAAGCATTTGATGTTTTACATTTAAAAACTATTAAATGTAATACCTTTTAGTAAAATGCTCCCAATATATCGTTATTCGTGGTACTATATTGGCTTTGCCTAATATAAATAGCTTAGCATATTTATATTTAAAGAGTTGAAGTAAAATAAAAATAATTTATTAATTTATTGTTTTATATTAAGCGTAGTACTTATAATTGAGAGCTTTAAAATATTGTTAACGAGTGTCGCTTTTAAGTGCAAAAACTTATCTCTATTTGCGCAGTATTTAAATTTGGAATTATATAAGAACTTGAACAAAAGAGAATTAAACAGATTTCTGAATTTAATCAAAAATAGATGGAGTATTTGCTGAAGAAAGAGAAACACAAGTTAAATGCTGTAAACGATTGCGAATAAAACACACAAAACAGACTTGAGTAAATGTCCTGCAAAGAGACAGATGAATTCGAGTCTATGGTATTCCTAAGAGTACAAAAAAATAAAAGAAAAGCTGTATAATTTCCACTTCAATAAGTACAGAAAATATCTATATTTAATTTCAACAAAAGTCAAAGACCGGAAATTGCTTGCTAACCTATTTTCCTGACTATTTTAATCAAGCATAACAAATGAAGTTTCCTGTCCAAAAGATGGCCAAGAAAACAGCAAAGAGATATCGAATGTATGGGAAATCGGCACGATATCATTTTCCACATGCCCGAAAAGCAATTAAGTGGAAATTCCTAACAAGTGCTTAAATACTTTTCATTTACTTGCTGCTCGTTGGCGTGTCAGTCATTAAAAAAATGTTACACTTGACAGACAGCCAATGTTCGGGGGGTAAAAGAGTGAGAGCTGTGGGTGGGAAAATCTGCGCACTTTCCACATAATATTTATGGTCTAAGCAAATGAAAATATCTTGATTTCACGTTGGCGTAGACCACAAAAAAAAACCAAAAATTCACGGTACCAATTAATTGCCAAATTAAGTACATAAAAACCCAACAACTGCAACACTAACAAATTAATAACAAATTGAATCGAGAAAGAAATGCTATAAAATAAAATCACATCAAATGCAGAAATGCATAGCGAATGCGAGACTGTTAACCAATTTTGCTAATCACATGTAAATAAATATCAAAGCGTGTTTAAATAAGCAACAGAGGAGCAGGAGCTGAAGAAAGAGAGGGGAAAAAGCAAAACTATTTGAAACAGATACAAATTCCGTTGGCCAAGAGCCAACTAAGAGGCTAGTGCGAAAAGACGCGCAAGAGAAAGGGATGGAAGGGAGGGGAAGAGAGAGGGGAATGGCTTGACGTGTTTGCAAAAATATTTTGAAGAAATAAATAAAAACATTAAACAAATACATTCAGTTCATTTCATTTATTTATGTATAGTATTTGTTTTTTGTTTGACAATGCGAGTGATGAAGTAATGAAATCATTTCTGAAAGCCAAGAAAATACATTTTCATGCATCAAGTTCATGATGTGACCATAGTCTAGGACAACCATGACTAAAAAGCAAGGAGGATAGAGCGAGACAGAGAGAGCAGATAGAAAGAGATAGGGCGAGTTGCTGGTTCAGAGTGACTGCAGAATATTTTAATGAATTTATGTGCTTGTCAAATTATGGCGACAAATGTCTTTGTATTAACTGGCAACTTGCTGCCTCTTTCACTCTCACACTCTCCATCTCACTCACTGTCTCTTTTGGAATTTATGAGCTGACAGCACTCGTAACAAGAACAACAACAACAACAAAAAACAACAACAACAGCCGCTGGCAAGAATTATAGCATAAACATAAACAAATTTGCAACTTTGAGTAAGGTTCAACCATTTAAGCCTAAAACAAAATGAAGATTAATGCTCACAATTTAATGCATGAAAATCTGAGCATTTAATTGAATATATAATTGATCTAAAGTAATGGCTAAGCAAAGCTCTTAGCCCGGTTTATACCAATGCCAAATGTCACATATATCAATTTGTTTATCAGGAAAATCTCACTCTTACTCTCTCTTTCTCTCTCGCTATCTCTTGTGTTATCTCACACATTTGGCATTCTCATTTGGCGCACTCTAATGACAATATTAATTAGACAGAAAGTTTAGCCTCCTAATTAGCCAGGACCAACAGCTGACTGGAGCGTTGTGCCTTTTAATCAATTACGTACCATCTACATAGCAGTCACAAGTCCAAGGTCCACATCCATGCCAATAAGTATGCAATATGAAATGCGTATGTGGGCGACTTGTGACGTCATTGGGAATTGCAATTCCATAGTTTACAATGCACAGATTTATTTATAATGCAAAGCAAAAAGCACAAGGAACGTAAAAAAAAAAAAAATTGGCAACAGGCAGAGAATTTGGTAAGAAGCCGCAAATTAATTGTGCGGTTTCATGTTTGGCCAAGGCAAACAAAGCAACAACAGGGTACAGAAAACAATGCTAACAAGTCCCAACAAGCGATGTGTATTTGGTCTAAATACCCTAGAAATTACACAAGAGGGCAAGGCAGTATCTGATGGACATTTAACTGTCAAAGATTCCTTTTATAGAATTTTGTAATGTAATTTGATTAAATGACATTACAGGGTATCCCCAGAGTCATTTATTCGTATCAAAACACACTTCATATGTGCATTTTGTTGTTGTTGCGGTTTTGCTTTTGTTCTCAACTCAGGATTTTTGCTCTGACAGCGTGTGGATATTTGATAAATAAACAATGAGAGGCTGTGAATTTCAGGACGCACCACAGCACCATCACACCACCGCACCACCGCACAGAAATAACTGAATGCTCGTATAGGCCTCGTGCCTTTTCGTAGCCTAATTTTCATTTGGAAAAGGCATGTGTGAAAGAGAAAACCTGTACAGCCACGCCAGTTGGTCTTTGGGGAATAAAACAACGAGAGGCAACAAAAAGTGTGGCGTGGGCTCTGCACATGATGCCACAACTGCTGACGTCACTCAAAACGAGCTTCGGCTGCTCCAGAGAAGCTGTCAAATGGCAGTGACATTTATTACGTTAACCATACGCCCGAGTGGATAGAAATTTCTGCCGTTGTTTTCCTTTTTTTTTTGTTGAGTTAGGTTTCACTTTAATAAATGCAACAACTGCTGGGGCAAGAGTAAGGTTTAGTGGCATGCCACATCCATGCTTGTGCTCTGCTCTTGGCCTTAATTATATAGAACACGTATACGCCGCGTTGTTTGCACAAATTTGTTGCAGCCGCCAAATATCAACGCCTCGACATAATTCATTAAATTTAATTAATGGCACATCGTTAAACTGCAACAGCCACGCCCACCTGCAGAACGTGTGATTCATGCGCCTTAAATTTGCCCACATGCATAGCAAAATATAATATACACTCGTGAGCAAATTGCAAACCATTCTAGTGAGTCAATCTTTGGCTTCCTTTGTTCCCAGTCTTTCCCATAATTTGCATATGTTTTGTCGATTCGATTTTGACATTTGTTTTCTGCTCGAGGCACATTTCACATTTACAGACGAAGCCATAAGGACTACAAGTGTCTTGATGCCATTTGCCTGGCTTGTCAGGAAAAATGCTCGTATCGTACTTTCCGAGTGTTTTGTGCTCCCATTTGTTTGACAACCAACACTTCAACTATGAAATGCTGCCTCAAATTTTATTGATTGAAAAACATTTGTGCAGAGTGCTCTCTCTCTCTTTATGTATTCCAACAACAGCTGCTGAAATTGTCATTTGCTCGTAAGAAAAGAACAATACGGAGCATGTTTTCTCTCCGGAGTTATGTTGTCCATTTCGCATGTGCGCTCAAAATGTGCCATAGGACAAATGTAATTGAATCATATACATATATATTTCTATTGAAGTTGAACTACTTAAAGCATGGCCAATCCATATGCTTTGTAATGTCAAGCATATTTTAGGCTGAGTACCGTAGGTTGTGTTAAATCTGTTAAAGGTGTTTTTCTCTTTAAATTTAAATTTGTTTCATTTTTTTTTGTTACGTTTAAGAAAACTTAAGATTCCTTAGAAGTATTTTACGACAGTTGATTTAGAACAAGTATTCTAAATCAATTTGATTCTATACTTCAATCTTTTAAAAGATTAATTATTTCGAAGATTTATCTGTTTTGAAAATTTTTATGATTCTTTTTTTAATTATATATTTCACAATAGAATAAAGGTATGTACATATAAATAAATATAATTTAAATTTGGGGTATTTTCAATAAATATAATTTACTTTAAAACTAATCTTATTTCATATATGTAATTAATTCAATAAAAGTTTTCTCCGATTCGAGATAGGAAATATGTATGCCTGCATTTTATCTCAAGGAAACAATCCACATAATTTTCTACATGGCTTGTTGTTATGTTTTTAGACCCAGTACTTTAAAAAAGTACAAATGGGTCTATTACGTTTGTGCAAATGTGCGTAACAGGCAGAAGGAGGCGTGGCAGAACCCATAAAGTATATATATTCTTGATCAGCATCAACAGCCGAGTCGATATAGCCATGTCCGTCTGTCTGTCTGTCTGTCTGTCTGTCTGTCCCTTTTTTGAACACCTAGATCTCAGAGACTATAAGAGCTAGAGACACCAAATTTGGCATGAAGGTTCATCCATATCTTGCATTGAACAAGTTTGTTTTAGATTTTTGCCACGCCCCTTTCCGCCCACGGATTTTTGGTATATATAATACTCGCTATAGTCCAAACCTGTCCTAAAAATTTCATTCCAATCGGTTGATAAACGCGGAAGTTATTCAACTAACAATGTTACAGGCGAAAGGAAGAAGAGACGCTAGCGACCTCTATGTATATCAAGTGGCGCCATCTATTGAATGGTACGCAACATTGAAGAACAATCTTTAGTGAACGCTTTGCACTCAAAAAGTACTGGGTCTCCTACTGTCGAGCTTGCTCCACTGTAGCATGCATTTATTTTTAATATATATATATTTTTGATAATAATTTTGATTCTTAATATATTCAATTTCCTGTCAAAAGCTTTGATTGGATTTCAGATATTTTTAGTAATCTTTTATTTAATTTCGTTTGTCTTACAGTGGGTCAGTTTTGGGTTTCAACAATCAAACTTCATTTCACATCATCTGCCACAAAAGTAATTGAACCTTTCTTCGAATTTTCAAGTCTTCAGGCACTCGTCATGCCTTCAGGCACTTGTCAAACCGCATTTACCAAATATCCGAAAACTCGAGAGTAACTTCTCGCAAAGCCGTCAGCTTATAAGTATATTATACATGAACTTTGCCCTTTCGTTCCCTCTCAAATGTTTATTTTCAATATACTTTTTTATGTTTTATTCTTGGAAAAAGGTGTAGGTGCTTCGTCGGCAACGATGTCGATGTCGTCGACACATTGGCCCACAATTGTGAACTGTCGGTGGATGGTGGTGCAAATGCGTTTGGCATTTCAAGAGTTGAATACAAAAATAAACATCAACCACCAACAGATCAGAACAGAGTTGAGGAGGAGGAGGAGAAATACCTTAGGAGCAATTAAAAGTTTTTATACGCTGCAATCTCGAGTGTAAAGAAAACAGCGGGCAGCCAATTAAATGGCGATTAAAAATAAATTAAGTTTACTTTATGTACAAATTGTTTAAAAACCAAATGGCAAACAGCAACAACAAAAACTGACTGAAAAGGCAGCGTATAAATAAATAATTTGCGAGCTTAGTGTCTGGAGCAAACAGTGAATATCCAAGCGAAATTGTGTATAAAGGTGAAGGCCGAATTGGCCGAACAGGCCGTGTGGGCCAACACAGTCATCAAAAGAAAAACTTAGCCAGCTATGCAATCCACACACTCACGCACACACACACACACACAGACGGACTATAAGTAGCCCCCTTGAAATATTTTTGTCGTTGTCGTTGCCACTGCCGCATTTTTGATGCGATTAGCCAGAGATTTGCTGTCGACGTCTTAGCAACTGAATTCAAATTCAAAACAAATCCCCAATGAAATCTCTCTCTGTGGGCGATCCACAGCGGGGTGTGAAATGAAAAATTGAAATTAAATTAATTTTACCCCAACATTCTGTGGGCCTGTCAAGGTGCCTGCATTGTATATCTTTTATCTAGTGTGGGCGTTTCAATTGGAATACTTCTACATAGTTTCCGACTGTTTAGTGTACAAAGTGTTAATAGTTTTGTATTAACTTTGTTGTTGGTTTTTGCTGGTTGTTGATATACGATTTGGCACAGTCAATTAGCCTAATGGCTAATGCCTGAAGCGCAATACTTGTCATTCATAAATGAATGAACGAATAACTTATGAATAGACGTTGCAAGTTTTTGTTTAGATTGAAAATATTTATTGAATTGTGCAATGCGTCTGTGATTTTAGTTATAGAATATTTAGCTGCCAATTTATTCTGACGAGCACAACACATTTCTTTTCAACAAAACGCTGCAGGTTGTTTTTGGCGAGTTTTAGAGGAAAATATCAGTTATACAGTATTGAATATTGGACAAGTCTGATTTTTATCTTTTAATAGCTTGAAGTAAACATAATCCATTATTGATTGAATAATTGCAATGGATAAATGGATAACTTCAAGTGGTCAACCAAAAGTTCCGATGAAATATAGAATAAGCCTCAGGTAAGCATGTTTCTTTGATATATTGTTGATCTATATTGAATACAATGATTTATACTTAACAATTAAGGCTCTTACAATAAGAGCTCATAGCCAATAAAGTATATTATCAGTTAATATAAGTACATGGCTTTATTGAAGCATAAGAAACATAAGAAATGAAGCTGCCAATTAATTAGTACATTTAATTAAAAGCTCATATAATTGAAATGGGCTTTTAATTATGTAAACGATTAAAAGAAACCAATTGAATGCGAAAATCAAAGACTTTACTTCGCTCTTTGTTGCATTCCCTTTCCTTAATTTCATTTCTTTATTGTTTGTCAATCTTTAAGTGTTAAATCGTATCTATTGTGACATTCTGTTCTTACCGTGTCAAACTCATTCTCCACAGAAAATGGCAAAAACAAAGCTGTTTAAATAATTAAATTGCTCAATTGTTCGGTAATTACGAAACAAGCAAAAAAATATCCCTTTTAAGCCCTCTTCTTTCTACTTTGGCATTTGGGTGGCCTCACTCAATTAGTAACGTTTAAGGAACCTGGCGAAAAATGAAATATTTTGAAATGAAAACTTAATTGAGTTCTTTGGTCAAACAAAGCGTCAAATTTGAATCGATGCCACAGAAAATGGTCGTTGGTCGTTCTTGCCTAAAAATTTTGTTTATCTTGTATTTTAATGGCAATTTCTTGCCGCATTGTTTCAGCGGCGACAACCACTCGCCATATAATAATAATATGTATGAGAATTTTTTGTGAAATATTCTTAGGCGACGCCACAGATTTACGAGGCGGAGAACTGAAAAACAACGAGACGAGTGAGAGCAACAATTTTTAGCTTTTACTTTCTTAATTTGATAGATGAAATCAGCGCAAAGTTATGCAGCCCCAAAGAAAAATCAACAAGAAACGACAAACAAATGCGATGACAAAAACAACATTCAACAAATTCGGCTTTTTCACAAAGGTCGCCTACCCTGGAGGAAGGTGTGTAAATCTCTTTTTATTTTTTTGGGTAGGAAAGAAGGGGCCAGGATGCCATGCTCTCTGACTGCGCCTATCTGATTTATGGGCACAAAAATTGGCGTATATCGTAAAGTGGGAAGGCCGAACAAATAACATTTAATTTCGGTCGAGTCGACAGACCCAAAAACTTGATGGAAAACTGTTTCGACAAAGCCTCGCATAAAAAAGAACCCGGTCAAAGTACAAAATAATGCCATGAAAATAAAAATGAGCAGTCGACCGCCAGCAAGAGATAGAGAGACAGAGAAAGGACGTCCGAGTGAGCAGATAGAAAGAGAAAGCAACACTTATGCAAAAGTTAAGAAGACCCGATTTGAAACTTAAAAGAGCTGGAAACCTGAACCTCTGACTGACAAAAGATACAAAACAGCAACAACAATACAACTTGAATATGGAAAAAAAGAAACTTTACGAGAATCACACACACACACACTCATACCCAACACCCACACATGCACACACATACACACGCAGATGCTGAGCGCTTTGGCGAGGTGTCAAATTTATAGACGTTTGCTGAAAAGTAGGCAACAAAATAAATAGTAGCAAGAAAACAGTGTTGATAATAAATGAAATACTGAGCTTTTTACAAAAGCCTATTTTCCAAACAAGTTCAACAAAAAAATACCAAAGATATTTCAGGGAAATTCTCACATAAGTGGTATTAAGCCGAAATGTGAAGAGGTTTTTCTTGGAGAATATTTTCATAAATCATCATAGATTGCATTGAGAAATAATAGCTTAAGTGACTGGCATTAAGTTCAGACTGAGCTTAATTTCTAACACAATTCACAGCATCGCTAACATACATATATCGAAATCACAGATCCATATACACACACACGCACACTCTCGAATACACACTCACACTGTGGGTAATGGGCGTAAACACGCAAAGGCAAAGTTAAAGAAAAAAGGAAATAGGAAAGCCTATCAAGTTGGATTTGTAGCCAGGGAAACGTGTAACTTAGCAAAAGCTTGGGATACGCTGTCCCCTAGATTTCCCTTCACTTATCCTCATCATCTCATTCCATACTCCAATGTTTCTCACCTGCCTGTAATCACCTGTTTTAGCAGATTTCAGTTGGCTCAGTCATATTTAAGGTTTAAATTTAATGAAAGGAAGCCTTTAATGTGCCTAGGCGTCCCAAAAGATAGGGGGTGTCAAAAGGTGGCGCCACAAAAACTGCCTAAAGGCTTAAACGTCTCAGCTTTGTACTGGGCTTGTTGGGTTCCTGCCAGGGCCATTAGGTGAGCCTAGAAGGCGGCACGTGGAGTGCTCGAATAACAGTAAACGTCACTTTAACGCTGTTGCCACTTCTTCGTTGCCAAAGTGCTTTTCACACCCAATTTTCTGCACGTATGTTTGTGAGTGTGTGTGTGTGTGTGTGTAACAACATTGCGCGAAAAGTAGCAGCAACAACAAAAATAGCAACAATAATACAGAAGTAGACGAGCATCGCGAGTTAAATGCTTTTCAGGCATAAAACTTTGACAGCCAGGCAGCCGAAAAACAACAATGACACCCCTAGCATTCACACACACACACACACACACACACACACACACAGACACACAGCTATTTTCCCTCTCTGTCTGTCCGTGGTGTTCTTGTATTTGGCTACGTGCTTCGAGCTATTTTTTGTTATTTTTAATGCGTCGCCCGAGTTATGATTACAATTTGGACCAGCACCAGGACTACAAAATTCAAAGGCACTCACATTTACAGGCAAACTAGCCTATAGTGAACACAACAAATACAGCTTTATTATTTTACAAATAATCTGTAATAATAATATTAATTTATAATTATCAAAAGACAATACAAAAAGTAAGTATTATTTCATGTGTATAATAAAATGAGCAAAACAGTAATTTAATTAAAATTTTTAGCTAAATATAAAAATATAACTATTAAAATTTATTTGTAAAAACTGAACAATGCATTTTTTTATTTATTCTTTTTGTTTTATAATAAAATGCAAAAATATAATTTTATTTTATTTAAATTTAATGCACCACCAAAAGTATCCATCCAAAAAAATTCATTTTAGTACTTATGGTATTTCTTATTTATAAATCATAAACTATGATATTTTTTAGTTTTAATGGAATATTTTAGTATTTATTGTATTTTTTGTAAATATGGTAGTTTTTTTAAATTTTGTTTTTAATTTAAAATAATATTATTATTTCATAAAACTAATGTTATTTATTTATTCAGCTTATTTTATTCAGTTTTCATTTTTTTCATTCATTTTAAATTTTTGTAAAGAATTGCTTTATTAAATCATAACAGAAAGAGCTTGACTGTATTAAAGTTTACTCTAGAGAAGTTCAACTGTACCGTATATGTATTTTTGCCAAGAATGTAGTGTTATACGTTGCCCATGTTGGACAGCAGCAGTTTGGCCCATAAACTTGCTAACGTTTCAAGCCATGCAAGCCTCGTTTTGCTCGAAAGTATTCATGAAATTCTGCCAAAGAGTGTGTGTGCTTGTTGTGTGTGCGGTATGTGTGTTGGGTTATGTACGTGTGGGTACATTTGATATATGAGGTTGTATGGCGTGTTGGAGGACTATTAAGTATCCAAATGCTTGTGTTGGATGTTCAAATTTTTCAATTTTGGCTAGTTGATTTGACTAGGATTACGTGATAGTTGTTATACTGATACAATGAGTTTTGCCTGCTCCGACAGATACCTAAACTGATATATCAATATAAATACTCTCTCTTTAAAATATTGTGGCGCATCTCCAATTCGTATATTTCTTTATTTACCTTCCTTATAATATTGTGTGTATTATATTGTCATAGCTGGGGCGTTGCCAGAGACTTGACTTCAATCAATAGCTGAAGGTCGCAAAGGTTTCTCTCTTCTTCTCTCAAATACAAGCATAAACATAAAAATAAGAAGCAAAATTGATAAGAGCCTGGGAACATTAATCATACGCCATGTGTTGTTGCTGGCACACAGCAATTAGTTGCCACATAAATTTTAGGCCTTTGAATTATGTAGCATTGGACAGATTCTCTCTCTCTCTCTCTCTCTATCTCTATCTCTCTCTATCTCTATCGTCATAACGGAATGGTCAGCAGAGGCTCAACAGTAAATTCTACTTGAATTGGCAACGGAAGTGGCCAAAAACATGGCCAACAAGAAAACATCATTCCCAGCTGGTCCCGAAAGTTGCTTTAAGATCTGATAAATTAGCAATAATATTTGGCAACAGCGGAAGTTGGCAAGGTCAACCTCAAAATGATGATGACGACCATCATGATGTTATTGCTGATGATGATAATGAAAAAATGTGGCTGGTCTTTGTTGATTTGTGGGCAAAAAGTGTCGCTCGAGAGTAAATAAATGAAGACGATTCGATGACAAGAGTCAAAGGGAAATGCGATGCGCAATTTTCCGAAATTGACATAATTAAAATCAAATTATTTATGGCCACATTTTCAGCAACATTTTTCTAGTTTTTTTTTTCGCCTTAATAACCATAAATTAAAGCAAAGCATCAACTCAACTCAAATAGAGAAATATTATTGCTCATGGCCGCCAGGGCAAGCTGACTGTCATGATTGATGGTCTGTGTATGCACAAAAGCTGCCTGCTGCATAACTCAAGACACTGAGTTGTATTTTAAGACTCGCTGAATGTCAGCAGATGATCATCTGATGATTAATGATGCACTTGCTCATACTGATTGATTGTGTCTGAGACAAAACAATTTGAGATTAAAACGAATCTATAAATATGATTAAACAACTCGTCAATCCAAAAAAAATTTCACTTGTATTAAGCAACCAGTTGCATTATGTTTCTAAAAGTTAAAGGATTAATCTTGACACTTTGGAGGTTGAGTAAAAATCAATTAAAATCAATCAATTTAATCAATCTAGTACATGTCATTAATTTACTTTCAAGATTAAAAGCAATCTGTTATAAAATACCAAGTTTCACTCTCTTATCTATTAATAAAATACTGCAAATTTTGTTATTTTCAAAAGAAGAAGGATTAATCCGCCCACTTATTATTTGATCTGTTGCCATATATTCAACTATATGTGCTAATCAAACAAGTTGGCAGAAATTTCAGCACGGCAACACAACTGCTTTGATTTATATTTATTTATTTTTTTTTATTCCTGGCCATTTTCATAAACCTATTTATTCAGAGTCATTAAATGAAAAAGACAAACAGCTTCGCATATCCGAAAATATTCAAATGCCTTTAGTTGTTTGCCTGACTTTTGTTGTTGTCTTAAAATATTTGTGCAGCATTTGTTGTTGGCCTTTTGCTTTTTATTTATTTTTTATTATTTGGCAATCAAAGAATTCAAGCCAAGTAAATAAAACATATGAATTATGTGTTGGTCGACAGATTTCCTACAGGTTTTCTTGACGTCACAGCGCCAGAGAGCCAGAAGACAAAAGTTGATGATGTTGAAGAAGAGGTATTTTGGCAGATTTGCTTAAGGCTCCGCAAAACGAAAATGAATCACATCAAATGAAATAAGTATTTTTAACCTGTCGAGAAAATACTCAGCGAGTGAGTCAAATGTGTCACATGCACAAAACACATAATGATTATATTATTAACAATCATTATGAATATATAAATAAATAAATAGACGCGGAATACTTGCTCGATATACTATACTAAATATAAATATAGATCTGAGGGCAAATAATACTATTTTGGGTATGACAGCACGGACGTAATATTCACAAGTTCATTAACATGTAACAACACCAACAACATCAACAACTACAACAAGGAGCAGAGCAATATTAGACAACAACAAATGCGCCTTGTTTGAAGGTGAAGTTCATTAAAATTCCGCGTCACTCAAAAACAGAAAAGCCAAAACAAATGGGAACAGAGCGTAACGATTGGGTGAAGGTCAGTTCGCAAAAGAAAAACGCAAATACACATAGTTTATGATTGTTTATGGTATTCTCCTCCCCGACCCTATTCCTCCCCCTCAACAATCATTGTCGTCAGCATATTTAGCGACCTGCTGCCTGGAAATTCATTTTTGGCTGTTTGTATTTATCTTGGCAGCAGCCACCGTTTGGAGGCGTTTTTTTTTTCTTTTTTGTGGGTCGATGACGTTGCTCCAATGCTGACGCTGCAAGTGTGCGGAAATGCGTTCACAAACATATTTTGGATTAGCTCAATCTGAATGTTACCAGAGAGATTGGCATGCTGATGAGAGATGAGGAGAGATTAACCGAATGCGAAGTGAAATGGAAAACGCGTTGAGCTGACAGCACATGAGATAAAAGCAGGAAAACATTTATCTATTTAGTTGGGATTACCAAATACTTAAGAGCATTTGAAATCATTTTAAATGCCAGTAAAAAACGAATAAAGGAATTAAGTATGTAAGGTGTTCCAAGATAAATATACTTATAACAGGAAAATAAATACATAGCAATAATTTTAAGCAACTTAGTAGAGATTATAAATTACTTAGGTGTATTGTAAGTTATTTCAAATGTCAGTATAACATAAACAAAGGAACATGGAAATAGTGTACATATTTTGTTCCCAAATAAATACATAATAAAACTCGACTTTTTAGCAATTTAATGGAGATTATCAAGTTCTTAAGACCATTTGAAATATTTTTATATGTCAGTAAAATAACAACAAAGTAAACATGGGGAAGCAGTATGTAACAAAGATATTCGACAATAAAACACATATTATAAGCAATTGAGTTTTGATTACCAAATACTTAAGAGCATTTAAACTCACTTTAAATAACAGTAGAAAGAAATAAAAGTAAACATAGAGAAAAGTAAACATAAAATAAATGCAAAATAAATACAAAAGTTGGCAACTGAGCTAAAGGATAAAGTGTACGCGGAGGAGATGTAAGTCAGTTGCCCAAATTAGACACAAGATTTGTTTGTTTAGTAACAAGTAAAATTTTACTTATAATGTCAGTAAAATCTTTAATCGAATCATCAACCAAATTCGACTTAAATTAGTTACATCACAGTAAATTTGAGTTTTGTTTAGTTTGATCTAACATGACTTCTCCTCAAGCTAATCAACTTACTAAGGACTCTTCAAGTCTTGGAAGTTTCGTATTAGCTTCTGTTTCTCCCTCCTGTTATTTGACGTACATTAATATTTCGCTCAGCATTTGGCTAATTAGCTCTAAGGTAATTAAGCCACAATCAATCAAAGCCAAGCAAGAGCTACTGTAGCCAAATTACAAGTTATCTGCTCACTTTTACTTTTATTCTCAACGAAACTAATTTGCTTTGGGCATTTAATTGAATTGACTTTGTTCTTCGTTTCGACAACTTTAACAACATTGTTTAGCTTAAGGGGCAACAATGTAATTAAGCTTCCTCTGTATGCCAACTGTGTGTATAAATAAATCAAATCCGAAGATAGCCCAAACATCACACACACAAAATAACAAGAGTTTAGTGGTAAAAATGTAGAACAAAAGTCCGATGAATAAAGCAATCTACGCGTGATACTAGAAACATATGTGACAGACCCTTGTGGCATCATAATAATTCACAAAAGTCAGACAACAGACATCATCATGCAAAACTAACCGCAAAACTTTTACTTTTTCCATTTCCTTTCAGTCGAGGAATCTGTGAAAATCTCATCGCTTGACAGTCATTAGTCATGAAAAATGTTTTGCAGCGACTGCTGACGTTGATCACAATCCTGATGATAATGATAATAATAATGACATCAGACGAGGCCAATCCCGAAAAAAAAGAGAGTGAGATGCAGAGTCAAGGTTTCCCTTCGTACAAGGTCTACCGGGTACCGCAACAACAAGGACACAAAATTGGTCGAGTCTGCAGTTTGTTGCATACTTTGTGGTCAGTCAGCTCGGCCAATCTGACCTTGAGTGTCGAGCAAAGGCGCCAATGAATAATTGAAAGCTTTAAAGCCACAAAAAGTGTAAGATATAATTCACAAAAACATAGAACAGAGAAAGGTTCAATTGGAATTCTATTTGATAAACTTTTTTTTAGTCCTTTTTGCAGATTATTCGTAAACGTTTTTGTCATCATTATAATGATAGCTATCAGCATTTATAGAGGACTTCTTTAATTTTGTTTTTTTATCAGCAAGTTTACAGCAAGAAAACTTAGAGTTCTATTTAATTTCTTTTCACAAAAGTTTTTCTTATAAATTATTTAATCTCTTTGAACAAATTTCAAATACAGCAAATTTAAATTTGAAATGTATCTCATACTCTTCTTTTTGGCTTTAACCCAATATTTTTGTACCAAAAGCAATAAATTTTCTTTAATATATGTATACCTTTATCTTACCTTAAGGTAATCATGACTTTATAAACGATTAATCAATATGCAATCCATTTTATCCCTTTTATCAATACCACAAATATCTGAGCTTAAGCAGGAAATGAAGTTCTTAAATACAGTTAACAGTTTAGGGGGTCAACTCTACCTTTTTGTTTTACATTGGCATACCCTTTTTAGTCTTTAGCCAAAAGGACATAAAACCTAAAGGCCAGTACAAATATAAAGACAAGAGGAGGCCACAAAAGCGCAGGCCAAGAAATTATGCAACGAAAACGAGAGAATAAAGAAAAAGCCGCACAAAGCGAGCAAAAGGAATGCGACAAGGCAAAGCATACAAAAGTACGCCTATATAGAGTACATAAGATATATATAAGATATAAGATATATACTATAGAAGGTATATAAAGAAAGAATAAATACACGTATTGAAGGTTATGCGGCGCTGATTTTGCTTTAGGCCAACTTTTAGCTGAGGTCGCATTTGTGAGCATCATCATCATCATCTGTCTGCATATCTCCGTGTGCTTTTCCCGGCCTATCAAAGTAAGTCCCCCGGACAGACAGAGAAAAAAAAAGGTTAATTAAAATTGTCCGTTTGTACATTTTAAGTCTTAAGATTCTGTGGAATTTAAGTAGCTCAAAGCTGGAGACTTTGCTTTGCCATTTTGAGTATTCGGAGCATTTTGAGTATTTCTCAATATGTATGTATGAAAAGTCCTAGTCCTTTGTACTTTTGTGGCACATAAGCGCCTTATGCACAAGCCGAGTAACCCAATCAACTAAAAGGATGTTGCACAGACAGAGAGAGTGTGAGAAAAAGAGTGAGATCTCAACTATGTGTAACTGACAATGAGTCCGGACAGAGGAAGCCGAACCAGAGTTGCAGGAAATTAAAATTTAACCCAAAATATGCTAAAAACCCGGCAAGCTTCACATTAAAATGAATTACCAAGTGACACAGAGATAGAGACAGAGACAGCGGCAGAGACAGAGACAGAGACAGAGAAAAGGAGAAAGCGGAAGCGCTTAATTTGAGCCCTAGTCTAGAACCAAGCCTAGGTTCGTCGCATTTTCATTTTCATTTGAATTTTTAATTTCTAGACACTGTGACACTTTTTGCATTAGTTTGACATGAGGCGGGGCCTGAATTATACACGCCACTGGCATCTATTTAAGTGAGTGAAAACTTTGCTCGGCATTACATAACAACAACAACAATAACACCCCCTCTTACCAACACACACACACACACACACATTGAAGCTGGCAAACATTGTGCAAATTTTCAACGCAAACTGTTGAAAGCGGTTTCGCATATTTCATGCAGAGAGAGATGGCAAGCTAGCTAGATTACATATGCCTTTATGGGCTAGAATGAGCCAGCGATAGTGCAGGTTCTTTTTTTTAGAAGCTTTTGTCGTTTCCTGCAAATTTTATGCAAAATATGGGAAAAACCGAAGTGAACCTCACACAATGGCTGCCTCTACGTTAGTAAATAAAATTTGCGCCTTTTACATTGCAAGCAACAAAAACGAAACCCAAAAAACAAGTCAAGCAAATGTTGCACTGCTGAATACCCTGTAAAACAAATGTCTACTATGATAAAGAATACAGTTTACTAATTATAAATGCTGTAGTTACAAATTAGTTCAGGTAAGTAAGTTGAGAAAAAGACGTAAAAGTAAGGAAATTATTTTTTACACATTTCTGAGAAATTCCTGTTATTACAGCAAAATTGTTTAACTTTTTTATAACGCAGCAGTGAACTGGAAGTAAACAATTTAGCTTCCAGCTGCTGGATTTCATTTCATTTTCACTTTTTTTATTATCTTCTTAATACATATGTATGTAAGTATATAATATAGGAATTTCGTATTCTTTGTTCCTAATGGAGCTGATTTTAATTTAAAGATTAGGCGTTGAATTATTTAAGGAACGTAGTGAGCAAACAATTTGAGTTATGTAGCATAGAAAATTATGTAGCTTTTGAGTGACGAGGACGAAAGAGAGATAGAGAGTAAGTAAAGAGAGAGAAAAAGAAGGGTCATAGATAAATGGGCATCAAATTAGTTCAACATGGTGTCGGTCTCTTCTGTTTGTTTGTTGCTTTCAGTCCTCACTTGTTGCACCACTGAACCCTTGTTAACAGTGAGCAACAAGAACAAAAAAGTGTTGGGTAAACAGTAATTTAAAGGGAAAACAAACTTGAAAGTTCTTCAAAGGTTAAACATTCTATTTTTTATGCAAGCTACTATTAGAGATAGTCTTGTTAAGGTAATTTGGCTTGTAGTTGCTCTTAAATTGTACTCTTTATTACATATTAATATTAAAACAAAGTTGTTTATTGTTGTTAATGAGATGTTGTTGCAGTTGGACTTATTATGTTAACTTCACTAACAATTGGACAATTAACAATGCATATTGATACTTTAATATTATTTTTATTTGTGTTTACTTAACGTCGACTAACAGAAAGCGAAGAAAAAATAAATTGCTAAATAAATCTTTTTAAAATATATGATTTTATTTTAGCACTACTCTCTAACTTAAGTTTTTACTCTAATATTTAACTCTTCCTGTGCTTTTAACATAATGATTTGATTGACTCAATTGTCTGTTAAAGTAGAAACTAAATTGTAAACAAAATTGATCATATTTTGTTAAGTTAATTCCTTTTTTAATATAATAAAGTAATTGTAATTGATCCTATATATTAAAGCAGATACCTCTTCCAACCACTAAAGTTACCCTTTTCTGTAAAGTTACTCGCACTTCTGTTAACCTTACAGCAGGCAACTGTATAATAATGTTGTAAATTTGAATATTGATCAACTAATAAATCAACATGCAATTATACAAATGAATCCCAATCAGTGTAGCATCTATGTAAATCAGATATTCAACTACACACAATGAACAGAAAAACATAAAACAAATTAGTCAACGTATTTGCTTAATGTCAGAATCAGAAATGTTCATCTGTAACTAATTAGAAACTCCTTGATATTTGAAGGCGTATTTGGCATGTGGTTTTAGCTGGAATGCCAAAGGATATTCGACAACAGTTGCCGTTGTAAACTGTTAACTATGATGTTTCAATTTGGTAAAACCGCAAAAGGCTAAACGCAATGAAATGAAACGTCACAGCAAACAATGCGCACAAAATGGCGATGCACACATACACAGTATGGTAAATACAAATACAATCGAACAAACCAATGAGACAGAGGGAAAATGCAAGTTGACTGAGTGGGCGGTGGGCGTGGTCTGGTGGGCTGCTGCTGTTGCTGTTCCTGCTGCTGGCATGTCCTTCAACAAAGTTGACCTTGCACTTGCCACTTGCTGCAGCTGCTGCTGCTGTTGCTGTTGCTGTTGCTGCCGGATGTTGATTTTCATGGCTGCCGTTTTGGTTTTTCCTGCGATGTGTACAAGGACGCAGCAAGCTGATAAACCCACACAGATACTACAGCAACAACAGCTGTAACTGCATCACACATGACTGCGTCCACGTGCCGCATAAAAAATGCATTTAAAAGTGCGTAAAGTTTTGCCGCCAGGCTCAAGGATTATTCCTGCCTGCCATCCTATTCTTTCCATCCCTTGCATGATGTTTAATTACACATTTTGTGCTATGCAAATTTTTGTTCAAATTTTTTGCCATTTTTTTTTCTTCGGTTTTTGGCTTCGCGCCAACACACACACACACACATACATGAATTGTTATGTAATTTTTTTTTTTTTTTTTTTTTATTTAATTATTCTGTTATTATTTACAACAACTTAAATTAAACTTATATGCTAACTTCTAATACAACCTAGTCAAAAGGCTAGGTAATGCTGCTAATTAACTAACAAAGTTGCCTAGTGGCAAGGTCTATTGGGTGATTTCGCTTCAGTCTTCTTCTCATAGGCCTTCCCCTAATGGTGCGCACGTTTAGAAGTCGACGTGCGAGAGGGTTTTTGTGGTTCTCTAGACGCTGGATGTACTGCGTGGTCTGTTTTTGTAGGACATCCCCAATTTTAGGCACTCGCAGATCGTTTTCTATGTTTGCTGTCCTTACGTACCAAGGAGCAGCGCTAATTAAACGAAGGGTTTTGGCTTGCAGTATGCGGATTTTGCCCAGATGGGTTTTCGCAGTTATTCCGTATACTTGTAAGCCATATCGCCAGGAGGGAGTAATGCAGGTCTTGTACAGCTTCACCTTGTTGTCCAGAGATAGCCATTTGTTTGATAGGAGCCATCTTATTCTCTTGATCCGGTTTTTGAGAGACCCTATGATGCAGGACACGTGCTTGGCAAACGTAAGGTGATGATCCAAGTGTACTCCCAAGTACTTGTAGCTGCTGAGATGCTCCAACCTCTGGCCCTGCAAAAAGACGCCTGAACAGAGGCTCACGCGCAGAGCGTAGGTCACGTTGGCGCACTTGCTTGTGTTGATTCCGATGTTCCAGCGTTTTGCCCATGCCTCAAAGCTGTGAAGGTACAGCTGCAGGACCTCAGTGGCTTCTGTAATGCGACTACTCCTGGCCAAGATTGCCGTGTCATCTGCATAGGTGGCTATGAGAAGATCGTTCGTGTCATCAATGGGGATAGTAGATCCAGTGGGCATATCGTGAGTGAAGAGGGTGTAAAGGGTGGGCCCTAAGACACTGCCCTGTGGTACACCGGCTTGTATAGTCCTCACACTGGACTCCGCACCATCTAATACAACAGTGAACGTCCGGTCTGCAAGGTAGCTGCGTATTATCCATAGTAGTTGCGGAGGCAGAAGTGGTTTGATTTTAGCAAGAAGTCCATTGTGCCATACCCTGTCAAATGCCTGTGTTATGTCCAGATACGCCGCCACCACGTACTCCTTTTCCTCAAAACCTTCAAGGATAAAATTTACGACCCTATTCAGCTGCTCAGGTGTTCCATGAGATTTTCGAAAGCCAAACTGAAAGGGAGGAATTTTCTCCTTGATGCTTTCCAATTGAAGTAGACGCGTCAGAAGACATCGCTCAAACAGTTTGGCTATCGTCGGCAATAAACTGATTGGTCTGTATGAGTCCAGTGAAGACGGGCTTTTGCCTGGCTTGTGTATCATGCAGATCCTTGCTTTCTTCCAGAGTTTCGGGACGTGTCCCAATCTCAGTACTGAGTTGAAAAGTAGGACGAGGAATATCACAGCTTTAAGAGGCATAGCCTTAAGTGTAAAATTATCCAGGCCATCTTCACCTGGAGCTTTTCTGGCTTTTAGTTGTTTGATGTGACCATGAACTTCTTCAACTGTAATCGGTGCGACCGGTGGACATAACTGCTCAGGACTCTCAAGCGTAAGTTGAACTCTTCTTTGACAACTAGTGGAGCTGGTGTTAAACGGCTGGAATCTGGCCTCTAAATCCTCAGCAAATGCCTCAGCTCTTTCTTTTGGGGATCTGGCCCAAGATCCGTCAGGCTTTTTAATCGGGAATTTCGGAACCACCTGCTGCTTATATTTTTTAGCCAGAGTCCAAAGTGAGTGCTTAGGGCTTGAATCCGTGGAAGCATTAGACAGTAGGCGATCATTTTGCATCTGTTTGTGTAATACCAGCAGTTTTTTCACCCTATTTGATACCCTCTGGTATACCCTGTAGACTATTGGATCACGAGTGCGACAATGCTGCCTCCTAAGCCTCCTTTTGATGAGCAGTAGCGTCTCAATAGATCGAGGGAGACTGTTTTGAGAGCTATGCAGTTGATGACCCGGAGCAGCACAAAGGGCAGCTGAATGGGTTTTGTTCAAGAAGATTGCGTGCGCATCTTCGATGTCTTCTGGCAGCAAGATTTCTAGATTTAGATCCAAAGTTTTCTCCAATTCCAGACGAAAAACATCTAAATTCGCTCCCCTGGGCAGTAGTCGACTCATTTTAGTCGTGATAACCGGAACAGTGTCATATGTAACTACTATTGGCAAATGATCCGAAGAAAGCTGGTATTCTGTCCTTATCATGAAATTTTCTGGGCGCAGACCATTGTAGACAAATAAGTCGATGTGGCTGGGTGTACGATTTGTATCTGCAGGGTAGTGTGTTGCGTGACCAGTTGCCAGAATTTGAGCAGAGGAGCTTTGTACTGCTTGCTGAAGGCATCTGCCCCTCACATCGCCCCTAAAGCTTCCCCAGAGTCTACTTTTAGCATTAAAGTCTCCGCCAATAATGAATTTACTGCCCAGATCGCTGAGTATCTGGTTGAAGTCTGCTTCTGTCCAAGGGATCTTTGGGGGTAGGTAAAGAGAAGAAATTGCCAATTCACCCGAAGTTGTGACAATTTTAATGGAGGCCATTTGCAGCTGCGTTGTCGCCACAGGGTCACAAGGAAAATGCGATATTTCCTCTTTTACTAGGATCGCCGCTCCACCTCTTAGTCTATTACTGGGATGGTCTGCCTTATGAATATTGTAGCCAGGGAAGTAGATGTGTATATTTTCCTGAAGCCAGGACTCAGTGATAAGCATAATGTCTATATTATGTTCGGTTAGAAACAACTTTAGCTCTTCAACATGCCCGGAGATTCCCCGAGCATTCCATAATCCAAGGCTAAGTGTTTGTGGCATCATTTTTTGGCGTTTAAAAGACTGAGACACATTTGTTTAAGAAACTTATTCGTCTCCTGCATCTCCTTGAACATGGCTTGAAGTACATCAACTTTTGCTGTTAGAGCTTCAATGGCTGCCTCCAGTCTTGAGCTTTTGTCATCTGGAAATTGCTGCCAGGGTCCATTTTGGGGCGAGTGGACAAAAGAACCTGTAGCTGAACTGCTTTTGTTCTGATCTGCGCTGCTGTTCCGAAACGAATGGTTTTGTGGGGCTCTTTTAATGCGAAGCGCTTCTGCATAGGAGATGTTGCCTTGCACCATAGCTGCTGGTACAAAATCTTGCATATTTGACGATTTGCCGTTAGGTTTCCTTACATTAATTTTTGGAGTCCGTTCATCTGTCTTAGCTTTATATATGCGACAATCCTTAGACCAGGCTGGATGTATACCGCCACAGTTGATACAAAGAAAATTTTCCACTGCGGTTTCCTTGCACTGCGATGTTGGATGATCTTGGGAACATTTTCCGCAGATGTATGGTCTCCAGCAATAGTTTTTAGTGTGCCCGAAACCTTGGCATCTGTGGCAGAGAATGGCTGCAAGATTTTTCTTGGGAATTTCTACCGAAACTCTTTGGCGTCCGATAACGTTGATATTGAGTGCCTCCCTGTTGTTAGTACTCCGGGCAAGTTCAACGAAGAAGAAATTGTTGGGTATTAGTTCTTCCACATCTTTCCCTAATACTTTCCGAGTAACCTTGCGGGCAGGTGGGTTATATAAACGAACAACATTATGTCCATGCTGGGTGAAGGCCTCATTGATTTTATTTTGAGTTGTTGTACTTGCCAGATTGCGAACTATAACTTTGAAAGCTTTATCTTCCTTCAGTTGATAGGAGTAGTGATGCGCATTATTTTCTTTCAAAAATTTAACTAGACGACGATAAGCATCTGAGTCCTCAACTTGTACTCTAGCTGCACCTCTCCTGGTAAAGTGATAAGTATAATTGCTCGAGCCAAGGACTTTGTCAAGTTCAGTCTCCATCAGGGTCACGTTGCTTACGTCCTCAATGTTGATTGGAGGCGGCTTTTGCGTTCTCGATTCCTTCCCTTTGTTTTCGACAAGTTGCTCTGTTTCCATTTGGTCAGCTAGCTCCTCAGCTTGTGTGATTTCAGCATCAGTTGGGTCAGAATCATCCAGTATTCCAAACTTGTTATTGGAAGTAGATGGCACATTATCCAAGAGAGTGTCTATTTGTGAAAGAGAATCAGTCAGTCGACCTTTTTTCTTATTTTGTTTAGGTGAAAGAGTCAATTTGCGTTTGGACTTAGCAGTCTGCCAGCATGGTAGCTTCTCGGAGGGATTTTTACATGCCGAGTTTGGTACATCCTCAGTGTTTTGAGTCGTACTGGTTGAGGTAGTGCACACACTGCCACTCAGAGTGGTTGTGAGGCTAGAAGGAGACGTGAGACTAGAGTTGGACGACGTCAAAGTGGAAGTAGTACTGCTTGTTGTTGTTATGTAGCTATGTGGAGCCGTGAGCTTAGAGCTCGTCAACGTGAAAGTGGTACTGCTTGATGTTGGGACGCTACTGCTTGTGGGAAGGCAGTGATGAGCCTGGTCAGCCGGTAACGCAGAAATTCTTGAGAGCTGGGCTCCTGCTATCTGGGCTCGTAATGCAGCGCGTAATTCCGAAGGTGTTAGTTCAGCGTTTTTTCTCATCTCTTCATAGTCAGTCAGCGTGGACTTAATCTGTGAGGGATTTGAAGCTGTTTCATCCATGATTAGCAATTAGCTCTAACTTTACTTAAGTAAAATAATGCAATTGCTTAAAAATTATTTTCTTTCCTCTGAACACAAATGTAAACAAATGTGAGCATAAAGCAGAAGATCAAAAATAGATAAGAGCGCATGCGCAGCAGTGTGCACTGCAGCGCCAAAGTCTTGCCCGTCAGGGCAAGCACAGTTATTACAAAAACAACTACTGTTCTGTTCTTATCTTTGTTAAACTGACACAGACACCGGCTTGAGACGATGTCTAAAAATAGAATTTCGTTTGTGCAAAACACAACTTAAACGGCGGTTTAAATCGAACTATTTGACGAGCGCGACACAACCATCAGCTATGAGATCATAGACGAGACTGGATTGTTATGTAAAACTATAAAAAATGGCAATTTAAATGCCGCCCAAAAAGTAGGCAATAGAAAAAAAACAGCTATGAAATACAGTTTTGATTGCAGCTCCTCCACTTTCTCTCTCTCTTTCTCTTCCTCGTTTTTCCCTTTTTCTCTGTCTGTCTCTCTCACATCCTCCCACTCTCTGTGGGTGTCTGAGTAATGCAATTTAAATTGTTTTCCAAAATGCTGGCGTGCCATGAGCTCTGCTTATTGTTGCAACAACAAACAAGACAGCTCTTGTCGAGTGTGCACGACTGCATGATACCCTGTGCACCTTAAAAGCTTGCAAGCAACGAGTGCTAGATGGCACCACGCTTTCTAGCAGAAAAAAAATCTATGAAATAACAGAGGGCATGTTATAACCAAAGGCTACATTTTCTGTTATGAAATTCTTAGGAAACTATTCAATGAAATCTTATTAAAAAAGGACATTTGAGTATCAAGGTTTTCGCTTGTTACATACATTTGCACAAGTCTCTTATACCCTCTTAACTATTTTCATAGAGCACCAACAGCTGTCAAAATGAAATATCCTAGAAAATGTAGCTACTGGAAATGCAACTACAAATCCCAAAAGGGGAACAGCAAATAACGTTGCGCAGGTTATAAACTGAAAACATAAATAAATGAGCTTTTGAGTGACGAGGACGAAAGAGAGATAGAGAGTAAGTAAAGAGAGAGAAAAAGAAGGGTCATAGATAAATGGGCATCAAATTAGTTCAACATGGTGTCGGTCTCTTCTGTTTGTTTGTTGCTTTCAGTCCTCACTTGTTGCACCACTGAACCCTTGTTAACAGTGAGCAACAAGAACAAAAAAGTGTTGGGTAAACAGTAATTTAAAGGGAAAACAAACTTGAAAGTTCTTCAAAGGTTAAACATTCTATTTTTTATGCAAGCTACTATTAGAGATAGTCTTGTTAAGGTAATTTGGCTTGTAGTTGCTCTTAAATTGTACTCTTTATTACATATTAATATTAAAACAAAGTTGTTTATTGTTGTTAATGAGATGTTGTTGCAGTTGGACTTATTATGTTAACTTCACTAACAATTGGACAATTAACAATGCATATTGATACTTTAATATTATTTTTATTTGTGTTTACTTAACGTCGACTAACAGAAAGCGAAGAAAAAATAAATTGCTAAATAAATCTTTTTAAAATATATGATTTTATTTTAGCACTACTCTCTAACTTAAGTTTTTACTCTAATATTTAACTCTTCCTGTGCTTTTAACATAATGATTTGATTGACTCAATTGTCTGTTAAAGTAGAAACTAAATTGTAAACAAAATTGATCATATTTTGTTAAGTTAATTCCTTTTTTAATATAATAAAGTAATTGTAATTGATCCTATATATTAAAGCAGATACCTCTTCCAACCACTAAAGTTACCCTTTTCTGTAAAGTTACTCGCACTTCTGTTAACCTTACAGCAGGCAACTGTATAATAATGTTGTAAATTTGAATATTGATCAACTAATAAATCAACATGCAATTATACAAATGAATCCCAATCAGTGTAGCATCTATGTAAATCAGATATTCAACTACACACAATGAACAGAAAAACATAAAACAAATTAGTCAACGTATTTGCTTAATGTCAGAATCAGAAATGTTCATCTGTAACTAATTAGAAACTCCTTGATATTTGAAGGCGTATTTGGCATGTGGTTTTAGCTGGAATGCCAAAGGATATTCGACAACAGTTGCCGTTGTAAACTGTTAACTATGATGTTTCAATTTGGTAAAACCGCAAAAGGCTAAACGCAATGAAATGAAACGTCACAGCAAACAATGCGCACAAAATGGCGATGCACACATACACAGTATGGTAAATACAAATACAATCGAACAAACCAATGAGACAGAGGGAAAATGCAAGTTGACTGAGTGGGCGGTGGGCGTGGTCTGGTGGGCTGCTGCTGTTGCTGTTCCTGCTGCTGGCATGTCCTTCAACAAAGTTGACCTTGCACTTGCCACTTGCTGCAGCTGCTGCTGCTGTTGCTGTTGCTGTTGCTGCCGGATGTTGATTTTCATGGCTGCCGTTTTGGTTTTTCCTGCGATGTGTACAAGGACGCAGCAAGCTGATAAACCCACACAGATACTACAGCAACAACAGCTGTAACTGCATCACACATGACTGCGTCCACGTGCCGCATAAAAAATGCATTTAAAAGTGCGTAAAGTTTTGCCGCCAGGCTCAAGGATTATTCCTGCCTGCCATCCTATTCTTTCCATCCCTTGCATGATGTTTAATTACACATTTTGTGCTATGCAAATTTTTGTTCAAATTTTTTGCCATTTTTTTTTCTTCGGTTTTTGGCTTCGCGCCAACACACACACACACACATACATGAATTGTTATGTAAAACTATAAAAAATGGCAATTTAAATGCCGCCCAAAAAGTAGGCAATAGGAAAAAAACAGCTATGAAATACAGTTTTGATTGCAGCTCCTCCACTTTCTCTCTCTCTTTCTCTTCCTCGTTTTTCCCTTTTTCTCTGTCTGTCTCTCTCACATCCTCCCACTCTCTGTGGGTGTCTGAGTAATGCAATTTAAATTGTTTTCCAAAATGCTGGCGTGCCATGAGCTCTGCTTATTGTTGCAACAACAAACAAGACAGCTCTTGTCGAGTGTGCACGACTGCATGATACCCTGTGCACCTTAAAAGCTTGCAAGCAACGAGTGCTAGATGGCACCACGCTTTCTAGCAGAAAAAAAATCTATGAAATAACAGAGGGCATGTTATAACCAAAGGCTACATTTTCTGTTATGAAATTCTTAGGAAACTATTCAATGAAATCTTATTAAAAAAGGACATTTGAGTATCAAGGTTTTCGCTTGTTACATACATTTGCACAAGTCTCTTATACCCTCTTAACTATTTTCATAGAGCACCAACAGCTGTCAAAATGAAATATCCTAGAAAATGTAGCTACTGGAAATGCAACTACAAATCCCAAAAGGGGAACAGCAAATAACGTTGCGCAGGTTATAAACTGAAAACATAAATAAATGCATTTCTAACTTGAGTAAATGCATTAGAAATCGTTGCTGAAGCAATCTCAACTGCAGAAATTGCAAAATGCTTTTCGTTTTGTCATGGCTTTTTATGAAGTTCCAAAGCAAAGAACAAAGAAACGAGGAGAAACTAAGTAAGAAACTGTCGAGACAAGGAGAGTAACTATATATATTGGTGGATAATTGATTACACCATAGCCACACAGGACTCCTATTGATAGTTTAACCCAAACCCAAACCTCTATCTAACTTTGGACACATTTTGATTAATGTAAAGGCAAACAAATTGTTAGTTACACAAAATCAATCGATAAAGAAGGTTGCAAAGTTTTACTTAACTGATGTTTTTCTTTCAAATTATAGGAAACTCACCTGTAAAGAGAAAAAGACAAGTGTTGAAATTAGTAAAGTTATGGTAAGGCAATGTAGAATATTTAATGTATAGTTAAAGTCTCAATTAATAGACTTGGTATTTTGATGTAAAATGTATAGAAATTAATGTAAAATTACAAAATACTTCTCAATTGAAGCAAATATTACTTCATTCATGATTCAATTATAAAAGTCCCAATAAAAACTTTGCCAGCCTTTCATGAAACGAGAATTCAAAACGGGCTTCTTATAAACAAAGTACTATATGAAAAAATGGGTCCAAGTTTCTAATAGCTAAAATGAGAGTTAACGAGGAGTATCTTATGTTCCAACTTAAGTCATTAAAAGTTAATCAATACTATTATTGTAATTAATATTAGCAGCTGTGTATAGCTTAATCTCTAGGCAGAACTTCTTAAACCTACTTATGCTTGACTTAATACACTTATACACTGCCTAAATTTAGGGCCAAGTTGACAAAAGGAGCAAGAGCTGTGACAAGCCTATAGCTGCCTTTTCTGCTGACTTTTTGTCCTTTTGCCAAATCATAAAAAGTTTCAACAAGTCACGCATTCAATTAAAAGCAGTCTTCCTTCTCCTTAACCACCTGCCCCTTGTCATCTCTTTAGCTTCTACTTCATACTCAATCCTGTATCCAGGAGTGGGTGCGTTAATGTTTACGGATTATAACGCCAAGGCCTCCGTCCAGCCGTCAATGTGGTTATAAAAACTCGCATTTGCATTTAATTATTAAACGCTGCGCTCTGCGACTAAGTAAGTGGATGGGTGGGAGTGTGTGTGTGTGTGTGTGTGTAAGTGTGGGTGGGTGGGAGAATTGTGGCACAGCCGTCATTACAGATACCGTTATGTAATGCGGAATGCGGCATGCAGCAGCTTTTAACCAGAACCCACAGGGAGCCTCAAAGTTTTGCGGCAACTTCAATGCCACATTACCAATTGCCTCGAGATGTGCTCAGCATTTCTTTTGCGATACTTTTGAGATTCTCCTCCCCGTTCTCTCTCTTTCTCATTTCATCATTCTCTGCTTCCTCTTTACGAATTCTTAGCACATTGCTGGCTTGTTGCTACGTTTAATGCAATTTCAGTTAACTTTCTTAGCCCATTGCAACCAACTCTTTAAGCATTTTCTCTCCATTGGGCTTTACACTCTCAAAGTGCACTTAAAAGTTAGTACAAACTAAAAGCAAACTTTTCAATTAACTCCCAATTAATGTGCTCCCACCGTGTGTTGCAAGTTTCTAAAAGTTGAGGTCACCATCGAAAAGTCGAACCCATCAGCGATATTAAAATTTGCTGGATTTTGTATGCCCTTGATTGGAATTTCAATTGATGAATGTGGCTGCTAAGAATTTCTAAAACTTGCAATGAAACTCAGCGTACTTGGAATAACCTGCTTGGCGAAGCAGCAACCTCCCAAAGGAGGAACTCTACATTGTAGTTAGGTAAAAGTTTAAGGATACCCTGGACAGGAGAATTGCATAACTAAATGTTCTCTCGAGGTAGGGAAGTACAATCAAACTGAGTACAAACTCTCTTTTAAAAATGCATTAACAGTTTAAGGACTCCACAAAAAGAGGATTTGAATTAATAAGTGCTCTCTCGAGAGAGAGACGTTAACGAATGCAGCACAAAGGGGATTTCGATAGCTAAACTTTTTTTAGAGAGAACGTACTTAGAAGCAAATATAAAATTACTTTATTTTGCTAATTAGCAACTGTTTGTGGCGAGCCCAAGAAATAATGAGTAAACATTTCAGTAATTAATAACAATATTTTCCTTTTAGGATATAGCAATTGGATTCTTGATCACAAAACTATTTTCCAATTACCCAAAGTAAATACGTGTGCGGTGTCTTCATATAATTGCTGTAAACTGTTCAACAATTTTGACAAATTTCAATTTCAAAGTTTTCTAAGAAGAAAACTCGAATAGAAAATAAATTACATTACATAATCCCATTTTGCACCATGCTTTTAACACAACTTGAGTATGTCCAATTCAAATAGTTTGGCATAGTAATCATTATACTGACTTGATTGTATTGCATAGTTCCAACTTGCCCGCAAATCATTGCACTCTCTCTCTCTCTCTCTCTTTCTTTCATTTCCCCCTCTGTTAGTTGCCCCATTAAGCTTTAGAAATTCGTTTGCTTGGGTTTTGCCTGAGGGGCTAGAAATTTGGCCAAAAATATCGTTGGCAGAGGTGAATGCAAGCAAAATATTTTAATAATGAAATGAATGACTAATGGACCAACTCACTGAGTGCACAAACTGACTGAAGGACTGACTGAGTTACTGACGAACTGACTGACAGAATAACTGAGAAGTCTTGACTGGCTTTTGTACACTGAGGATAGTCGGATTTACGGCTTCAAAATTGTTTGTTTTGATTGAATATTTCATAACATTGTGCACCCTTTGTGTTGTTGTAGTATCTTTGATGTTGTAGTTGTTGTTTCTGAGTTATGAAAGCCCTGCTGCATTATTAGATTGCCATATCATCGACTCACAATAAGTATATATTCTATACTCGCCGCCCGCCAGAAAATTGGCATTGAATATTATGCAAATTGAGCAAATAAATAGAAATGCATTGCACAATATACTAAAATGTTGACTGATATTCACAGCAGATACGGACCAAGTTTACAAAGCGTTTTTTGGCCAACTTTTTGGGGTGGATGGAGTAACCAACAATGTTTGACACCTAGAATTTTCATTTTCCGCTCGTGCACATTCGAAATGCAATCAACTATTGAGGCGTCAATTGCAATTGCAGCTTTAAACTTATTTGTATTGACATTTAGAAGGAAAAGGCAATAGATGCCGATTATCCTGGGGCAGCATACAATATTAAATATTTGCATATTGAACTTGGAGAAAGAGAAAGAAATAGAGAGGAAAGTGAAAAGAGAGAAACTTTAATACCAATAAGTATGCAGCGATTGTCAAACGTCGATTCTCTCGATGGGCATACAAATATGTAAGTATGAAACGAGTGGAAAGTTCATACACAACTTTCCAAGTATTACAACATCAGTTACAGCAACAGCAGCTGTTGCACTAACAACAGCAACAACAACAACAACTGGGCAACAACATTTTCAATTAAGTTGCACGCTGCACACGCTCGGCTTATATCTAATCCCCTGACCACCAATCTGCCTCGAGCCTTAGTAACAATTTGACGACCTCCACACATATTCTTACACTCATGCACAACAAATACCATGTACACACACACCCACACCCATGTTTCCCCTTTTACTGCTCCCACTTCTTTATGTTCTCTCTGCAACCATAAAACATTCACGCATTTTATGTTATCCATTCAAGCTGCCAGCGAACAATTTCAATTGAATTTTCCATCAATTTTCAAGAACCGCACAAGAACTTCAGTCACTAGTCACGTATGTGTCGAAAGTATCGAAGCAGGCAGCACAATCATTTGTCTAACAGTTAAATAATATATATGCATAACAGACAAAAATAGGTAAAAGGGAAATGTTTTCAAGTTTACTAACTAAAGGCCACATACTTCAAAAGTTTACCATTTAAAAACTCTTTGTAAAACTAATTGTTAGAAGAGGCGAGAGAATAGAAACCATACTCATATATACTAAAGATCATCGATTGCTCGTTATAGTAGTAATTAAAATTACAAATTGAAGGATTCTATACAGAAAATTTGTATCTCTAACTGTTATGTTTAATTTGTTGTATTTTATTTTAAAAAGAATATCATACATATTTTATATAAATAGTTCTAATTAACTAATCATCGGAAAATTACCTTTTCTAAAATAATAGGTTATGATATTTGAAATTAAATTTCATTTTGTTAAACAAGTAAAAACGAAACAATACATCAACCAACTATCTCCTGTCAAAAGAAATTGCAATAGTCTGCTGGTCAAAGCAAATTTATTGGTTTTTTGTTAAATTAAATGAAAAGCCGTTGTAAGTTTTAATAAAATTATATTTAGCGGCGGATGAAAAAGGACTTCACATGAAACGTAGTTGTTGTTGGCCCGTTACTCCGAAAAAAATTAATTTCTGAGAAAATAAAGTCGCTTGCCTATTTATTTCATTCTCTTTAAATTTAAGTCTATTGTTAAGCAAAATAAAAAAACATAGTGGGCTTTTTGTTAAACAAAATTAATAACCATAGCAAGATTAAATAAAATTTTACTTTGTAGCGTAAAAAAAAGGACTTCATATGAAACGAATTTTTGTTGTCCCCTTACCAGGAAATAAAATGTAATTTCCGAGAAAATAAAGTCGTTATTCATTTAATTCTCACTAATTTTAAGATTATTGTTATTTTGCTTGTTAAACAAAATAAAATCAAAGTAGGTTTTTTGTTAAACAAAATGATAACCATATTAAGTTTTAATAAAATGTAACGTTACACCGGAAAAAAAGGACTTCCAATGAAAAGAAAATGTTGTTGGCCCCTTACCAGGAAATAAAATGTAATTTCCGAGAAAAAATTCGTTGCGTTATTCATTTCATTCTCAGTAATTTTAAATCTATTGTTCCTTTTATGAACAAAGCATCACAATAAGCACATATTATAAAGTAACATCTCTACAAGAGCATCTTAACATACTATTTATGAGATGGATGTGTATCCATCACAACTTAAATTTGTAAAATTTAAGCATCAATTTGTTCTATTAAAACAGTCCCAAAATGAACTTCCTATCATTGCTAACCAATTATAATTATTCCCTTGCACTTTATCGACACTTAAAGCTTACCTAAACTTCGTTTGACTGTGCCACGTGGCTTGCTGCTATTGATAGTGACGGCAATTGTTGCCGTTGTCTTTGGTTTCAGCTTAGGTGCTGCCAGAGTCAATGGCTTCTGGCTGCGGGAAAGAGGCGGTGGTGGTGCTTGCTCCTGTTCCCTTGTGGCACTGGGCAACGCCGAGGTGGACACAGAGGTGCTGGCACGCTTATAGCCTTCGGTGAGAAAGGCGGGTGGTGGTGTTATGGGTGGTGCCGGAATGCACAGCTGTTCATCCACCGGAGAGCTGGCGGCGGTGCTGGGAGCCGTAATTGATTCGCGCAATCGCAAGCCACCAGGCTTGAGAGTTGTGGTAGAGCTGCTGGCACCACCACTGTGGTTGCTCTCATTGCAATAGAGCTCCAGGTGGTGCTTATCGCAGCGACGCCGTCGGCGTATATTTGGAGCAATTGTCTTCATTTTGGAGCCATGTGTTGAGGATGAGTTTGCCAAGGCGGCCGAAGCCGCCGAACGACTTGAGGAGGAGTTGCCGTCTTTGGAATTGAGACGTATATAATGTACTCGAAATATGCGTACAGGTTGTTTCGATTGTTGTTGTTGTAGTAATTGTTGTTGCTGCTGTTGCTTTTGTTGTTGATGTTGCTGTAGATACTCTTTGTAGGTTTGCTTCCGATGTGATTGCGGTTGCGACTGCTGGCTATGATTGCAGGCGGTTTCGTATTGCAGCATTGAGTTGGCTAATCGTGGCCAAGACTTGTTACCAATATGTTGAAATATCCTTTTATTTATATAGTTTGTGTTTCGCAAAATAGTAACTTTTCATATATGTTTCATATAATTGTTGTATATATATATTTTTATTTGTATTTGTATATGTTTTTAATTAGTTTGCATTTAAAATGGAAGCTTTCAATTGCTGCGTTTGTAACTTTGTTTGCATTAATTTGTATAATGTTGCTGTCTCTGTTACTATGTTAATCTGCTAATGTTGCTGTATCTCTCTCTCTGCGTTTGTGTGTGTCTGTTTATTTGGCTTTTTAAATTAACAAATATTTGCACGTTCAATTCAGTTCAATTCAATTGTTTGCGCATTTGATTTGCATAACAATTTGGCATAAATATTTATTTTGATTATATTTATTCAATATTATTATATAATATTATTTGTTTTTAACTCACACACTTAATAACAATTATGTATTTGTTTTAAATATTTATTAAAAATATGTTTGTAATATTTATTGCAACATTGAATTTGAAGCGTTTTTGTTAAAGATTTATATTTATAGTATATGTAATTTATTGATATTCTTTGTATAGTTTAGCATAAATATTTGTGGTTTAATTAACTGTTAAAATCAACTCACATCAATGTACTGAAAGCCTCTTTCTTTCTTCAAATATGTTTATTTAAATATTTATGTGTATATTGAATATTTCTGCATATTATCGAATAATTACAATTAAAATTGTATTTATTTTGTTGTTAATTAAAATACATTAAAATCGTAGTGTTGTTGCTGATGTATTGTAGACTTCACTTCGAGCAGGAAACAATGTTTATGTTGTTGATGTTTTTTTTCATTTTCTCTCTTTTTTCTTCTTTGCTTGTTTGTTTGTTTGTATGTAGTAACTTGTTGTTGTCTTTTTCTTAGAAACTCTTGAGTTTTTGTTCGCCTGTATATGCCTGTAAATGGAGTGTTTCCTTTAATTAACTTGGCCTACAAGGACTGCCAATAAATTTGATCCAAATGTGTTGCCAGCCAATGAATGCAAATTTTCCCAAAAAAACTTTTGCCTTCTACTTAACTAAGTAGCTGCCTTTCTCACTTTCTCACTTTCTCTCTTATTCTCTGGTTGCCACGCCTCATTTTGGAATTGCTAATCAAACCGAAGAGCTGCCGCAATGCTCATCATTATGTAAATGTTGATTTTTCATAAAATTAATGACTTGGCACCACATTGAGGCAGGCTTAGAGCTGCGTGACCAATCCCAGGATTTCAAGGATCCCCACAGCAAGAATCGAATGGATGAAAGTTTATATTGATGCCACTGACATATTGGCAACAGGCCCCCATTGATAGCATTGAAACGTGCCCAAAATATTCGATTTGATTTTACGATGAACCATAAAAAACGTTAACAAACAAAAAATTGGAATGGAGACGAACATTTTGTAGCCAAATGAAAAAATGGGCGTGCAAAGTCGAATAATTAAGCTTGAGTCGAAACCACAAAATCGAGTGGGTGTATAATGTAATTTTGATGTTTCTCGACTGCCTGCCAAATTGAAAAGCATAAGAGTTTTTTCTCATCTTTAGAAAATGAGGGAAAAGCTTGGAAAAGTCGCATATGGTTTCATCAAATGAGGCTGAATCTAAACTGAAATTGCGTTGCGTATTTTCTATAACTTGTCACTTGAATTGATGGGAAGCGATGCGACCGAAGTAATAAGATAGTACACTTGTGTATACCCTGTAACCAATAGTTAAATATGAATAAACAGAGATTTTGCGAATAGTTTGATATTCTTTAACTTTATGAATTGCTAACTGAAAGATGGTCAGATAGGAATATCGCAAAATAATACATTCACAATGTGATCATTTATGATCGAAAGGAAAGCAAACTATGTATGTTTAAGTTAAGCATCAATTCTTTGCAATATTTAATTACGGGGTATGCTGGGAAGAAACTGCCTCACGCTTGTCATCATGCTGCATGACAACGCAATCCACTTGGACAGAGTAAAAGAATTCCATTTGGCTGGATGGACAGACGGAAAGACAGACAGATGGTGGGAAATACAGACAGAACAGGGAGCTATCAAGTTGCGTTCGTAATAAGCCAATCAATTCAGTGTCAGATGAACTGCTTCATTAATTTCACTCGGCAAGCATACAAAAGTCCCTAAGAACGCACCAGAAACAGAATTATGAAGAGCAGCAGCGGCAGCAACAGCAACAGAAGCAGTTCAGACTAACTGAAGTATCCAATATAAACGACGCATGCCACAAAAGTCACGTAAGCTCCAGGACAGACAAGGCGAGAGAAGGAAATGGGAAATGTAAAAGGAAAATGGTATGTTGCACAGACCAAAAGCTGAGAAATAAGCCTGCTTAGCTGTTGGCATGTGCCGAACAAGGACACTTCAGGATAGCCTGCCAGCTGGCTCTTACCAACATGTATTGGCAGGGCGGAATCTCCAACTTATTATTTATGTAGCTCAACAGGGAGAGAACGAAGAGAGAGGGAGAGAAAAAGAAAGGCAGGGCAAGTTATTTGGCGCTCTCAGGTGCGTATTTTAAAAGCAAAACAACTAAAGGAAAAGCGCGTTAACATTATATCAAGCGTCTGTGGCGGTAAATAATAATATTCTTATGCTTTTGTTGATAAGATAAGTAGGAAAAAAGCAGCAGAAAATGATATAGAATGGAAAAGAATAGAAGAGAAAGACTAAGAGAGAGAGAGGGAAAACTCCTAATGGCTGCTCGTTAGGTGGCATTAGGGAGTGAAGCAAATTGACCGACGAATGACATAGGATAATCGCACTGAAATGTTCCTGAAATATCATCAGATGCTACAACAGTTATTTGTTAGTTCCAATTGTAATTGTATATAGTATGTGTGTATCTTTTTGTATGTCGAGACCAGCTGCCTATATCATTAATTGTAAAAGTTTAGGCCTCTTGTCAATTTGCGCCAAGTCGACAGAAAGTTTGTGCTTTATTTGTTTGTTGGCTCATCAAATGGAAATTTGGCTATTTATTTTGGCTCAAGCAAAAACTGAAACTCGTAATTGAATAGCAATTTCAAATGAGCCGAAGAAGTGTGTGTGTGTGTGTGTGTGAGTTAAGAGTCCTTGCCACAAATTGAAACTGCTTTTCCACCACAACTTGTTTGCATAATTTTACTTGAATTATCTAAGACTTTTGAGATTTTATCCTATTTGCTTAGCAGCTGAACAACAAAACTGATTTAAATCAACATAAACACAAGTTGTAATTGATTTGAAAAGTTGTTGAAGGATCTCATTTAATTCAAACAGAATCTTATGAATTCCCAAGTGTTTTGACTCGCATATGAGCTAATTAAAGACTTGGCTTTCCTTTTGAATAAAATTATATTATAATTTAATTATAATCCACAATTTGTACGTACACTGAATAATAATTTACATTTTAATGACATTAACGTAACAATTAAGTGACAACGCATGTCTCAATAACCTCAGACACAATTAATTGCATTAAGTATACGTAAATTAAGTATACGCACATGTAAAATACATATACGACAAAAAATTCGTGTGTAAAATTTATCATTTCAATAAATTTGGCGCACATTTAAAATGAGAAGAATCGTGACAACGCCTTGACTTTGTGCCTTGAATTCTTCCATCTATGTTTGAGTATTTCTCCTGGCAGTCAATGCACTTTCATATGAGTTCTGTTTACTTGAAATACTTTGTGTATGTTTATTCGCCGCCGGAGAAGAGACAAGAACAGAGGAGAGGAAAGGAGATAGAGAGAAAGAGACGGCATTTGACAAATATGTATGAGTACTTGTACTCAATTTTCGGTTTCATTCACGGCCAATGTTGTGAATATTGTGAATATTTATTTTAGACCCGAATGAGTTTGGCATGTGGGCGTTGATATACTTTTTATTATTGGTGGAATATCATAAACATTTTGGCCACATAAATAGCAAAAGCATAAATACGAGTATAATTTAACTTTTATATCTACCCCAAAAAAATACAAAACCGAAACCGAACTGAAAGCGAAACACACGATGTGTTTAACAGCTCGTAAAAAACGTATTGAAAATTATTACCGTAAGGAAAATAATTTGACAATCGATCAAATCAATTGGAAAATCAGGCAAAAAGATCACGGGTAAAAACGAAGGGGAAAACTTAATCAAAACGAAAAGAACAACGCGTCAAATTGTCTTTTGTATCACATCACAAATGTTTTGGATTTAATTAATAAACATTTTGCATCATTTGTTATTGTAGTTGTTGTCTTTTCTTGTTATTGTTGCTCTTCTTTTTTTTTTAATTGATATTGTTGTTTTGATTGCTCTTGCTGCACGTTTTCCCAGTAGTTGGAAAATTAAGTTTTTCGATTTCTGGCGATTTGCGGCCGACGCGTCTGAGATTTGCCAACAAACTGATGCCAAACGGAAGCCGTCCAAATGTTTTTCATGACACTCTGCCACTCTGCCGAGGCAAACGACGCGTCGCGACGCGGCGACCACTCAAAATCAACACACACACCACCAGCAGCCAACCAACAGTGACTGCGACTGCGACGCTAACTGACTGCGACTGCGACTGCAACAGAGGCAGCAACTGATAAGCACAAGAGAGCTTTTCACTAAGAGAAAAGCGCATGGCAGACAGAAACTTGTGCTCTTTGGCAACACTTTACGACGGACAATGGCATTGTGAATCGGCCATAAACTGTGTACTTCTATTTAATGACATTCGACAATGAAGTCATTAGCTAATGCATTAAAATGTAAGTAAGCAAAGCGAGTAGCTTTCTTAATGAGCTTGGAAATAGAATAGAACTTTAGCTTAGGCATAGATAATTACCTTAAATTTAACATAATTAGCCAAGTTAGGGAAATGTTAAGTTGAAAATGATGACGATAAAAAATATTGCACTTTTCAATTATTAACCAATTTTGCAATTCTATAACTTTGGGAATTCTGTGCCGATTTTTATAAAAGTTTAAAGTACATTTCGAACAGATTGTTGCCTCAAAATTCATTCTGTGTTCAAAGTTTATTGAAATGGAAAATAAATACATTTTGAACAATTTAAATAAATAATTTAGTCATATTTAATACACATAAACATATTGTATTTTATGTTATAATCGTATCAAATTTTAAAAATTGTCGGACCGAAGTGGTTCTCAAAGACTTCAAACTGCTGAAAGCTTTGTAAAACCAGTGACTAGAAAACGTAACTTTTTTCACCTGCAATGCCTTTAAGATCGGAACTTGTCCTCAAAAGACAATCTATATGTCAACTTTATTGAAGTAAATGAGTTAAGACAAAATTAAATAGCTAGTTATCATATTCAATTTACAAAGGGTTTAAATCCACACTTTAAATCTTATTCCGAGACTTTTTATTTATTTTGTTAAAAATCATCACAAAATTAAGAAAAACTTTGTCTTTTTAAAGTTGCTACGCCTATGTTTAGTGAGTAAGAGTTTACAAGCTCTATAAACTGACTTGACTCTGACAAGAACATATTTTTGTGTGGAATATGATTAATGCATTCTACATTAAAACTTTATTGATTTTGCTAAAAAGCTTAAGTCTAAAAATGGTTCAATTTAACAGAAAAAATATTTATATTTTAATTTGAAACTTAATTATGTTTTTAATTGTTTCTGTACTCTAAGTATTTACATTTTGTTGAAGTAAATATTTTTTAAAAATGTTTTAAATAAATGTTCAATATTAAGAGTGACCAGCACATTGAAGTTTAAAGAGAACACGCTGCTAATAAAAGCTTTCAGTTGTTCTCTTTAACGCACACCACGCCTGAGCGAGCTTTTTGACGTTTCCTACTCTTTCCAAGTAGCGCTATCTTGCTCTTGCACTTATCGTGTGTTGTTGTGTGCGCTTTGTTTATGCTAGGCCTGTTTGTTGGCCCGGCTCAACACTCTCACACACACAAGCACACACGCACACCCACAGATAGGCACCCTCATACACACTTTGGCTTAAACTGTGTGTGTTGTCCTTTTGCTGTTTATGCATACAGTCTGATTGAAATCAGGCAAGGACCCAACTGAAGGGAGGAGGGAAGGAACCTGTGGCTTGAGCAGATTATGTGCGTCAATGCAGTAACGCCATTGCCATGGCCAAATGCGTTTGTATTTATGTCTATCTCTCTCTATCTCTATAAGTGTATGTGTGTGTATGTGTGTTGTTTGCCTGTTGCATATTTCGCAGTCAAAAGATTGTGGCCTCGACTGAGTCGCAAATTTCGGACACTTGTGAATTTCAATTAAAAAAGAGACGCCCACAAAAGCAACATTGATTAATTATTGCAATTAGCAGCGAAGCGAAACTAAAAGAATGAGAAATCCAAGTAAAATAAAATGAGTTGCAAAAGCAAAAAGAAAGAAAAGACAAGAACAAGGCAGCAAATTAGCCAAGTAGCCTTCATTAGCAACGCCCATGAGTATGCTATAGTTTATTTTATGTATTTCTTTCTGCTTATATCTCTCTTTCTCTCCAACTTTCTCCAATTCAATGTCGTCTTGCAGGGAAGTTGTGAAACCTTCCCTGTGCTATTGTAGCAACCGATTGAAAGTCATAACTTAAACCTGACGCCAACACTGTCCATAGAAATTCCTTTGCATCCTTTTTGACGCTGTCGTTGTCACTGTCAATGCCAGCGAGACTTCCTGTGTCCCTGTGAGTCGCCCTTCAATGCCAAAGCGCCGCATTGTCAACACTTCATTTCAGTTTTCCCTATCTTTTATACCCTGTGCGAGTACATTTTGTTTGTTAAAGACATGCAACAAGCAGATGTAACTTGATAGACCCCATAAATGGGAATGCCACATCTCTTTTGGCCCACAAATTAAAGCAAATTAAGTTCTCTCTTTAATTTCATCACGAATGATATTCACTGTAATAAATTTATCAGATCATATGATCAAATAATAAACCATGATTGTTTGTTAGGGTATGTAAGACCTCATTTATATAGATACTGACACAGGGTATCACACTGTCGCGTGCGCTCGACTGGTGTTTTTTTGCTTTGGTGTAAACGTTTTTCATTTGCAATCAGACGCTGTATTATGAGTATCTCCTGACAGCGACTGCCAAAGGATGTGCCTCATGGTCGAAGGTCGTTCTTGTGATGCAGCTAAAAATAATACTGCCCCAAGTTGTTGTTGTTTTCGTTGTTGTGTCCCTGACAATGATTGTAACCCCTCTGAGCACCAAAAGGACACCCGTAACGAAGCAACGCACATGATAAAAAATAAAATAAGGATAAAAGGTATGCACAACTTTTGGGCCATAAAAATAAGCTTATATTTAAAGCAGTTACAAGGATTAAGTTTGGGGACACTTTTTGTGCTTTCTTTAAACACTTTGCATAAGCTACAACTCGAACTACATTTTTGGATTCATGAAAGATGTAAACTTTAAAGAATAACTTTTCTCAATATAAAATAAACAAATATAAATAAATAAATAAATAAATAAGTATATAAATAAAAGAGATACTTATGTAAATAAATAAGTGGGTCGATATGTCCTAAATATAAACATAAGCTAAACAATTTGTAGACATTTATCTCTTCCTATATGCATAACTGATGAAGCTTTGCATTTTTGTAATGTCCTTTATCACGATTATTCAGACAGAAATCTTGCTTCCTTCCTCTCCCATTTGAGAATTCCATACTAATTATTATTGATTCCTGGACATACTAAAAATAAAAACTAACTAACTAGAATTTGCTGCAAAGAATTTTGTAACTCTATCTTATGTGAGATTTATTTCCCATCCTTTAAACTTGAATGATAATCTACTATTAAAAGCCAACAGTTTAACAATCTCTGTCACTATGAATTATAAATTTACTAGCTCTAAAGCGAAACTATTCTTTATAGTCTCAACTACTTAAAGGATATTTACTAGTTGCAATCTCTCTTTCCCACTTTTCTTTTAGTGAACTGTTTAACTGTCATATTGAAATCATGTGTCTCTAAACACAGCAGTAAAGCTAGAGGCTAATCAAAGCTAAGATTATTCTTTACATTTTCAAGTTTGCAAGTCCATTTGGATTGAGGTTGGAGGATAAAATAAGAACAGAATAAGAGAAGGAGGAAGAACCTTCAGGGTCAAATGAATTTGTACGCAACAATAAGAGCAAAAGTAATGTGAAATATGCATAAAATACAAATATATAAATACAAAGTACTGTTGCCACATACAGTTTATGAGGTTAGCCTACAGCAACAACAACAACTACAACAACAATTGACTGAGAGCAGTCATCCAAAATGCCGGAGAAGAAATGGCGTCCTTCCGTTGTTGTTGTTGTTGTTTCTGTGTCATTGACAAGCCAAAAGCGATGGCAAACAAAGGCAGTGCCACATAACAACAGATAGACAGCAACAGACCACAGACAACAACAACAACAACAACAACAACAGCCGCCAGCAACAACACGCAAAAACAAAAACAACAACCAGACCAAAAGGGATGACCGCGGGCTTCAAATTCCAAGGCAAATGAAAAATAAATACCAGAAAGATACAAAACAACAATAACAACAACAACAAGGAAAGACAACAGCAATGCAATTGAAAATTTTGCCGCAAAAGCAACAAGAACAACAAACAAAAGGACAAAATAGCCCAAAAAAGAAAACAGAAGAAAAACAAAAACAGAATAACAACAACAACAAAACGAGCAACCGCAAAAAAAATTGCTTACATAATCACATGAAAAAAGGAAAGGGAAGTGGATGCAGCAGATAGCTCAAGAGAGGGAGAGAGCAAGACTGTGAGAGAGAGAGAGACGGCAAGCAAGAGAACAACAGCACGTGTTTATCTCTCAACTTGTCCATGAGCCTGTGCGTGTGTCTGTGTGTATGTGTATGTGTGAGTAGCCTCCGCCTTGAAGCTGAACTTGCTTTTCAATGTTTTTACTTGAACTTGAATTGACACGCTCTCTCGCTCTTTCTCACTCTCACTCTCTCGCACACTTCACTCATTAGATTTGAGCCGCACGTGTTCAGAGCTTTTACACCCCCACACACACACATACATGCACACGCACAACTTTATAATCACTCTCTCTCTTTCTCTTCCTGTTTTGCTCTTTGACTTTACTCTTAACTTGGCAAGTTTTTGTTGGGCGTCATTAAAAATGCGAGTGACGCAAGTGATAAAAAATTAATGCCAAAGAGCGCAACAGAAGCAGTAACAACAACAACAACAAAAGGGAAATGTTAACAAAAACAACAAACTATTTAGCATGTTGATGATAATTCCTGGTCATAACTTTGATGGTTTTTATGGAGCTAACAGGTTGCCCCAAAAAGGCGGCAACACAAACCCGAAAGAAAAGAAAACTCATTGAAATTAACAATAGAAATTTTATAGACAAGAGTTTTCAACTAGAAGATACTTTATAAACATAAATATAACAAATTTAAATTATTTTTAAGCAAATCTAAATCAGTTGACTGAAGGACCCTTTGTGTACACTGATTAAATTAAGACTTCGTGAAAATTAAGTTTAAATCACTTTTAACTGCCTCATAGTTGATTATTTTCTTTATTTAAAAACTTTTAGAGTGACCAAATTTTCCTTACTCTTTCTGAGCACAGCTGATTGCGACAAAAACTAAACTAGTTATATTCATGGACTCAATTCTTTAATTACAAGTTTATTACAAATAGTTTATGAATTTTTAAGGAATTAATAATTCTATGCATTTTTAGAACGATATTCGGGTAAAGTAAAAAAACTTTACTTGAATTTTATAAATTTAATAGCGCAGATTGTTACGTATTCTGATAATGTTCTCTTTCTAAGAATTATTTAGAAAATAATAAATATTTTTGTTAAATAAAATGTTGTACAAGTTTTGAAATTATATTTCTTACTGTTTTATTCTTCTGCTATAGAGAACTTTATTTAAATTTAAACATTATGTAATAAACTTAGATACAGTATGAAGATTTGGCTTACTTTTCTATTTAAAACTCCCGCTTAGACAAGTTTCTACAGTCGAGGGTAGAAAAGCAAAAAGACAAAGTTGATGCTTAAGCCAAAATTCAAAGTAGTTTTTATGCGGGCATCCGTAATATTCATGAGCCAAGTCCAAAAGGTGGCCAATAAAAAGAATTGTGTGTATGTGTGTGTGTGTGCAGATGAGAAGAGAACTGCGAGAGTAAATTGACTAAATTAAATTTTAATAATTAAATGCAGGCAATGCCTTGAGAAAGCAACTGAAACAGCAGCTACAACCAATCCCTCCATCACTGTTCCCATCTCTCTTCCTCTATCCCTGCCCCCTTCTCTCTCTCCATCACTTTCTTGGCCAAGAGGCACCCACGTGCAAATTTGCATGCGAAATTCGGTAAGGAAAACAGCTTGAGGAGCTCACTTGAAACATGTCGTTGCATAAATAAAACCGTTTTAAAACACAATGCTGACAGCGATAATCATGATGACGAAGAAATAAAACGATGATGATGTTTAGTAGAGACTAAGAGCGAGAGAGACCTAAAAAGAGAGAGAGCGAGTGAGAGAGAGCGAGTGAGAGAGAGCGAGTGAGAGAGAGAGAGAAAGGGAGACAGCTGCAGGCCTTCGTCGACTTTGATTGACTACCAGAAACTTGAACAGCATTTGCATAAGACTCGAGACTTACACAATGGACAATAGAAAGTAAGTGAAACAACAAAAACAAATTACTTGGAAGGTTCTTTCCACCCAAAAAAAAGGTGGGCCCATAAGATCCGATTATTTCCAACAAATCCATATACATATTTAAATTTATATATTCAAATGAAGCGAGTGCACAAAAATTTCAGATGAAAACAAGATTACAAGTAATCGTTAAATCTACAATGTTACATTAATTAAATTATACGATTATGTAACAGAAATCAACAGATTTTTTTTAAAGCAAGTCAAGGGTAAAAGTAAAATTCGCATTAATGTGACCATGGAGGACAGCAATGAAAAGTGACTGTAGGCAGCCAAAAGTGACACACAAAATAAAAGAAAATAAAAATTGTGGTCACAATGTGACCATTGGGAGTCATTTAAATGTCGACGCTGTGTGGGAAAAAAGTGACCATGGAGGCGAGTAGGACTTGAAGAGGGGACAAGGGAAGCATACACAGCAAAATTATCAGATAAATTTATGTAATTTTAAAATAATATCATCCAATATCAAACACGAAGATTGTTAAACTAGTAACAAAGAAAGATAAATAAACAACGTAAAAAATCCCTTAAAGTCAATTTAATTGAAAAGACACTAATTGTAAGATGTTAATTAATACAAGTAAAACGTAATGAGAGAGTCAAGAATTTGCATTAAAAAGAAAAATCCATATAAAATCTGTTTAAAAAATCTTAAATCAGAACAGATTGAACACTTTACCGATAAATAAAAAGTCCATGGATTAAAATAACGATCTCTGAAGTAAGTCTTAATCAAGCCAGCATAAAATTATAAATAGAAATAGAATCTGCCAAATTGTTGTAATTTAATCAAAGCAAATTTGTTTATTTGGAATTAACACAACAATTTATAGACGCAATTCGCTCTCCTTACTGAAGGTTAACATGAAAATGTTCTTTAGCTGTGCAAAAAAAATAAACAAAATGTCTATAAATTATGTATTCAGTTGCATGAACAGTTGGCCAAAGCCAAAAACACGCCATAAACAAATTAGCCAAGCATGCAGTCTGGGACGGAACTGACTTCCTTTAACAGAACCCTCAAAAAAATTCTCTAAAAAAACCCTCCTACAAACCCACCTATCAACCCCACCCGGTACCAACTCTGTAAGTAATTCATTTTTATGAGCTGATGCTGTCTGCCACAACTGTGGCTTGTTGTTCCTTTTGTTGCCACGCGGACGGGGCATGTGGCCATTGGACTTTAGCTTTAGACTTGGCTTTAGATTTGGTTTTGGTTTTCGTTTTCGTTTTCAGTTTGGTTTTCGTTTCTGGTTACGCTTTTTGGCAAAGCTAACGAAAACAAATGATTATCATTTCCATTTTTAGTTGTGCAATGCAAATGTCCAAAGCAAGGAAAAAGCTGTGTAAAGTTATGGAAAATACCTTATAAACGAACTGTACCTGCCAAAAAGTTGTGCTGTCAATGGCAAATAAGTAGTATAAACATACCATATAAATACTATTGACAATTTATAAATCATCATTTACTGCAGGCAATTGTGATTTTGGCATTTTGTCATTTGGCCAAGGCCAGGCAAATAATTAACTTGGCCAAAATGGTTGCCAATGTCGCAGCAGCTGTAACTGAAATTGAAATTCTCAAAGACACAGCAAAAAAGTCAACTATAAATCAAGCAAATTGCGAAGAGAGGAGACAGAGACAGAGAGAGAGAGAGAGGGGGGGAGGTGCAAGGACAGTCAGAGAGAGAGAGAGAGAGAGGTAGACAGTTGATGGCACAGGGACAAAGGACAAATTGTTGCACAAAAATGCGTTGTAATTGCCGAAATCAAATGGCCGTAATTTAGGTTGACAGGCAACGACAACGGCAGCTTGAACAGGGACAACAACAGGAGCAAAAAGAAAAAGGACACTACAATTTTATTTATGCAAATCGCATGTAACTGTATGTGAGATGTGGATACGTACGAGTATTTGGCCAAATGAATGCTTTGGTTATGGCCACAGAGGAACTGGCTACGACGTCAACTAGAGGCCAAAAATGCCATATTAGAATTATGCAAATGAGTTTCAAAGACAGAGCGAGACAGAGAGAATGTGAGAGAGTAATCGCCACAAATACAGGACATACCGACCAAAAAAGAAAATTCTGATACCCTGAGTCAGTCTTTATAATACCCTCTATAGAGGTATAGAAACTGTAAAGTTGCTTCAACTTATGTCAAAACAAGGTTTCCGTCAACTTGACAATATGCAAGTAATTGTTACATCTGGAAAAATACATCAACTTCGACTAATAATCACAAGGAGAAGCTTGTTACAGAGACAATTAAATAATTAGCCAGAGAAAACAGTAAAAAGAGAGATGACAAACAAGAACTGTAGGGGAAATTACATCACAATATGAGTTGCGACTTAACGATTCTATTCAAACAGAATGTTCAATTTTAAAAGAACAAATATCGAATTATTCGGATAAATTTCCTGATACCCTCCCGAGGATTTGCTTGAAACAACTCGGCCAAAGATGGACACTCGTAAAGTGCGACGTTTACGAGAAACTCGAACACACGCAATATCAGATCCTCAGGGTTCTCGTCCTCGTCGACATTGTCGTTGTTGATGTAGCTCCTAAAGTTCAGGAAGTTGTTGTCCGAATTGTTGGGCCTTGTGTTAAGAAACCATGCGAACAGATTCTGGATGGCAGTCATCTCTGTCCGTCTGATCCTTTCACGCCTTTCCCTGCGTCTCTCTACCCTGACACGCCGACTTCTAGGGGGACCCCTAACATTCCTAAATCCAGGTGAAAAAGCACGTGCTTCGTTTATCCTCCTTATCCGCTCACTGCGTCGACGTGGCATTTTGCTAATCAATACATTCATTTAATCATAATTATATTATAATATAAATATTACAAGCTTTTTACCTTCTACAGCTGCAAATCAGATTTTGTTTTAAAATGTTTTAAAGCAAACAATGTGACATTAAGGAATTTCATTTGATTGACAGATAAATCATAAGTTGCACAGGCTACTACAACTGTAACACCAATATTATTCAACTCAAGTTGACATTCAAGATTCTATTAATTTTAAACTAAAGTGATCGAAATTTAACCAAAAAAAACTGATATTAATAAATTGAAAGTATTTATAAACAACAAATTATAAAGTATTTAAAAAAGACTTCAACGAAAGTTGAGGACTCATAAAATGTTAAAACTGCATTAGGAATCGACGATCCATATTTTTCTCTCTGTGCTATTGTTTTTGAGAACGTAATTCTTGACTTAAGACAAAAAAAGGTTTTTATTAGAATAGGTAAAGACATAAATAGCAGAACACAAATCCATTGGGATATAAATAGCTTAATACAAATATAATTCTGGTAGTTTTTCATGTAAGCTGTTCTTATTATATCGCACATGCATATATTCGTCAATGCATTAGACATATTGTGACAAAGCTATTCATAATACCCTCTAAAAAGAGTATAAAAAAACGGAAAATTAAATAAATATGTAGTTTTAGTATAAGTCAACTCTCTTAGTAAACATTATTATTCGGAAACTATTTATGTGTACACAAATGTCAATATATAAATATATTCCAATGATATTATTATCTATTTATCGCGTTTTAAAACATTTGTAACTTTTGTTTGAATCCTTAAAAGAGGTTGAAAATTAATTTTATTAATTTTTAAATTTGTGAAGCAGAATAGATTTCCTAATAGATCATTTTAAACATTTGCTCAAATATATGAGAATATAAGTAAATAGAATGGTTCTTGGTAAACAAAAACAAAGCATTTTAAAATGGTAATTACTTTGTACGTTTTTTTAACCTAAAGTTGTTTTTAAAGTACAGACATATCTGGTAGAGAACTGAGTTGGTAGCAATGGCAAAAAAGGAGTATAAATACGAGTGTGTGTCTGGCATGAGAACGCATCCTGTGCACGTGTCTTGTGTTGTTGTTTCTTGTGTGTTGCATTGCGTTGCTTTGTCCTTGAGTCCGTCAGGATCACAAAAATGTGCGCTCTACGAATTAGCAAACAGCCCCCTGGCTGCCTTTTAAAACGAGGATAACAAGGCACAAGTCTGCTTATGGCCATGGCTCAGAATCTACTCAATATGCGTTCAGTTTACCGACAATAATGTTACTGCCGCCGGAATGACTTTGATTAAAGTCACCAAAAATGCTGTTAGGCCAACTATGCGTATGTTATTTATGTGTATGTGCTGCAAGTGTGTGTGTGGCAAGGTGAAGGGCATACGTACTTAAAAATACCCATGTCCTTGCCTTGCCTTGCCACAACTGAGAATGTGTCTATACCTAAATACCATACATACACATAAATAACCAAAAATACGAGGGCTGCTTATTAATTATCTAAAATTAACAATTCAAAATACTGATCGACTATGCGATACCTTGGGCTGATTTCAAAGAACGCCCAACATGCATTCTGACACACTTAAAACACATTAGGACAGAGTATGACAGTAAACACATGAAATCAAATATATTGTTTAAGGGCTTTGCAATTTTCCTTTTGACTATACTGTACAATGAAGTTTCGTCTCTTTGTAAACTAATCTACCAACATATTTTAAGATGAATAGAGAGATACATATTCTATAAGTCTTTTATTAAAATTCCCTGCTGAAAGTTAGTTTAATTTGACGAAGTAAAATTTAAAAAAGTGACGGAAAATTGACTTTCAGAAAATCTTAAGGACAATGAAAACGTAAACATATGCTTGCAACAAGTTGAATTAAAGGTTCATTAAATATTCAAAAAATAATAATTATTAAAAATAAAAACTATCACAGACTAAAAAGAGCAGTAAGAGAGTTATGTTACATAAGGAATGACACTAAAGAACAATAAAGAGTATCATTCAATTTGTGAGAACACTGTCAAATTAGTTTATGACTTCAAAAAAGACAATTAACTCTCTCGATATTATTGTTAGTAAAATCGACCTTTTACTTGGCAAGTTGCACTCATTTAAGCAAACCCGTCCTATTAATTTTTGACTTGTAAGAAGAAAATTAACATATAAACTCAATGTACATTAATATTGTAGTTTAAGTAACTACTCCAAAAAATACAATTCATATCCCTTAAATCTCTTGAACACACCTCGAACATTCGCTTAAGACTTGACGCTAAATCATGGAGAAGAAATCACTTAGGACCATGACGCCGCGGCCTGATAAGTTGGTGGTTTTAAAATTAATGGAGACGTTAGCATTGTTCAAATCGTTGAAGCTAAGCTGAGTGCTGGTTTCGGGTCGGGGTGCGGGGAGAGTTGCTTACATTGCAATTCTGTGGCACAATGATTTGCACTGATGTGTGGCCACATTATGTGGGATATATGTATGTTACTATATGACAAGCTCAAGTGCCACGACATCAAAAAGCACGCTCTTAACACTAAATTGATTACAAATAAAAAGCAGGGTTTAAAAAAGATTTCGAGTAAAAACACATTTTTCATATTATTTTAAATTCGAAAGCTTTATAACTGTAGCTTTCCAAGCTTTTACATTTTGCAGACACCCTGTGATAAAAGCTTACGAGTGAAAAGCTTTCCAACTGTTATTTAACAGTGCATCAACAGCTGCTGTTAAGCATTCAAATATTGGGTACGTTAACTTACCCCCCACAGTGATAATTTTGTATGCAGTTAAAAGCCATGAGAAAACTCACCTGCAATTAAAAAAGGTGAAAGAAAATTGATTATTTATGATATTGTGGTTAAACACGAAGGTACAAAATCAATAGAAAACATTAAAAATTGGGTTAGATATATATTTAAATATAACAGTTTTAGCGTGAGACTTTATCATTTATTAAAAAGATATGGCTGTTATAAAAAATATATTACGAATAAATTTACACTTCCAATAACATTGTTCTAGAAAAGTTAAATTTTTTGTATTCAGAGAAAAGTTGATAAATGTATTTTAGTTTAAGTGTGCACTTTGAACTTTCAATTTTTACATTTGCAGCTGCAACAGTTATTCCTTGAATTCCTCATAGACCACTGCAATGAAATGAATGTTCCATGAAAAGCAACAACTCATTGAAATTAACAATTCATGAGTTAGAAGCCACCTGAGAATACAAGGAGCTATCGATTTTGTATGCTTAACCTGACACACATTTCTATCTACTATATGTCGTGAAGTGACCTTCTTGATCGACACACTAAACTATCTGAAAATATCTCACATCAAATTTGTGGTATAGCATTCTCATCTATTGCCCAAGTAAATGATGTGCTATTTTTTCAACATACTTCAAGTGGTCTCTGCTCAATTGTTGATGGCAAAGTGGGCGTGGCAGCAACGAAGATAAATTTACAGATATGCTGATGGGGATGTGTGTGTGTGTGTATGTGAGTGTGTGTATGTGTGTGTGTATGTGAGTGTGTGTATGTGTGTGTTGCCTCAAGCTGTTGACGACTTAGGCGTATGTCCGACCAAATAAATCAAAACTAATTTCATTTGCTGTCACATATGGCGTATGCGCAATATTTATTGTATGTACAGTACATATATGCTCCCTGATGGAATCACAGCTCATCAATGGCGCCAGTTCTGCCACAATCGAAATACCACAAAGTAAACAATCTCAAAGCCACTGATAAACGAGCAACCAATGCAAACGCTCAAGACTCCTCCAACATTTGCTGCCCAGAAGAAAAAAAACACAATTCCAATCAGAAATATAATTGGAAGGGAATTTGAATTAAAATCAAATTATCTTGACTCACACAACACTTCGTACCAATTGTAGAGACCATCCTGACTGTACAATGGCACACGTTGTCCCCCATAGCGAATATTCACTTTAGTTTCCAGCGGATGCACATGACCCAACAAACTCTGACGTAGCTCATATCGCCAATCATTACAGGCTGGCAGGCAGTTGACACAACTCCAAGGCGACCAGTTGGCTAAAAGGCAGAGATAGGGAAGCCAAAAGGAAACAAAGAAGTACCCCAACAGTGAGAGAGAGACAGAGAGAAAGAGAGAGAGAGAGAGGGAGGGGAATGTAATGTTTACAATTAGGATAACTGTAGATCACGTACGGTTGACAATGTATTTATAGTCAGTTTATCCGATATTAATCCGTTATCTGTATGTTTTATTTGCGATATTTATATGACCTAAGTTGTATTTCCTGTTGGGTTCATGTACTATAAGCACAATCAAAAACATGATAAAGCTGGCTTTTGCAGTATATCCTTGTGTATCCTTCCGTAGGATAGGATTCTTTTTTATAGTTTAACCCTTGCCAGTTACCCACACTGGCATTGACTTTATGACACCCTTTTACAACACTATAAAAGCCAATTATAGTTGCCAGGTCAAGAAGTTTATTTGTAGAGGGATAAGCTGACCATAAGATATCCTTGAAACGTGACGCTAGTGGAAACTTTACGAGTGCACTTTTCTCCCACTCTCTCTCTCTTGCTCCTCCAGCCACAACTTACCCTCAAGTTGCTGTAGGCAAGCCGTGTGTGTCAAATTGCAGTAACTGAAATTGTGTTGACCAACATCTCCAACGGACAGGTCAAAGGTTAGAGCTGGTGCACAATTGCAGGCGTCAATGGAGCTGCGAAGGCGACACAGTGGCAGACACTGCACCAGATGAGCTGCCTCATCCGGAAAGTGGCAACCACGTTCTGTGATTGGATAATTGCGAAGTTGTTCATCTGCTTTCAACCTAATTGCATGTATTTCCACAGATGTGGATTCACCACCTGTCAGACTAAGTTTTCCCAACCAACCAGGAAGATGGAGAGTAAATCCGACAGTTCTAGCCACACGTGGCATGTTGAACTCATCCTCACGCGAAGCATTCAATCGCAGGGTAAGTGATCCTGTCATATTACCAGGTTGCAAGACGCAGCAGTTCCCTTCAATGGTGGGCGTCAGGTGAAAGAGAGTGGAACAGTTGTGCTGCAATCCCTCCAAGTGGCAACTCAACATCAACGACTCACAGCTGGGCGATAGTTGCAACAACGTGGCTCGGACATCACTTGGCCAATGTTGACCGAGAGCAGCTTGCAACCTGATGGCAGCTTCAGGCGACACAAGACTTGCAGCAAAGTAACCAGCAAGCAACGGTAACTGTTGCAACCAGTAGAATGTCGAGTTGCCACTTGTCTTTGACAGCTGCTCAGCAAATCCTTGCACCTTGTGAAGACTCAGTTTGTTGCTGCTGCAAATGTTCAGCGGGGGAAAAGTCAATTCAGCCAGACTCCACTAGGGTGGATAAAGCTGTTACTGTGGGTCTGGCTAGAAATTGCAACAATGTTGCACACACCACAAAGCTGGCCGACAAGATGCCAGCGGCAATGAAAAGGAACCAGAAGAAGCGTTGATAACGTCGACGACGATTATAATAAAGCAATCCAAAGCCATTGAGACTCGTCTTCTTGAAATACTCGACGAGAGTGGCATTGAGAGCTTTGCCAAGACGAGACATTGAAACAAAACTGAAGCTAAGTTTGAATATTAAAAGTGGCAAGATATTAGGGATATTAAGCTTATCATGATAACCTGAACATAGACACAACAATGTTCCTGTCAACGATTGTGGATAACACACTTAAATTACAGTAATTATCGCGTGTCCCGACAAGTTAAAGCCCACAAAAAAAAAGACAAGTCACAAAAGTCTGCTTTCGTGATGAAAACCATAAAAAAGTTCTTCAAATTCGGATTATCATCAACAGTGTTGATAGAACGATATAGTTGAGTACGCGACTATGAGATATTTTCTTTTTTTTTTTCAATTGTGTTGATTTTTTATTTGGTTTAAACAAGCTTTCTGTTACCGCTTAGGCCTAATCTTTAATCTACATATAACAATAACAGGTAGATCACACGGGTCGTACATAACTAACTAGACGATACATACATTAAACTACAATTTTAAATATATACATTATTTACACGTTATGAGATGACCCTTTAGGAAGGCATCAATAGTGGCATCTTTTGAGGCGTCTCTTCCTTCGACGCGCTGTAAGTTCTCTGGCCAAGTATTAGGGTGCTCACAGAGACGGTGAGCATAGCTGGTTGCCAAATTTTGAAGTACGTCTCCAACCATCGGAACCTTTAGGTTTTTTTCTATGTCCCTGTTGCGGATGTACCACGGAACACCGGAGATTTTGCGTAGGATTTTGGTTTGGGCTATCCTTATCTTATTCAGATTTGATTTTGCTGCCGTGCCATAAATTTGGAGTGCGTATTTCCATATGGGGGATAGAATGGACTTGTATATGGTTACCTTGTTGTGTAATGTCAGCTTATTATGGGGCAAGAGCAGCCACTCCATTTTCTTGGCCTTCTGCAGAACTGAGTGCCTGATCATCGTCGTGTGATCTTTAAAATTTAGAAGTCTGTCCAGTATCACCCCGAGGTATTTGTGCGAATCCTTGTGCGCAAGTGTGGAGCCTGACATAGTGATGGCCTTGCATGACATAGTTCTAGTTGTAAATGTTACATTTGCGCATTTACTGCTGTTGATACCAATGTTCCATTTATTTGCCCAGTTTTCGAAGCAGCATACGTATCTTTGCAGAGCTTGCGAAGCTATGTCTATGCAAGGACTTCTTGTCAGCACGGCAGTGTCATCAGCGAACGTTGCAATTAATATGTCTTCCTCATTTATTCCTGCTATCGCTCTAGCGGTTGGCATATCTACTGTAAATAAGGTGTATAGCGTGGGGCCAAGCACGCTACCTTGAGGGACGCCTGCACATATCGAACGCTGCAGGGATTCTGCTCCATCAACAACGACTTTGAATCTTCTGCCCTGCAAGAAGCTGGAAATCAATTGGAACAGTTGTGGAGTCAGGATGCTCTTCAACTTAAAAAGGAGGCCTTCATGCCATACCCTGTCGAAAGCCTGTTGGATGTCCATGAAGACGGCGACTGCATATTGCTTCTCCTCCATTGCGCTTAGGGCGAAGTTGACCACTCGGTGTAATTGCTCCGGAGTTCCATGTCCTCGCCTAAACCCGAACTGCCACTTTGGGATTTTTTTCTTGACAGCTTCAAGTTGTAGAATCCGGTTGAGAATGACTCTTTCAGTCATCTTCGCAAGCGCAGAAAGCAGGCTAATTGGTCGATATCCATCCACTTCTTTATGTGATTTTCCAGGCTTAGGGACCATGGTAATTAGGGCAGTCTTCCAGCTGTTAGGAAAGTGGCCTATGCGGAGAATGCTGTTGAGATATTTTCGTTACTCAATTTAATTTTAGCCAGCTACAATTCAATATTACTGCATACTTTTCGGGGTTGGCGTTGCTTATGAAGTTATATAAAGTCACTTCATCAAGGATTAGGTGTCCAGACATGACGTGAACAGAAAAATCACATTTATGAGGAAAAACTTCTACATTATGCAGAAAAAAGCTATATTTCGTCGAGCTAACTGCTGCAGAAAAAGGCATAATAAGGCTAAAAGTACAATAGAATTATTGGCAGAAGGCTATATTAAGCCGAGGATGCAAGATTTTGTCTAAAAGGCCATATTTTGGCGGGAAAAGGCTAGACTTGGGGGGGGGGGGAAACAAGTTTGGACGGGAAAAGGCTAGATTTAGCTAGATTTTATTAAAAAGGCTAGAAGTAGAGTGAAATTTGGCGGAAAGTTTCCAGTTTTGAAGGCAGCAAATTTTAGAAATAACTTACTTATAAATAACAAACCAATTAATGTGTTACTATTTTGATAACATATAATTATATTTATGATATAACAATTTTATATTTGATCATATTCAAATAGTTTGAATGTAACTTGAAAAGTAAGATATGACAAATTAGAGACAATTATCTTTCTTATAATTGTGCCCAAACGGAAAAAGTACAATTTAAAAAAAAAAAAAAAACATGTATGGTTTGTTTGTCAAATCTTGCAAGTTAAATGCTTCAATTTAAAGAGAAAATACACAAGATCAAGAAAGATGTCACTTGACAAACTTCTTGGAATTTACATTTCAATAAATTGTCTTGTCAATCAAATCGTTAACACAAATCCCAAGCCAAGTAATCCATAAGATTGCGTGTTTGGAAAAGCAAAAATTCTTGTAAATTATATTTAATTCAACAAGTGGTTAAGCCATTTAAGGCAATGACTACAATAAGTTGAAAAGTTTGTGTTGCAAAGTCAAATGCCACATGCAAACCGAGCTAACTCAAATAGAACCACACCAAAGAGAAGACACATTCAAACTCACACGGAGACATACATACATATGCAAATACATAGATACATCTACAGTTACAGATACAGATACAGACACATAGACACAGCTGACATGCAATATAACGAGCTTCAAAGGCAATTTAGCGCACATAAAGAGAGAGAGAGAGAGAGAGAGAGAGAGAAGGGTAGAGACGGAGAGAATGAGAAAGAGAGAAACTTGCTAATGCGACGTTGCATATTAATAGAAAAGATAGAGAAACTGTCTAATGTCTAATTGGCAGAACGAATTTGGAATACTCTAAAAAGAATAAAAGAATATCAATAAAATTAAATTAAGAAATATTACATAGTAAGAAAAAATTAACTTTAATAAAATTTTGGAAAAATAAGACTCAGTTATAGATAAGAAATACTCATTTTTGCATATATGGGAAATCATTTCATTTGCGCAGAAACTCTTTATGGCCTCAATAAACACATTTTCGATAGCCTATCTGATCCATAAAACAGTTTGATATGCCAATAGCATTTCATTAAAAACAAGAAAAATACTAAATTTTATGTGTGATCTTGATAATAAAGTATTATAAAAGCTGATAAAACGACAAACTAAAACAGTAACATGAACATTAAGCTGGAAACCAGTTCTATTATTAAATAATTTGTTTACATTTTAAAATATGAATAAGTGCTGCCAACTTGATCGAGAAGTGAGATGCTTTGACAGAACTCACATTTGGTTATGTTTTAAAACATTTAAATTAAATATCATATATGCAATTGATTATCTAAAAATTTATGATTTTTTGGGATGCCAAAATGGCAAAACTGACAAATTACTTTTAGCGTTGCAATTAACTTTAATAATAAGCTATCATTAATTTTATATTAACTTAAAAGATTAAAGCTGCGTATAATATACATTTTTAGTCATTGATTGGACACTTTTTTATAATCCTCAGCTGCCAAAGAGTATAACCAATATGTGAGCTTGCCAAGTGGCGTCGAATATCCTCTCAGTTGCTGCATCCCTTTCAGTTATGCCTTCCCCTCCCCTTCTCACTCCTCACCAACAATCGCATTCGTTTACGCGATGTAGCACAAAGCTTCAAAACGCAAAGCAAATGGCAAACAACAAAAACAATGCGACTAAAGCACAATAAATTCCAATAAGAAACACACACTCACATAAGGGCAAACATGCATTGCAAATACACACGCACACACACTCACACATCAATGGAGAACCAATCGACGCCCACACAAAAATAATTTCCGGTTCAATTAAACGCTTGTTTATTTATTTATTTATGCGGTGCTCCCACAGGCGGTTGCTGCTCGGGGGCAACTAGTTGAGAGGGAGAAGGGAGAACGGGGGTGTCTAATATGTAGATCAGACGTTGTTAGTTGTGACCGTATTTGCGGCTTTTATTTTCAATTTCTATTTAATTGTGGGCCACAAAAATGGCACTAATTTGTTTATGAATGAAACGCGCAGTGAGACAAATGTGCAAATAATAAAATCAGAGCGTAGTGGATTGAAGATTTTAAATATGAATTAAAAAATAAAATTAGTAGATAATACTAGGTTTTCAAAATTTGGGTGATATATAAAACATAGTTGTAATTTATTTGGGTATAACTATTAATATAAGTTTTAATTTTGCAGTCCTTAAGTGAATTGAATGCACGATTGCTATCGATGATTATGCAGTGCTTTTTAAAAGTTTCGATCAAATTGTCCGGATTTGAAGTGACGAGGCCTTCAATTACATAAATGTGTCAATTGGATCGCTTGGATTTTGAAGGGCTTTCCAGAAAGGATGTTTTGGCCTACATAGTAAATAGGAGGTAATTGCTCGATATAATGACATTGACATTCTATATTTTGTAGCCGATCATCCCGTCGTAGTCTTCGATTTTCAGCTGTTCGATATCCGATTTGTTTTACTGTGATTTGATTTTACATATGCGTCTTGCATTGATGAAACCGCGACTAATACAGAAATCAGGGTACCTGACGAGTTGCCGATTGACGAGTTTATTTAGTGTGTGAACATACGTATTTTTTGTACTTTTGCCAGTTTGTTCTATTGTTTTTGGTCCTTTAAAAGCATTCGACAATGTCCGGCTGATGCAGAAGAAAGAATAGACTGGAGAATAGTCTGATAAGAAATCTGGTAGGGACTCGGCGTATACCTTGTTACCATAGACTAGCTTGTTGATTGGATTGATGATAGCGATATACAGATGTTGTATAGTACTTAGTTTTTTTCTGCTTTATTAATGTGTTTGGTTACTTTACGATGGTCTTCCTGTTTCTGCACTTTATTTTCATGTATATTTATGTAACTTAAGTCCAGATCCAGACAGAGACTGACAACAAAAACTAAAATTAAACTCGAATATCTTTTGCACCAATTGATTTATTGCCAATGGAACAATACGTGTTTTTTAAGATATTTCAATATAAATATTATATTCTTTTCGGTTTTTAAATAAATAAACTCTTGGAAATAACACAAAATTTGTATTATTCCGTAGTTTTAAAATAAATATATTTTAAAAAAAGAGGCACGAGTATTGTTGAAGAGTAAATTAACAACAAAGGCAAAAATATATTGTTTTTAAGAATACCAGGCAATCCCAAACAATTGTAAAAAAAGTATATATGCGATTTGCTCATATGTACATCTCGATGGATTAAGCATTATGTGAAACGAGTTGGCAGCGCTCTAAAATTAGAGCAAACACACACAGATGCATGGGAGGGATTATAAGAGTAAGGTTGACACGTGCAGCAAATGTTAATCTTGTTAAGACCCGAAAGCGTTCTCAGCTTTGCCTTCGAGACATTAAACAAGTTGGCAGCTCTGCGCCAGCGGCATTAGTTGAGTACTTACGCAAAGAAAAAGAGTTGGAGAGAGAGAGGTGGAGGAGTAAAATGAATAAAAAGAGTGGGAAAAACAGGGGTAAGAAAAAGAAGAGCTGTATCCTTGGCTAACCGCAAAATGATTGCATAGTTTAATGGGCCAAGCACTTAGACCAACTCGTCATGCCACTGAACGTTGCCACGCTTCCTGCCACAGAGACAGTAATAGAGAACTGAGGCGGATGCTGCAAATTGCACCCGTACAAATAGCGTTAAAATTGAATCAAACTAACTGAGAATGGCGTTTGCCAACAAGAGCAGCGAGAGACCGAGAAACACGCAAATGTGAAAGGTTAAGGGCTTCAGAGTGTGCAAAACAGCAAAGATGGGGTTATGAAAGTGTGAGCCACATTTTGTTGCACTGCGTTGAGGAGAACAATAGAAACTGTGACTGTGACTGTGAAAATACTTACATATATGTAAATGGGTTTTGTATGCCTCTATTACTTGCATTTTGTCAACTAGCCAAGTATCTTCAAAACTGATAACAGCATTTAAAATAAATTTAATTAAATATGCAAATTGAAACAATCTTTAGATAACATTTTTATATTAAACTTTATTTCGACAAGCAAGGAAGGCTCTATCTTTGATGAAAGTTCAATAAGTGCAATATTTATAATTGGAAAAGCATGTTGGCTTCCAAATACGGTCACATTAAATCTGCGCATGACAAAACATTTATAAATAACAAATTTCAAATAACAATCGTTTATCGAGTCAGCAAGTATTCTTTGTAAACATATCTCAAATTTATAAGGCAGAAAAAGTCAAACAAATGGCCCAAACTAGCTATAAACATTCAATAAAAACAGATAAGATTTCGTAGCTTTAAAGCTAATGATAACTGTAAAAAGCAGCCATATTTTAGCAGCATAAAAATGTCTATGGCTGACAAGCTAGAAAAGTGCAAAAGACAACTAAAAATCACTTTGCACTCAAAAAGCCTGTCGAGCAATTCACAAGCTTTCCATAGAACACACACACACACACACAGGCACAGACAGGCACTCAAATCCTTTAAGGCAAAAAGCAAACGACAACAAGGAATAAAGAAGAAACCACACACGCACACGTACAAGAAGAAGAAACAGAGAAAGAGATAGAGTAAGTAAAAATCTCATGCATTTTGCACACACAGATTTTACAGGGCAATAAAACAGGCGGCGCTGCCCATTGACGATGTCAGAAACGAAGCTGCGCGTTGCCATAAAACTGTTAACAACAGTGCCATAAAAATAACAGATAGAGAGAACGTTCAGTGAGAGAAAGAGCGGAAGAGTGAGCGCTTTTAACATGTGCGCATGAACTCAACTTTTATACGCTTTGTGACGTCGTCAATGACGTTTGCATTGTCAAGAATGCGAAAGTGCGTAAAAGGAAAAGGCGCTTGCCATGGGAGACAGAGTGGGAGGTAGTAGGCGAAGCACCAGAAGAAGCGTAGCGTCACAAAAGACACTGCAGCGCTGCTTTGGGAAGATGAGATGCCTAATGAGCGGAAGGAAGCGCGACACGGTAACGCAAATGAATGAGAGTGAGCGAGAGAGTGCGCTTGCACTATGTACAGGTAGTGTTGCCAGAATTTCTTGGTCTGAAATGACTAATTTGGTTTAAATGGTTTTATATACATACATATGTACATATAAATATGTATGTATCTCAGTTATATTGTGAAAAAAGAGCCTCGTAGCTCTTACCGTTTCGGCAGCACGATGTTAAGGCAGTCACGACAAAGAGTTGTATATATGTATAGAGATAGGAGAAATTATATTTAAAGACTTAGTTACCCATGGGTTACTTATGGAAACTTAAATTATATTTCTTGTCTTATTTAACGATATATCATCAAAAGTAACAACCTCATCGACAGATTCTTTACAACTGTTAAATTGTTAATTAATAATGACCGAAAATTTTTAAGAGGGACTTTTATGAAAATTTTACAATACATATACATGTAAAAATACCAAAATAGCATTTAATGCATTATCTGAAGTTGTATTTTGTACGTTGCACTTGTCTAAGATACATATCCTTTAAAAAAAAAAAAATTTCTCATTCATCTTACATTAAAATATTCCAACACCTTAATAATATGTTTTTGGCTGTGAGTAATTTAAGTTATTTAACAATCTATGTAGAAAGGTTGACAAATCCGTTTTTAAACTAACCAGATGTCTAGTTATTAACATTTCTTTAAAACTCATGGCTTTTGCAACTAAAAACTTGCTAAATGTAGCAACCAAATAGCTAAAAGGACAACACTGTGTACACCTTTGACACAAGAAGAACCCAGGATGTAGCTATTATTAAAATACTTCAATATGTAACTCAATTATACAATATAAGAATGTAATCAAAAATCATCAAGAAAGAATAAATTGATTTTCTTAAGTAATTGAAATTATTTGAAGGTTTGGAAATATACTTAAATCAATTTTAAAATTAGCTATATTTCAAGCCTTATCAATTTTCATTAACAAATTTGTTTCAATCTGTCAGCTTTTAGCTATAGCTAAAGTGGCAACACTTTGCACAGGTTGACATACCTTTGAAACAAGCACAACCCATGATGTAGCCCATCATCAGCGTGGCTTTGAAGTCGCTTCTAAGCTGCTCAGTGTTGTTGTTCTTGTTGTTGTAGTTGTAATTTTTGTTTTTGTTATGGATTTTGAGTTTTCCGTTGTCTTTGAGTTTTCATCAACGTTGTGCATCAATTAATGGCAGTACTGAGAATTGAGATTTGAAAGTTGAGAGTGTTGATAGTTGAGAGTCCTGTGTCCTGTGCTGCTTCCTTCTGCTTCTTTCATGTATTTTTAAGCACGCAATCTGTTTTTATTGCTTTCGGCGTTATCACACTTAACGGTACTTTATGCAATACTTATGACGTATATGTGCTTATACGTATGCGTGCGTGAGTATGTGTTTGTGTATCTGGCCCCCCTTAAAACATTTATTTACTTATTTATTGTTGATTGAGACGACAAACTTTGATTTACACTTGACTTTTATCACATTTTCTAGTTGTTCCATTTGTTATTGTAGATTTCTTTGGTGTTGTTGTTGTTGTTTTGTGCTTCTTCTACTTCTAGTTCTTGTCTACAGCTAATAAAGCATTTACAATTTGATTTCACTTCACGTCTTATTATTGATTATCACACAGTTCTACAGATTCTCCTGTTTTGTGCGTTGTGTGGAATATTTATGCTCTTCGATGATTTCACTCGATGTCGCATTTGTTGTTGTTGTTGTTATTTAATTTGTGCGTTTAAATTTATTAAATTTGATTGTGCGAGTTTTGTTTGATTTTTGTTTTATTTTCTGCTTTTCTTTCTTTTCTTTTTTATTATTATTTATGTATTTTACAATATCACAAAAGAATCACTGACAGCACAATTAAAAATGTATATTATTATTTAATGGAAATTCATCAGTTATAACAAAACATTCTTTTCGCTTTTTGTGCATAATTGGACAGGTGACTGAAGGTCGTTTAATAATAGAATTTATACCCAAAGAAAACACATAATACGCATTCAATCAACTCGTTACACTTTATAGTCAACAGTGCATGTTTTAAGCATAATGACATTTTCTTAAATCAGTGTAAAACAGGAAGTGTTTTTTTACTTGGACAAGCCAATGACTTTAATTAATTTAAGCTTAAGCTTTAATTTAAGCTTAGTAAACTTTTTTGAGGAAAGCTAGCTTTAAACTGAAAGCTTAATCTGACTACAGTACTACAACGCTAATACTGAGCATTTCAATTGTGTCAAAGAAAAGCAAAGCACATGAAAGCTTATCGCAATAGACCGAATTTAGTTAGAAGCTCATTAGACTATTGACTTTTTCACGGTATAAGCTCCACACTAAAAATGCACTTTTATTTTTCCTGAAGCTCAAAAATTTACACTTGTATCCAGAAACCAATTTCCGGGATTTTCGGTAGAAAATCTAACAACACCAAGTTACAAGTTGGGATATTTTAAGTCAGGTTTCAAATACTTCATTTATGTACGGTTTCTTATTTCACTCTCAGCATATATTTTAGCTATCGGTGTTTTTATAAGAGTAGTTTAAATTAATTAAATCTTGGGCCTATATTAGTGCACATTAAATACCATTTGATCAGCATTAAGTCTTAATTTAACAAATATATGCTGAATACACATTTAAAAATCTGTATATTAAAGTCAAGCATTGTTCGCTTTAAATTTAAAAAGAATTTTTTTTGTGTGTAGCAATTAAAAAATTCGAGTATTATCAAGTCAGACACTTTACCCAGTTTCTGTGCGGGGTTTATCACTTTGTTGGATTATCTCTGACTAAATGACGAGCACATTTTAAGAAAACTGACACCAGCAGCAGCAAAGACACTTGAGCAAGGCCCCCAAACACATTGATAAAGATTATAATCCAAAAGTCAACGCGCCAGGCACAGCATGGAACCGATTTAAGAAGAAGAAGATGAAGCTTAAGCTGACTGCATTGATAGCTTTGAAAATGGACAAAAGCGTCACAAATTCAATTGAAAATTTTAATTTATTGAAAACGATGTCGAAAGGAATTAAAAATTGAAAACGGAATTGGGTGTGGGGATTGAAATGACAAAAGAAAAATCAACAATGCTCACTAAAGCACACACACATAGAAAGAGAGAGAGAGAGAGAAAGAGTGAGAGAGCGAGAGAGAGGGAGAGAGAAAAGGGGAAAGAACAAACAGACAGATAGAGAATTCAGAGAATTGAATACCGGAAGCTGCAGCGTGACAAATTTAGCATCAATTGTGCATAATTAAAACACAAAATATCTCGCGAGATATTCGCATCAAGTATACGCCACCATAAAAGTGAATTTCGATGCGAGAATTATAATTGATGGCCAAGCGAGGCGCCCACCACACAAATTCTCTGGTCTCGTCTCGTCTGCTCGAATTTCTCTCTCCTGCTTCTCTCCCTCTCTGTCTCTAAGTGTCTGTGCTGGGGTTTTTATGATGGCCCCCGGCTGGAGGTCAGTAGCACAAGGCGACTACGGAGACATAGCGGGCACAAGAGAGAAACAGTTGAGACATTGACATTGTCATTTTTCGACTTTTATGGCGTCTTAAAAATGTATCTCGAAAATATGGATACAACAACGACCATGTGGGCAGCACAGTTTTTAATTGAGGCAAGCGAGGAAACGAGAGCCGAGAAATGGCAAAACGAGAAATGAGACAAATGAACAAGTTGCAAGAACAAAATGTTAAACGACTCGGAAATACTCTTTTAACAAATCTAATATAAATTAAGTACATGACAGTAATTTTCATTTTTGTTTTTGAAATATTTTAGATAAATTTTAAAATTGACTATTAAAAGAGTCTAAAAAGTTTTTGATTTATAAATTTTGCCAATGAAGGTGAAGATGGTAATTAAGTTAAATATAAATATAAAAGCTTAATTACATTTAATGTTATCTCACTGTAATAAAACATTAGCATACGAAAATGTTATTTGCTGACATTCACTCATATTGTATGTAAAATATTCTGAACAAAATCACTTTCTAATTAAAATTATCCAATTATCTTTACAAAAGAGAAAATGTAATAAAGTTATCTATAATTCGATAGCAAAAAGAGCTTGTAAATTCATGTTATTTCACTGAAAACTAACATTCAAATACATTCAGATAGTTGAAGTATGATTTAGAAATTTTCTTTTTCAATTAAAAGTACATTCTCTGCTTAACAAAAGTAAAAGTTAATAATGCATTACTTATAATTGAAATAATTTAAAATTGTTTGTATATGCAAACTTATTTTCCAATTAATTTACTTTCATATGAAATTAACAGACTTAAATATATTCAATTGCTTGAAATAAATCACAAAAATTAATTTTCAATTTAAATTGCAAAACATTACTTGTTAAAAGTTCAGCAATAAATAAACATATTTATTTATAAGAATATGTTTTCCAATTATCTTAAGTCATTAAAATAATGCTTTTGCCGATAATCTCTAGCCTGGAAAGAGTATTTGGTAGCGAAAAATTTAAAACACTATCCGACCGTGCGGAAATTTCGGCAATGTTTACACAAAACAAAAAAAAAGAACAATAAATTGAAATTGCGGACAGTGAGTAAAATTTCTAATTAATAGGGGGTCGAGGGGATGAAAAGCTCTGTGTGAACAGCATAAATATTTGTTAAACAAGTTTCGATGCGGGAGGGAAGGTGGAAGAAAGAAAGCTTGTTAGCTGGCCAACTGACTCACTGTCGCAAACGGAAACAGTCTAGGACAAAACAGAAGTAGAAACAGAAATGGAAATGGAAAGGAAACAATAAAAGAGCGACAGACTAGAAACGGATGTCAAAATGACCCCTTGGTCGGTTGATTACGAGCCAATGACATGCAAAGCCAAGGGGAGTGGCCCTCTAGACAGGACAGGGGACAGGACCATGTCTCTATTAGGCTATTGACATTGCTCAGAGGCCACTCAAACTCAAACCCCGAAGCAAAAGGTGTTTTAATTAGCAAATTAAATGCAGAATGCGCAGGTGGTAAACTCAACACGAATCGATCCATAACAATAACAACACCTTAATCTCTATTTGAATATACATATCGACATAAAGACGTATATAAAAGCTGTCTATGGCTAGCAAACACTTTCAGCCCACACACTCATCCATCACTTAAAATACTTGGTAAACAAATTATAAACTCAAGAGAAGTAGAAGGTGCAGTCCAAGAAAATACACAGGGTAAACTTTTGCAGAGTATCAACAAAAAAAAAGAGGTTACTAATGGTTTTTCAATCATTTTTCAATCTTTTTCAACAAAACTAAATCATTTCTTTTAGTTGCTCTAATTGCCAGACTGTTTGAGAAAACCAAATAATAGAATTTTGAGATAAGCTAAGCAACGGTATGTGCTTCACACCCTGTTTATGGTATTGAATCGGTAGTTTAAAAAACTATATAGGACTCTTTTTTGAAATTGCAAAGTTTCTAGAGATTAGTGGTTTATTTCAGATTTAGCCAAGGAATGACGGGAATAAAGAAAAATCAACAAAACAAACTTATACAATAAATAAATTGTAACTATTTAATATATTCTGTGATTATTATTCGTTTAATGTAAGTTAAAATCGATATACTATATATAGGAGGAGAAGAAGTGTATCTTAATAAAATTAAGTAATGAAATTGTTAAAACGGTAATTTATTATTATTTTAAACTGCTGCAGTTGGATTCGAAAACCTTTTCAGAATATTACTGAGTTAATTCCCCTCTTCCTTCGTTTCTGAGTGTTCTTAATAAAATGATTTTCTTTTGATAAGTTTTAGTAACGAAGAATTTATAAAAAATTCGTTTAAAATCTGTAATTGATTTTAATTCAAAAAATGAGCAATTGAGTTTGGAAACATTCTAACCTCGGGTCATAACTCTTGAAGAGTATCATTATTATTAAATTGTTTGTGGCAGACACACGCAATCAGAGTCATAGATTACGTGAGTTAACAGTTACTTTCTTATTCTGTTATACTATCAAACGTACACTCCCCTTCAGTTTGAATTATAAGAACGAAGTTCAGTTGGTTGCCTCATCTAATTGCATTATCTGAAATGTGGGCGTCGCACACTGACTCAATTAAGCAATAGCACATAGAATAGATATCTAAGAGAGGAAGAGGGGGTATACAGAGGGGGGATATCAGATATCAGAGAGTCGCATTGCTTATCTGGAAATATTGTGGAGACATTAATAAGATTTCGTATAAGAAACAAATACAGAAATAGCATATCTTTATGAGATTAGAATGCGACGGAAATCAAACTATAGATACATAGTAATCTATACTTTGGATATAGAAAGATTCTATAGAAATGCCAAGCATATGGTAAGGACTTGTCCAGAGACTTCTCCAGGGAATATCAAGACCAAGTGTGACGTCAGCACTTATCAATTGCTCTGCTACTCACACGACTCAAATGATTCCCCAAAGACTTGAAGCTCTCAAGTACACATCGAATCGTAGGTTATTTGATAGGGAATGATTGCTAACCTAGCACAACGAATAAGAAAAAGAGAAAGAAGACAAGAAAGAGGCTATCAGTTTGATTGTACACTATCAAACAAAGTCAAGCAACTCGGTAAACAATAAATAAAAACGCCGTGCATAACAAAAGAATGAATGAGTCAACATTTGCTTATTTCCAAATAGATTGAAAAATAAAAATAACGGAAAACACAAAAGAAATTCTAGGAAATGTGCAACAGACACAGACAGAGAGAAAGAGAGAGAGAGAGAGAGAGAGAGAGAGATTCACAGATACATTTGGCGGTTGAGGGGGGTGGGCATCTCAAACAATGACGAAAGCAAAACGAAGCAGGAAAAAAGGTGGACGACCTCAGGATGCAGCAAATGCAATTGACTCAGAACACACACACAGACTCAAAATCACATATATAGCTATATATTATTTGTTTAATCAATTAAATGCACATTTTTATGAATTTTTGGGCTGCATTTATTTATAAATCGTATGCAGAGAAAAGTAGCGAAAAACACTTGAACGAAAAATTAACCACAGTCTGCTGAATTTTCATTTCTTTATTTTTCTTGCGGCAGCAAATACAAAACAAAGTCAAAGAGAGTGGGTGAGGGAAGAGAGAGCGAATCAAACGCAACGAATAACAAAGTTAAAAGGCAACGCGCAGAAAGGATAGAGAACAAGCGAGTGGGAAGAGAGACAGCGAGAGAGAGAGAGCGCGGCGCCAAATCGTAGGCAACACTTTTTATTATCGTTGCTGTTGCCGTCGTCATCGTAAAGCTCTTCTTCCTCTTCCATACCGACGCTGCGTATGCGTAATGTGAGGAGCGAACACCAAACCGAAAGTGGAATGACGGAAAATTAAAGTTTTTCGCTGACTGCAGGCTCACATGCCCCACAAAAAACAATCCCCCACCCCCTCACCAAACACAAACACACACCACACCCCGGAAACAACTTGTCTCACGCCACAAAGCGTGCTTACACCTTTTGCTATGCATACTTTTACACACATACATATGCAAGTGGAAAATGCTATTGCGTGTGCTTGTATTTAATTCGCTTCCCTCGACTCGTTACCCATACGCCCCGTGGGTCCCTCCAACATCTTGCTGTTGCATTTTTCCACCGAAATTCCTTTTACAGAAATATTTCTGTTGCGCTTTGTGTGCGCCTTTCGTAAAAAACCAAAACACAAGTGGAGAAAACTTGCAACAAACGTCGCGTTGATTGTTTTTGTTTCTCTTTTTTTTAGGTTTTCATGGGTGTTTTTGTGGGTGGCAAGGGTGGAAAACCTCAATTGAAATTGCAATTATTTTAATGTCGCCGAATACAAATGCAGGTTACACTTGAAATTGCTTTTGGCTACACTTTTTATACTTTTTTGAAAGCACTTTTAACTGTTATCCATTAAAAGCACTTAACATTTTCAGAACTATTAATTATAATTGTTGAATTGCATTCTAAAACTTGAAAACCGGCACTTTTTATATTAGATTTGCGGCATGCCTCTCTAAAACGAAACGAGCTTCACCTTGAGATTATGCACAATAAGCAAAAGCGTCTGGCTAAATGACTTATAAATTATTGAAGCTATATAATATTACATATTTCAACGTGTAAAGTTGTTGTTGTTTAGCACACAAACACGAAAGATAGATGGAGACAGAGTGGGAGGCGGGAGACACTTATGAAAAACTTGTACAGTAAACACAATTACGATTGTTTGCAGTCGAGTCTGCTTCTTTATTTTTTTTTTTGCTATTTATTTTGATTTTTCTTTTATTTGTTTCTTTTTTATTCTAACGCGACGACAAAAACACGCGCTGTTGCGGGCTGCGTTTTAATGTTAACTGAACATGGAAATGACAGCAGCGAAACAGTTTTGCCATAAAAATGCGACGCCGTCCAGCGACAAAAACAACAAAAACGACGACGCAGTAGCAAATGATAAAAAGTAACAGTGAGAGAGCAAATGGGCGCTCTCTCACTCTCAGCGAAACAAGTGTAAAATAAACAAAAGCACAAAACGTGCGCGTAACTAGCAAGAGAGCGAGAGCGAACGTTCGTTATACGGCAGGGAACGCGACGTCAGGAGAGAGAGAGAGAGAGAGAGAGGTGAGGCAACGCAACAGCAAAGTTATGCCGGCTGCTGCTGCAGTCTTCAGCATAGCATGCGACAGCATCAAACAAACACAAACACGAAAGCTTAAAGCACACTGAATATTTTAATAGTCATCAAATATGTAGTGTGCTCATTACCAGACAGAGCGAGAGGGATATAGAGTGAGCTTATGTAGAGCTTGTGATAACTGTGCATTTGTTTTTGTAACATACATAAATGTCAAGAGCAGAAACACAGTGCTGTTTGTTTACCGTTCAAATAGCCAGCAGAGGCTGCGCTCGCTCTCTTCCCCTCTTCCCACTCCTCCACTAACAAAGTCTACCATTATCAAAGAATCTGTTTGTGTTTTGTTTAACATTTTATCTGACTTTTTGCCAAACTGCCGCAAGTGCTGACAACAATTTTATTAGTCAAGCACAACGCCAAAACAAATACAAGTGTGTGCATGGGGTTGATAGGACTTAACTAGGCGTTAACTGGGCTTAAATAGCCAGCCTTTAAACGAGTCTAATTTATGGCTAATGATGATGTCTTTGTAATTGAGTTTGCCAAGCTCTGGAAAACAGGCAATACAATTCAAAGCTCGATTGAAATTTCGCAGCTCTGCCTAAAAGTAGGCAAAGCTTTTTATACGACATCAATGAGCGCAGCTTAAATTAGCTATTTTGTTTTTTTATTTTTAATTTCAATTTAATTTTATTTTAATATGAAAAGTCATTAGATAAAGGATCTTGTTTTATTCAAGACTTTTAAAAAATACTTTTTGTAAAATCAAATGATCAAATAGGAAGATTTTAATTACCGTATTGCGTTTGATAACTATGAAACGAAAGTGTTGAGTTAGAAATTTATGTACAAAATCAAAATTTATTTGATCTAATACATAGTTTTCGAAAATAATATATTTAAATTGCAAAAGAGCGATCTCAGCTTTAAAGCAATATTAATTTCTAATTAAACCTTAATACATTTTCAAGGCAATTTTATAAACATATTTTAATTTAATTCCTATGAAACAGAGGGTCTATTTCAGAAATTCCCATAGAAAAATCAAATTTTTTCTTTCCAAAACTTTCTACATTTTCTAAATTGTTTTTATAAGCATGTAAAAGTCAGCACAGCTCAAAAAAATTTTGTAACTACATTTAATTTTATAAAAACGTAATTTTTTTGTTGAAAATTAAGAAAAAGAGAGAAATTTAATTTGTTCCATGAACTGTTATTATTATTTATTCTATGAAAAATCAAGTTTATTTTGGAAATTCATGTAGAAAGTTTAATTTTATTTATTTAAATTTTTGAAAACGACTTCTGAATTTATAAAATTTAAATACCCTCTTATAGAGTATAAGAACGAGAAGAAAATAAGTATTATATAAACTCACCATTATTATTGCTGATGGCAAATCGCTGCTGCAGCTGTTGGGCCAATGCCTGATGATGTTGGGCGAGCGGTGTTAGCGGTGGCGGTTGTTGTTGTTGGCCCACGCCCAGCTGTTGGGGCGCTGATTGTGAATGGGGAACACCGCCGCTTAGCGAGGATGTGTCCGAGGCGCCATCGCCTCCGGCTCCTCCGCCATTGGCCATGGAATTTTGCTGTTGATTTAGGCTGGCGCCATTGAGCATGGAATTTGCATTAAACTGTTGCACGGATATGGAATTGGGCACGCCTCCACCGCCCATCGCTTGCTGTTGCTGTTGTTGTTGTTGTTGTTGGGAGATGAGTGCATTTCCGGCTGTGCCGTAGGTGGTGGCATTTATGGAATTGTTGGCTTGATTTATGGAATTATTGTGGACGGCACTATTGTTGTAGTACGACTCTTCGCCTGCAAACAAAATGAGAGAGAGAGAAGGAGAGAGAGAGTGAGCACAACTTTTAGTCATTCATAAATAAATGTAAGCTTTAGGCAAAAGCATTTTCATTCAGCTTTCTTCCAAAGCACAACAAACAAAACTTTCACCGGCAGCGCCATCTGTTGGTGAGTGGCCGCAAAAGCTTTTACCTTACTCAAGCTACTCAATCTTGAGGTAGGTTCAATTTACCATCGTTTCTCCTATGATTCTCTCCCCTCCTGCCACATCTCCCTCATTTTTCCCCACTACATTTTCCTCATCGATTTGAATGCACTTCGCGTGCGTTGTTCGGCGATTGGTAGAAAGGCTACAACTCCGATGATGACTCGCATTGACAATTAGCTACGTTGATTAATTGCCATCGAGAGAATGTCGCGACGTCGCGACGACAAGCTCGTAATGTTTAACCCCACTTCCCCCCTGATCCGGAAGGAAGACACTAGAGGTGGCATACTATCGATGGAACTATCGAGATATAGAATGTTTACTTTCTCTGGCTAACTATGTGGCTTTGTTAAATGTGTTTTCGATAGTAGAAAACATCGTTGGAGCTGGCAAACTATTGATGGAACTGTTTTTATTTTTTCTGGATAACTATCCATACATCGAATTTTAACAGTTTTTAAACACATATAATTCTAAATACAATGTTTGATTTAAGAACTTCATACTGCTATCAATGCTATTGATAGAATGGAAGAATTGTACAGGCTCTGCGACTAATTTTTATTTATTATGTAAAGTTTTTATGTAAGTTAATATATGAATTAATGGTCTTTTTGATTTAAAAACTTTGCACTTACTACTATCGATTCTATCGATAGTTTTCCAGCTCTAGAAGACACAGAGAAGGATACAAAGAGAAAGGAAAATAGAGAGAGAGATAGAGATAGAGAGGAAGCCCCTTTCCAACCTGGACAAACAATTTAGCAAAGTGTTCCCAGCGAGTTGGAACTCAACTTGAGCTCGTCACGACGTCTCGTCACTTTGGCTAAATCGTGCGTGGATTATGGCCAATTTCCGTTTGTTGACTTTCGTCTGGGCAAAAGATAGATGTGTGTGATGTGCTTGCGGTTTCAGTTATTTCAGAAGTTGCCAAACAGTTTTGCCACAAAAGCTTACAACATTTTCTTGCATGTTGAATATAAACTTAGAAGGGCATGCAGGATTAACCCTGGCAAAGTAAGCTATAATTGGTTTTTGTCTAAAGGCTAAATTTGTGGACAAAGGACCTACTTTTGTGAGGGTATACAATGAAAGATGATTGTCTATATTGTTCAAATATAAACAGAATGGAGTCTGAGCTATGAATACCATCAACGAGGGACCTTTACTATGATACTTATTTACCTAACTGAATAATAATAATAAAAAGAGCTTTAGAAATAGACAAGCTAAATTCCAACGGTATCTGCATACTTAGAAACCTTTAATATAACAAAGCAATAGATCTTTAAGCAATAGATCTTACAGCTTTATTCCAATGAATCCTCTATAATAAAACTGAATTAAAGACTTTTCTTAAAGCACTGGACAACAAAACTATTGAAAAGGTAGTGAGATAAGAGATTCTAGATCTATTTCTATCGAAATCTATGTCTCCCAATCAATCAAAACATCTAGATTATTTATTTGTTAGGCAGGAAACCTTTACAACAGATTTGATTCCCAACCCATACTTAGAAGACAACTCGCACATAATAAAGTTAAAGGTACGGAATTACGTAGGAAACATTAAACACCTCTCAGTAAAAAGAAAAGTGATCATTCCATAAATTACTCTCAGTATTAGTATAAGGTGAAGATCTTCGCTCTTAATTGTGTCATATAGGAAAAAATTAAGTTAAAATTAAGAGAACAAATATAATTTAGTAAAAATATCTCAAAAATGAATTCGTCAGCTGCTTCAATGACTGTCAATTCTCCCGAATGTCTTAGCTACTTACCCGGCTCTGGTATATTGCCCAGCGGACTTTCCGGCAGTAAAATGCCCTTTTGCACTAACTCATCGCGATTGGCACGTACAGAAATTTTGCGCTCCAGTGCTGTAAAATGTATAGAATTAGTAATCAAAACAAATTATTGAAAATCGTATTCCAACTTACATTTGGAGGCAGCTTCAAATTTTTCACTCTTCTTTTTTCGGCGCCATTTCCAGGGCTTGAAAAATCTGCCCAAAGCACTCAATTTGCTTTTGCGTTCAAGGGGTGGGGTGCGGGTGCCTGAACCCAGGCTGTTTGTGCGTATGGCGGCGCCATTTTGTTTCTTGGCTGCAAAGAGAGAGAAAGAAGGAAATACAGAGTGAGTAAGATACAGATAATAATTAACAGAAATTGTGTCAACGTCATTCAACAAAAAAAAAAATAAAAAATGTTTCACGGAAGCGGGAAGCGGCATCTACTAGGTTGCTGCATTCCACGCCCCAACTTTGTGGCATGCCGCATGAGGCATGTAGTAGTTGTTGTTGTTATTATTATTGTTGTTTGCCCATCGAAAGCAAAAATTGAAAAGCGAAAATTACAAAACATTTTGCGCTGCAGCAATTGCTTGGCAAAGTTATTTCTTTTATGTAATCATCAACAACATGATGATGAACATCATCATCATCATCATCGTCATCGTCATCATTATCATTGACAATTCAATTACAAATTCAAAACGAGTTTTGCTGCAACAATAATAACAACAGCAGCTAAATTCTAAGCAAATTGCTTGCCATTTGAGACAGCGCTCAACTTGCATACAAAATATTCTCATATTCTCCCCCAGCAAGTTGAGTTAAAACCAAATCTAATTGGCCAAAGACTTGAAGCAAAACGCTGAAATTGTTGGCCAAATCCTCCTATAGGGACTAAGTACTAGAAACTCTCTATTTTCCCTTTTTCCTTTATACGAAAAGTGGACACTTATATACCCATTGTTCGTTGAGAAAAAGGGTATATCTTGTTCGCCTGTAACTGGGGGATGAAGCAATAAATACCCCTATTAAGTGTTGATCAAGAATATAGATCAAGAAGTTTGTCTTTCCCTCTATAAGAGCAAACTGATCGTAGGGCAATAAAATTGGACACATTGACTTTTCTAAAGCACATAAAAATTTGTTACATCTTTATACGTCCGCAAAAGGAAAGGACTAAGACTTAAAACTTGATGGATAGACTCATATTATTATATTATTTATTTAATATGCAATCAGATATGACTCCAATACAACCACAATCTTTAGAATAGACCTTTGATGATTATCATAATCAGATTACATAACATCATCAAGATATGTTGTTAAAAGTTATAGCTAGTTTAAGCTTAAATCTGAAACAACGTTTGGTACTGCTTAAGTTTAAGATTCAGTCAATATTAACCTAAATTAAGTAATGGGTATCTCCTGTTCGGGGTCTTGACTATAACGTTTTTACTCGTTAAAGTTAAGCTTTTAGGCCTGCTTTTCTAGTCGTTGATGTTTGTGCTCCTTGTCATTTTGCATTGCCAATTGCAGAGCCACACATGAAAGGAAGGAATAGAGGAGCTACAGAGGAAACTGGGGGAAGTGGGAGTGGTCTAAAACATGGCTAAAACCAACTGGGAGAACATTAGCTGAAGGTACAACAAAAATAATGTCATCTCAGAGTTGCCACTCGAGCTGCTGTTGTTGGGGCAGCTGTTTCTAGTTTCTTGTTGACTCTGATGCTGCCTCAGATAAGCTGGGCATACACACACTTAAACACACACCCACACATACACACACACACACACACACATATGTAGAAACAGTCATGGACAAGCATTGAAGCGTTGAAATTAGGCTACCTACAAATAGCTGGAGTAGAATTCACATCAAAACAAAACAAACGAGCAAAAACAGAAGAGACAGAGAAACACAACATCATGAAGGGAAAAAATGGCAATGAGATAAGAAAAAAGAATTATTTTCTGCGAAAAACTAAACACACTTGCAGAAAAGCTTAACAAATTCGAGGTATTTAATAAATAAATTAACAAACTAAATAATCGGTAAGAAAGATTGAAAGATACAAGCTTGAAGAGTCAAAACAACTGCATACCCTGTTAGATGGTAAGTATGTAAAAGTATATTTATTAAGTTTTATTTATTGCTCTAAACACACTTGTTGAAATTTTGAAATATTATTAACTCAAAGAACAAATATTAAAAGATACACAAGAGATATTGTATCTACATTTAAAAAGTGAATAGAATTTTATATAAATGGTTTTTATTTATGTATAAAAGTTTTAATTATCAACACACTTTGCATGGAAGTTTAATCAACTAATTAAATGTCAACCCAAAGAAAGTTCAATTGATTCAAAGTGTGCTTAAAGACTCGAATCTTGAGAATACCCTGTAAAATGAGTCGAAATAATACACAAAATTTAAAATACATGATGTCTGCCTTTAACTTTTGTATTTAAATAGCTACATACCAAATTTAGTAGCTGTACCTCTTAGAAGCTCAGAGGTCGATGAGGTCACTCACGTTAGAAGTTTAGGATAGAAAAACGTATTTGGACATAACAGAACTTTTGTTGCCTCAATCATGTTTAGTTTTTTTACTTTTCAACTACATCATCTTTTGGCCAAGTGTATTTTATAAATACCGCAAAATGTGGCAAATGGGCTAACAACTATTTGGCTTCCTTTATGCTTCCCATAGCCACGCCTCCTCTTCCTATTACTCTTCCTCTTCCTCTTACACTGCCACTGCCGCTTACTGGGGCACGTTCTCAGTTAGCTTCTGTTGTGCTGGACTCTTGTGTTTGTCAGCTGTCCCAATTGTGGTCAATTGTTGGTGGCAGAATGAAGCCGCTTTTCATGCTTGATTTGAGTTGCATAACGAGGGTAAACAGAGGGGCAAGGAAAACTAACTTAAAGAGCAGTGAAAATGTGTGTCAATCTGGAAGAGAGAGAGGGGGGTAAACAGGAGACAGACAGCAAAGACTGTTGCTGGTTGCACGTGAATGATGTGCAACATCGCCCGAAGGCGACAACCACAACGGAAACTTTGCCTCATTTAAATGGCGCCAGGGAAGATGAACAAATGGAAAAGCCGAGCGGAAAATCACAGCACGAACCAAAAAAGGGAATTTAAAGCAAGAAGTTTTCTATCCCTCACTCTCCCTCTTTCTAAAATCTGGCCAAAAAGGCAAATATTATAATAATATATGCAAAACCAAAATAAACAATAACATCAACGTCACGTCGCCGTCGCTGTCGCTGTCGACGTCTCAGTCAGCGCCGCTGTCAGCTTCAATCGTTGTCGTCATACATATTAAAAAAATGTTGTTTTTTTATTTTTACATATTGTGCTGTTTTTGTGGGAATGGGAATGGAACCGGTTTTGGATCTCTGTAGAGGTTTTGGAGGCCCAACAGCAGCAGCAGCAGCTGCTGAATGCAGCTCTTCGGGTTCGTAAACGGATTCGGATTTTGGCTCAGAGACAACAGATTTTAGCTTCCAAATACAAGCGACAAGGGCGGCAACAACAACAACAACAATGTGTGTAATATTTTATGCGAACGCATGGAAAACGAGTTTTCGCGAAAGTTGTTTGTTGGTCTGTAACAAGCCCATAAAAGACAAAATAAAATAATATAATAGATAATAAAATAAAGTCTTAACACAGTATAACACAAATGGGGAGGCACACTCCCATCGAAAGGGCAAAAAAATACTATAAATTATGCAAATTTTAAATGTTCAACCAACTTGTTTTATATATGTATAGAGAAAATCTTATGAATTAGTTAAGACTCGAAACAGCTGAACAGCTGAAACAACAATGTAGACAGTTTGTATTCGCATTAAGCTTTAAGTGGGAATAAATTTCCCTCATTTTTCCCATAATTTCCATTGTTTGATTCTTAGGTTGAGATATGCGGCATTATAAATATATATAAATATAAATAAAAATGTATTCACATATATACAGTTAGTTTTGGCAGTAAAGTTGCGAAAGCTCACGTCAAAGCATTTTATTTTGTATTTTGATTTATGATTACCCTTAAAATTTCTCTTTTGAGAAATATTTAAAAATGTGCTCTTGTTTATTTTAATTTAAGTGAAATTCAAAATTAAATTGAAACTATGCTGATTTAAAATCAAAATCTTAAAATTACTTTAATATGTAGAATGATTAACACTCTGTAAAGTATGTAGATTAAAGTATGTAGATTAACATTCTGCTGTTATTTCTATTGCAGTGAATACTTCACTTCTTTAAAATAGACTTTTAGCTTTTCAAAGCATCTCTTCAATACAAATTTAATATTAGTTTCACTTCCCTTTGCTGTTATCTTAACAACATCTCTCTAATTAATTAATTTCCCCTAATCTATGTTACATTTCACTTTATAGACATGCAAACCAAGTGTCTTTTAATACCTTTTATCACTTGCATAGCTATATTACTATAACAGTTTACAGTACGCAATCAGAAATATCTCATTCCATTTGCGAGAGCATGTATAACAGGCTTATGTAAATTGACAATTGGCCTGTTCCACTTACAGTTCAGTCAAGTGCACGTATACGTGTTAATGTATATGTGTTATGTACAAAAGCAACAATGATAAATAACTAAGCCACAAAACAACAACAAGAGCAACAAATTGACAGCAATAATCACTGCGACAAAATATATGCGAGTAGTTTTTGCCTAACATTCAACCAAATATTTACAAAGAATTATTTTTGTATGATTTACATTTTATACAATTTACGATTCCATCTGTCTTTTGAATTTAAATTTAGGGTTTGCTGTTGAATAAATTATGCCAAAAATGAGGTAACAACTTGACAGCGTGTCAAACGCAAGAAAACCCAAAGGAAAAGCAAAAGAATTAATTGAAGCAAAGTGAGAAAAATGAACCCAACGTTAAATGTCAGAAAAGTTCACGTGACGGAAGAAAGCAAAAATGTAGAAATGTAAAAATGTAAAATGTATAAAAATAATATAAAATCCGGCAAATTATGAGATTTGTGTTAGGTGTTTAGCAATTGCCGAGCACTGAACACTGAGCACTAAAAGTTCGCTTTCAAATTCCACAGAAATTATAAACGAAGGTCGCAGGCGTCGCTAATTGACGCCCAACTATAACCCAAAAAAAAAAAGTAATGCTACAAAATAAAAACAATAACATCACGAATTACTACAACAACAATGCGATTACTGAACTAATTTGCCGTAACGGCCCGTCTGTCTGTGTGTCTGTTCGTCTGTCTTTCCGTCTGTCGATTTTGATTGCAATATGAAACCTGAAATTAATTGTAATTACTCGCCTTGCGAAAAGATAAATGTAGTGTGTGTAGGCTACAAAAAGAGAAAAGAGAGATAGACTGAGAGAGGGAGAGAAAAGGAGAGTGAGACAGTGTCAAGTAGAGAAAGAGAGACAGAGAAAGGGGAGCTGAGGCCAATTTACGCCTGGCCTGGCCTGGCACGTATTTTGACAACGGTCTTCGGAAATGGAAATGAAAATGTTAATGGATATGGATGCTACACGTTTCCACGCTTCTCACACACACACAGGCACACACACACACATACACACACATTGTGTTTGTATCTGTAACTATCACTGTGGCGCAGTCGCGTTTGCAAAGCGCAGCAAAGCGTTGCATGCACATGCACAAAATTCAAATCACATTACGTATACGCAACGTTGCGCAGGCAATAGAAAACGTGAGCAAATCACATTGGCAATGGGACAGTTTTTCGAACCACGGAGGAGTACTTAGACCCCAATGTGAGTGGGTCTCGATGAATGACAGCTCCGCGGCACTCAAGCGCAACATATCCATAGCCAATGTCAAACTAAAAAAAAATAATAACTACAAATAAAATATAAAGTTGACAGTGGGATGTGTGGAAAGCAATTGCAGCTGGTTATCGCATTAACTCTAGCTATCGATAGTTGTTGACTTTGGATTATGATGTGTAAACATCAAAGTGAATACAAATAAATGTGTATTCAATTGCTTGAATATCTCATAACGAAACAAACTTGCAAAAATATTTGTACTTGAGTCTCGTTTAACTTGTAAATTGCCCTCTATTTTAAATTTAACGCTCGTTGCATTGAAGATTTATGCTCAATAAAATAGAAAGTAAAGATTTGATAGTTATGCCTTTAAGTATTTTGCATTTCCAGTTCACAAGACTCTTAATTTTTACATTGAATGCATTGCAATCTCCTTAGCACCTTAAGGAATTCATGTACAGTAAAAGCTCTAGTAACAAACCGCACCATTAATTTCCTCTAGTAAAATCATTCTATATAATAAATATGTTTTCTTAAGAACATAAATTGCCACAAGCATCAAAAATAGATCGATGATTCATTTAGTTTTTCTACCATAAATGATTGCAAATACAATTTCTATAATTGCTTTCATATTCTCTGAGATTGTTGAAGATTTTCTTATTACACTTAACTCAAATTTCGCTTTAAATTCAAAATGTAATTCCCTATTAAAGTGTTAAAGCATACCATGAATACCTTTACACCTTTACCTACAGTCTCTACACTCTTTTAGCTGATTATCCGCATTTCTGGCAACGTTCACAACTGATATCACAATCCAATCGACGTATTTGACAGCGTGCACGCGTATGTCAAAGTCAAAGTCAATTACGAGAGATGATTCCGGCGATTACGTGAATATCAAAACACGTCTCTCGTAATTCTCCAAAAATATGTGCGGGAAAATGAAACAAAACAACCACAAAAATTGTTTGGGAAAAACAAAAGAGGGAGAAAAGTTCAATAAAATCCAATGAATAACAAATAGCGATGAATCATCGGATCGAAATATAATAAATTGCATATTAAATGCTATGGTTTATAAATCGAGCTAGATAGATAGCCTGTCATATGTAGATGTTGTTGTTGCTGTTATTGTGGACACGTGTAGAGACCAATTAAAAGGCATTTTGCTGCAACTCAACTCAAAGCTAATTGCATTTAAATTGCATTTGACATTTGACATATATTCTCGTGGCATGGTCGAGAATGATGACATTCAATCAAGGAAATTATGACTAAAAATAGCACGAGAAATGAGTAACGTTTTAAATATAGAGGGCACCACAAAGGGACAAAGAGAGATAGCAAGAGAGTGTGAAAGAGAACGAACATTGCAGTGCACTCAATCATGACCCGCAGGCAGCTCAAATTACCAACACCAAACAACTTTTATTAATTCGATTTCAGTTCTAGGGTTACTAAGGTGGTGCTGTGGTGATGTGGTTAACTGACTGTGGCTTGTTTAAAATTTACAACATTGTGTTCGCCACTGTGGCTGTGGGTAAACAAGTTTATTGGCAAACAAAAGACAAGCGACAGCACAAAAAAAAAAACTTAAAAAAGTTCCGAAGAGCAGCATATGAACAAATATTTGCACAAAATTTACAACAAATGTCAAAAACAAGCAAAAAACAATTTGGAAAATAAAAATTTATTTTCAATTAACATAAAGCTGGTGTAAATCAAGACGAACAATCTGCGCTTTATAACTAACAACATATGTAGGCCTGTCAGCTACAAACAGATGCAGATACATTTACAGATACAATTAAGATACATCTACAGATACAGATACAGCTACAGATACACGCACGAAGTCACAACAAACTGAACGTCAAACTAATTAAAAATATTTCAATGTACTGGAATTTGACTGGCGGCAACTTTAAATTGCCAAATGAAATTGTTTTTAAACAAAGCAGATGAGAATTGGATTCATTGAAAGGATTCATGAAAATGATTGAAAAAACTTCAAATTGTTTATAAAGTTATATGACCAACATTTTAAATGTTTAACTGTATATTTTTTGTGAATATCGTTCGCGTACATATTTAAATTATTTATCTGTTTTTATCTCAATTTTCTTTCTCAACAATTTATAATAACTTTCGCATCAATACACAAACTGTTAGCTTTAACCATTTGCAAATTATAAGTGCAAATTGCTTATCGATTTCAATTTTAAAAGCATGTGACAATGTTTCAGCACTTTGCATTTGATTTGCATTGATTGCATTCGTTTATCTGTTTGAGCAATCGAAATGTGTGTGCGAATATTTAATCAAATGATTTGTCAGTATGCGACAACTTTTCTTTGTACAAAATGTTATAGCAATAACTTTTATTAAGAGTGTTGAAGCATATGGTAGGTAAAAGGAACTAAATACTTAATTGATTATTGTAATTTAATTTCTTTTAAATTTTTCCAGGCCATATCCATTCGTTTCAGATTCAATAAACTACTGACAGGGTATCTGCTAGGTAAGCTCTGTTGTCCTGCACAAAATACTTATATAAACTTTTCTTTTGCTCAAAATACAATTTAAACTTATATATTTTCTGTCTGCACAATAAATTCCAAAAGCAAAAGTCCACTCGATGTGAGCTTCTACACTTCAACAGGCAATAAGTATTTAGAATCCCTTGTGTAGCCTTCTGACTTGTATGTGAGTAGTTTGCATTTAGCTGCAAGATAAACTTTAACTTTAGCTACAGTTAATGGATACTGTGTCCTTTCTTCTTCTTGGAACTTTATATTTGCTGTAGTTAAAGCCTAGCTAAAAACTTTGTCTGGCAGCTGGGGCAAAAACTTTCAAATGATGTTGGCACTCTCAACAAATTGGCAGACGTCCAGATAAATCCAAATGTGGGCTGAGCAGACACCTGGAGGTTGTCTGGACGAGACTGTGAGTGTGTGTGAGTGTGTATGTGTGCGTGTGAGTGTGTGTGTGTGGTGTCGACTGACAATGGACCGGCGACGTCTGTTAGATAAGGGACATTATGACTGCAAACTGACAAGTTTTATCAAATGAGCGACAGTGAAAAGAGACAAATAGAGAGAGGAGAGAGAGTGCATAAAATTATATTTTAGACAGCTTGCACTGACTATAGAATAGACACTTTACCACAATTGAGTGACAAATGGCAGCTAGGGATGGAAATTTTAGTGATATCGATACTGTATGCGATGCCGTACTTATATCATATACGATATTAATACCTTATAATATTTAATGCTTTATATTCCAGTTCTTAAATCATTATTGAATAAATAATTTTCCATATGTCATTCCTAATGCAACTGTCTCTGAATTGATATCAATTCAACCAACTCTTGAACCCTCCTGACTCTTTGGCCTCATGCTTACATCGTTGCAGCTGCAAAAGATACCTTTGTATCTCGTATTTATAGCTTCATTAATTACCAGAAATATTGCAAATTTTTTAATGGAAGTTGTGCCACGTGCCACGTGCCACATGGTGATGAACATTATTATATATGAGATCATCAGATGTGCAAAAATCAGCGACAGACGATTCGTTGACCAATTGAATCGATTCATCATTTGCATATACTCAAAAGTTCACTCAGTGAATATTCAAATCAAAGGTGCGCACCCATAACTCAACCCGAAACGAATAAATGATTACACTCAAAAATGCGATTCAAATACTCAGAAAAAGATTAATTTGACAAAGTTGACAGTTTAATTCTAAGTTTATGTGCTTTCTTAGCGAACAAAGCTAAGTTTTATAAAATTCATGAGTTTAGCACTTAAGGAATCAAAAGTTAACAAGTTCAAATGACTTAAAGTTTAAGTTTGAATAAAGTAAAGTTTAACATAAGCTAAATGTGATTTTTGCTGTTAGGTGGCATCACTGCAACTTTAACTACAAGTCAATTACGTAGAATGCAAATGGTAGATTGGCTGCACTATAAATATTAAAAGTCAGATTATTAAAGTTAAGATTAACATAAGCGCAAGGTGGCAACGCTGCAAATTCCACTTAACATGTTTATGAACAGCTTGCCAAAATATGTACATGACAGAGACAATTTCGACTTGAGTTGCTCTAATGAACATGAGAAAAGCCGGCTCAAATTCACTTTTTAAACCAATTCTTTCGTCATTTTCGGACTCTTCTTCTAAGAGACAAACTTTAGTTGACTTGTTTTTCTTGTAGTGTAGAATCTGGGTGCGGCCTTTTGATCGATCATTGTTCGATTTCTGATTTGTGTCGGCCAATGTGACAAGTTTATTGGCATAGTAAGTTGTCGAACGAGGGTCATTAGGAACGGCATGTCGCATTAATCACGCAGATGGAAAGGCATTTTGATCGTCAAGGGGTCATCATGACTTCAGACTTATGGCTCTCCATTTTGTGGTCTGCTTTATTGTACGAGCATTTTTTTGAAAAATGTTTTTAAGACGCCTCTAGCGAAAACGCTTAAACGCTTTCGAGCTTGTTAATTGAAGTTTAACTTTATTTTAAGTGGCAATTCGTTTGCTTGGGGCTATGATGAAACTACGAAGTGCACACGATTTCATCTTGAACTTCGGATTGTGGAGCTGGAGTCGTTAACTTGAATTGAACTTGTGATACTCGAAGCTAATAATAATTGAGTACACCTGCTTTTATGCTTAACTAAAGACCGTTTTGGCTATTGATATAAATGTTATGAGAATAATTCATGTCATCTCTTAATTCACATCGCGAAACATCAATTAACTAAATTTTGAAAGCAGTTGGCAGCACCAGGAACTTAAGATTGATTAAATATACAATGTCAAGGCAATCGGTACAGCGAAGTTCGAAAGTTCAATGCCAAACTGATCCATGAGAAAGATATAATTACTTAATTCTGAGAATTGTGGCAGCACAACGAATTAAAGAACGACCGGCTAAAAGTTCTAAAGATAACAAATCTTTTCTATGAAATAAATTGAATACCAATAAACTTCATTTTCAGCCAAGTTGGCAGCCACATAAATAGTTCTACACTGTCTGAGTTATCAATATTGGGTTAGCTCACGTTTTATGCAAACAATTCTTATCTTTTAGAGCTTTGCATAAAAATATGATACGACAATCGATGGATGACTAAGAAGTCACTCAAGATTGGAGCGAAAACAAAACCCATTTGAGCTAAAAGGTGTTATCGCTGTTCCAAAATTGAACCAAAGAGTACTGTGTCTGGTAACAAGCAATAGTTGAAATTATTTAGAACCCAACCCAAATCTCAACTTGAAAGAGTTATTTTTGTATCGTGACTACAAATAAATTATACAACTTGTCGTTTAAGTAAATTGATGAGAACAACGTGCACTTGCCGATAATGATGTTAGCAATGATAATAATGAGCTTGTTAATGAGCTCTAGGTAGAGCTGAGCCTCATTAGCACCTCAACTCGAACGCCCACGTTTCTCACAATTCTGTGAACAATGAACACAACAAATTGTTGTAAACAAATGAAAATGTAAACAACAACTTAACGTTTGTCTTGCGTAAGAAATCGCAAAACGCAAATTATGAGTAGAGTGAGCAAAGAGAAAAGCAGAGAAGAGAAGAAAGAAAAAGTATCCACAATATCCGAAACGAGACGCAACAAAAATAGCAAAGTTAATCAGCAAACACTCGACGCCAATTTATTGATTAATACCTTTCGATTAGCGAGCCATAGAAATATTGACTGAATGAGATGGCGGGACAAACGGACAAGCGGACGGACTGAATTTTGAAAGGGGGCGGACCACGGAACGTGGCCAAATTTGTTTTCATCGTTTGCTGTCAATCGCGCCATCAAGTCCCTCTAACAAAGGGAAGCCTTGACTGTCTAGGTAAATAAGAGAGAAGGGTGGAATGGGGACTAAAAGATACTAAGTAAATTTTGTATTGCCGTTTATTTTATTTTTATACCAGAAACGAATGGAAGGTTTAGGAAAATGTTGAAATTACTATTTATGAATAGAAAAATAAGGAAAGTACCAGAAGTATAGAGAAATAGTAGAAGTATGTAGTATATAATTCAAATAATTACAAATAGTAAGAAAACTATGAAAACAGCTGAAAGTACAAAGGAAATATCTAGAATAATACAATTACAGTGAAACCTCTCTTAGGCGGACAGTCATGGTCGCGCAATTTGTGTCCGCTCAAGGGAGTGTCCGCCTATAGGAATATTTTTTTTTACTACTGCGTCTTAAAAAATAATTTATTTTGGTTTTTCGAGCGTTCTTTAATTTCTACTCTAATATGCAGGACTGCAAATGGCTTTCCAAATGTTATACGTATTCAAACGCTTTATAGTCATTTTGAACTAATTTTTTTAATTTCTTAATTGTGGTCATCGCCTTATTATTCGAATTTATTGGGTCAGGATCATAGTCAGGCTCTTCCGGTTCTTCTTCGGATCCCGAATTATCATTGTTTTTGCCCACTTCTGATTTTTATTGACAAAACTAGCTCGTCAGCGAACGTTTTTAAGAAATTCGTGTCCCGCCAAAAGGTGTTTTCGTTCGTTTTTGTCCTTTTTTTAGTGTCCGCGTCCGCTCAAGAGAGTGTCCGCTCAATAGAGGCAAAATTGGTCTGAAAACCCCACCAAAACCAACGTCACGGAAAAAGTGTCCGCCCAAGGGGGTGTCCGCCTATTAGAGGTGTCCGCTAAGGGAGTTTTCACTGTAATTCTCTGGAAAAATTAATTAATTAAAATTAAATAAAAATGGTTGGAAAAATACCAGTAACAATATCGAACCCATGTTGATTACTATAAAAAGTTGTAATATACTTTTAAAAAATATACAAAAAAAATTGTAATAATAATAATAAATAAATTTCAAGTTAAGATTGTAGTTATCTAACTGAAAGATATTTGTACATACTATGAATAGTATATTCAAATTAGTGTCAAATTCAAAACGCGGGCCTAAAGAAATACTATAAATAAAAGGAGCTTTAAAAAAGGGCTTAAAATAAAATTATTAAAAAATATTATATGGAAAATAAATACTAAAAATAATTTCAAATATACTAGAAATTAAAAAAATTGTTGGAAAAAATTTAGACAATCTTTGAACTAAAGAGATACAAAAGTATAATAGTATCTATAGGAATTCACCTATATACATTTTTTTTTCTAGTTGCATCATAGTTCCTTTTAGCACATTACACCCACTTCCGCCTCACATTTACAGGGTACTACAATCAAGTTAAATTTTGGTCGCCAAATAGCTGCAGAATGTAGCCAAAGCAGAGGAATGCAGCAAACGGGGAGGGTCGGGGTTACATGGAGAGGCCTCTTTTTGCTCCACACACTCATTGCCAAAGCCTTGTGGCTACGCAGGCTTGTTTTTAAGTTATAAATAACCAGAAACCCCACCCACAAATTATCCTCTGACAAGCCTTTTGTGACGCACACACAAGACCTACATATACATATAAATATATGTATGTATATGTATATCTTCACCCCCTGTTTCCCTTTCCATATAGTCAAATCCACTCCATCTACAGTCTTTTGGGTGCCTCATATGCCAGTTTTAAATTCAAAGTCGTTGGTAGTCATTATCGTTGTTGTTGTTGGTTCTTTTTGTTGTTGCTATTGCATTCCATATTTCCTTTAGCCAGTTTTGTTTTTAGCCAGAGCTACTGTATAAGCTCATGTCTGGCTGTCTATCTGGCATTCTGACTACGTTGTGCCTCTTCCTTTTCTCTGGCTGCCTCTTCCTCCTCATTCCTCATTGCCACAGCAACTGCTACTGAGTGCTACTGCCACCTTTTTTTATTGCCACCGTATTTTTACAGCTCTAATCGCAGCAAGCAAGCAGCTGGAGCACTTGGAGACAGAGCTGCCGACAGCAAAATTGGCGTGCAAATTGAAAAAAAAAGAAAACAGACACACAAAAAGGTGAAGAAGGAAATTCTCGACGCTCATCAAATGAAATTTAAGTGAACTGCAAATGGGCGGCGCTGACATTGAGAGCTTTATGGTATATCGATAGACAACACATTTATCGATTTCACACAACGTTTGAAGTTAACTGCAAAGGAGGGAAAAGCAACAAAGGTACTTCATGGGAAATTGAAAGCGTTTGATGATTGCAATTGCATCAGAATTGGAAATCGTTTGAAATGTATTGTTTTTTTTGTGGGGAACGAAGCTTAAAAACGAGAGGGAAGATAGTAGAGAGAGAGGAGAAAGAAAGAGAGAGGGGACAGCTGTCAGTTCGATTTATGTTTTATTGAAGACAATTTCTCGTTTAGTTTTCGTTTGCAAAATAATTGCCAGATGTGGAATTGTTTTCTATTGATATCAAAATTCGCAAAGTCATGGGAGCAAAGATAAACCCCCTCCATAAGAGGAAATTAGAACAATTGATTTTTGCTAAGGCTGTACGAAGAGGGGCGTAATGAAGTTTCCCAAAGCAATAAAACGAGCGATTCGAGCGGAAACCATAAATAGAGAATTACGGGATGCAATAGTTAAAGTTGAGTTCGATAGTAATTAGTGAGACTGATAATTAGATACTTATCGATAAATTTCATTGTGTTACTTTTTCAATTAATCTGAGAGTCTCTTGTGACAGCGTTTTAAATCAAAACTCATCTGTTGAGAATTTTTCTATTTGTTTAATTAAAAATCTTCATTATTCTTTATTTTTATATATGTATGTATATTTGTTGGAATTTCCGATGAGCATATCTATTAACTCACTTGCCGCAGTTGACCCTTACACTCGATTAATTGTTTATTTCATACAAAATCAACTTGCAAAAATCAACTTCCAACTTGTTTCAATACGAATTCACATTGTCTTTTGTTCAAATCTTGTTTTCAGCTGCAAATACACTGCAATTTCGTAAATTATTGTAAAAAATGCGAGGAATGCGGTTAATAAAAGCAACAACAACAATCTGAGACATTGTTGACGGCAACCGCAAATGAAACTGAAATGATTCATCGCCTTACTTTGACATACTGAATTAATTATCCAAGTCAACGCAATGAACGATTTTGCTTATAAAGTTCTCTCTCCCTCCTCTGTGAATCTCATTGTCAGACACTCTCAGTTCTCTCTGTCTTTCTCCATTGAACACGTGCTCTCACTTGAACTTGAAATACGACCATTTTAATTGCAAACACAAATTTTTAATGCCAATAAACAACGACAATAACAAAAGAAAGAAACAATCACAATACAAAGTTTCGCAAACTGAGAATCTGGCTAAAAATAGGCGTCCAGTCAATGAATTTTTTATTATTTAAGTTGTTTTACTTGTTGTTATTGCTTTCAAGACGTTTTTCGCTTTCAATTCATTTGCTGGAATGCGCCTTGAAATTGCAATGAAACTGAGAGCTCAGAGAACTGTGAGCTGCTGAAAAGTGAGTTGAGGATGGGCTTGTCAATATAGTCATCGATAAGCAACAATATTGACTATTGATATTGACTAGGAAAACTGTAGATTTTTCTAGACTTAAAATAAGGAACTTATAAACACCTTTTCTTACGATTACTTTGAGTCAACCTAACTAGCATAAGCAATGCATGATTAGAAAAGCAAAGTTTACTTGATTTACTATCGATAACAACAGCGAAGCTATATCAATACTATCGATAGTATCTCTCTTGCACTGCATTTAGAGTTTTGTCCGTCCTTTAAATACTCCTATTTTAAATTAACATTGCATTTTTTAGCATGGAAAGTGTTGTAAAGTTATCGATAGCCCGCAAGGTTTACTATCGGTAGGAAAAAGCACATTTAATTAACAGAAAACTTTATAGACCGATTTATCTGCAGAACTAACAAAGCCCACAAGTCAGCGTTTCTATTTCTTCCAATCATTTTGGATGAGCGCTTCTCTATCTCTCTCTGTCTATATCCCCGCATACCCTATCTCTCTCTCTCCCTCCCCTTTCTGTCGCTGTATCACTTAGTAACTTGATGGCAGCTCCAATTTCTTGTTGAATTTGATTGATGAACGCGATTATGACTCAGTCTGTCAGTTGTTGAGGTTCATCAACGTTGTCTCGTCTGACGGCATTATAAAAGTGTGCAAATGCTACACAATAAGAGAGATAGAGAGACAGAGAGAGAGGGGAGAGAGGGACGAAGTAACGGGTTTAGTGGGTTAGGTGTGAATATAAAAATTAAGTGTCTAGCGCCAATAGCAAGTCGAAACAAATCGGATATGCAAATGATTTGTGGGAAGACTCAATTATAATTAAAAGACGTAATAAGTATAATAGAGAGAGAGATTTTCAAAGGTTAAAAGTCTCTCAAAAATTTTCCACACTTTATCATAGCAATCAAGTTTAAAGAATTGTGTTGAAATAGTGTCAGACACTTGTTCCTCACCCACGTTATCTCTGGCTGCAGAGGCTGCACCTGCCTGTTGCACCCACAATGCAACGCAGCATGAAATCCGCTTTACCCCCTCTCCCTTCTCGAGGCCCCCAATGGGCCCCATCATATATACACAACATATTGTTTGCTGTAGACAACAGATAAAGCGTTGACAACTCTTCTTTCAGTTTGTCCGTTGTGTTCGGACCCAGATCCGACTGTTCCAAACCAAGCCAAGCCCTAGTTTCCTATCCCCGCCCGCTATAACGTCACATTGAAGTGCAGTGAACCATTTTGGGGCACGTCACAACAAAAGAACAGAGAAACATTTCCGTTCTGCGCCAGATGTGTAAAAACAAATAAAAAGTTTCGTTTAAAAAAAAAAAACCAAAAAAACAGACAGAAAAAAAAACACAGGCAGTCGAAAAAGTTGTGACAAAACAAAACGGCAACAAAAAAAATAATTTGTTAAAGTTATTTCATTTCATTTGATTGCTCTCCAAATTCGCAGTCATCCAATCGAAGCGATTAAAATGATAACTGAGATGGAAATGGGAAATGAAAATGGGAATTCAAATGAAAATGGAAACACTTATCAATGGGCTTTTGGTATTTTAAAAGCATTATAAGCATTTCAAAATTTATAGATTATATATTTAAACGAGCATCTGTGTTTGGCAACTACAAAGATATTCTATATTGTTTGTTGACACACACTGACATAAGTTAAACATTACAATATTATATGAATATTTTGATTAACTTTTTAACCAGCTACACACCATGAGCATATTTGAATAGAAATATGTTGTATATACTTAGATTTTTTTCCAGTGGCAGGTCTCACAAAGTTAGCTACAATTTCATCAATAATTTACTAGGCTACAAGTTTTCATGAAAACAAAACTATAATATGTAGCTTCTGCAATTGTATAAAAAACATTTGTAATAATTTTGCACGATTTTATTAATATGAAATCGACAGAAGCAGACATCTCCGACTTCATAAACTTATTTAGCTCGAAACTACTTTAAGTTAAAACGACTTTAACTTAAAGTTCCTCCAAAGTACATTTATTGCAGCATAAAGAAATTTATGTCCAAAAAATATTCTCAGATTTCCATAAAAAATGCAGAGGCTATCTTTGACAATATATTTTTTTAGTGGATGAGATTGGATTTCCGGAAGTTATATGTATGATATAAATATGAACTCACTTCGACAAATATTTGGCTACAAATGCAAAGTTTTATAGTAACGCTTCTGTATATTTTAGGTGTCATATCACTTAAAGTCATATAGGAAAAATTTCACTCCAAGAGTCTTCTCTGTTTCACTATAAATTACTAAAGATACATAAGTACATCTGATGAGTATCAACAAACGTATCGATCGAACCAATTTTCCCATCTATTTGCTTTATCTTTAAATATTTACAATTCAATATGATTTGGATTCAAATCTTTAAGCTTTACAAATTTAATTTTGTTCAAACCAAATACAATTTTATTAACTTTTCATTTTAGATGCAGTCTTTCAGCATTTAGTTTACTATTAAAAGTTATTTTTATTGTGCTCTCAATATGTACTTCTATATTTTCTATTCATTTGTTGTGGATTTGTTCGAATCCATTAAAACTTACCACCGTTCGCATTGACAGCATTTGCCTCCTTGGCATTGCCGGCATTGTTCTGTAGAATGTCGGACAAGGATAACGAGGAGGCGATAAGTTGACGCTTCTCCTCGAAGTTAAGAAAATCCATGGAATTGCTGCGCTGAGGTGTCACGGTAATCGTCACTGATTTCTGCATCTTGGCCACAACGCACAGTTGCTGCTCGAGGTCGGCGGCAGCAGAGGCAGCATTCGGAGAATCCGGTGGCGACATTGAAACCGGATGATGATCAATGCCATCCGTGAGATCCGGCGGTGGTAGCGACAATTGATGTTGTTGCTGTTGTTGCTGGTGTTGTTGCTGTTGTTGCTGGTGTTGTTGCTGCTGTTGCTGCTGGTAGGCCAGTGCATGTTGCTGCTGTTGGCTGAAGTACGCGAATGCAGGTTGCGCTGTGGCAGCACTGTAAGAGGGCGGACCCATGGGTGTGGCATGTGCAACCCTTGAGGCAGCCGCTGGCGACAATTGATAGCCGGACTGAGCTGCATCTGTCTGATCGTGTCCATTGATTGCTGCCACCAATGTGGCAAGATTGTTGCGACTCGTGTTGCTGGTTGCATACTTGGAGCCACTTCCATTGCCATTGGAGAGTTGTTGCTGCAATTGTTGCTGTTGCTGCTGTGCCTGGAATTTGTGTTGCTGCTGCAGCTGTGCCAGCAACTGTTGTTGCTGCTGTTGGTAAGCCATGTTGCTGCTACTTGTTTCTTTTGACTACTGACTGTGCAACTTGTTGCTGCGCAATGACAATGCCAATTAGAATACCGCCATCATATGTGACCTGTTGTTGTTGTTGTTTCTTTGATGTTGTTGTTGTTGATGTTGTTCGTTTTCGTTGTTGTTATTTTAATTAGTTGCATACACGCGACAACCGCGACACTAGCGTGGGTTGTTCATTTAGTTTGACACACAGTTGTTTGTTTTTATTTTATTTATTCACTTTCTTGGCTCACTTTCTGTGGCGCCTTCTGCTTTATGGTTTCACTTTTCTTTTGGTTAATTACTGTAATTAAGCAATTAAAAAACATTCATTTCTAAAGGCAACATTAGGTTTTGACACCCTTGAAATGACACAAGACTTTTACTTTGTCATCGAAATGCGCACTTATCATAAAACTAACTAAACAATCTGTCAATCTTTTACTTCTTTGAAATTATTACAAAAAAAGAAAAGAGAAAGATTGAGCGAAAAGAGTGAGAAGGAAGACAGCATTTGAATGTGTTTAAGTGTCATTCAGCAAAATGTTTTCAATTTTATAAAAATTAACTTAAAAGCCGCATAAGAGCTGGAGAAAGAAAGAGCGAGAGAAAGATTGCAATCAGTGCTGACATTATAGCTATTTTGTATTGAAATAGCTAGAAAACATTTTAAGAAATTTAATTTAATTTATTTAATATTATCTATAGCTGTAGTTCATCAAAAATTGATTTTGTTACTTTTTAAGATGCCTAATAATTGTTTATTATAGCTTAAATATAATAAGTGAAATTTGGCCTATCGAAATAAATTACAAATATGTAAATATCAGTCTGTTCTATGATGCGTTAGTCGAGTGAACACCCTAATTTAGGGTATATGTTTAGTGGAACTTAGGTTATGTTAGGTTGTCGATTGGATCGACTCACATAGGCAACGGTTGGGCTCGTTGTGATACCACGGATCACCCTAATTTGAATGAGTGGAAAAAACTTAGATCCTATTACTCCTGTTTAGTGGAACAATGTTTAAATATTTTTAAGCAGTTTAATTATTTTTTTTGGCTACTTTTAGCTCTTTTTTACTAGATTTTGTAACCCATGGAGTTCGGGCAACACTGATAGAAACAGGCAGCAACTTGTCATCATCAAGCGCAACGGAGTCGCACATGAAAAGACATCGAGATGAAGTTGCACATGGAAATGGGAGACGGGGGATGGAAGACGGAAGATGGAAGAGTTGAAGTTGAAGTTGGAAATTGAGTTGGAGAGAATGAAATGGTAACCATATGCACACTGCCCAAGGGCCACTTGACTTAAAACATAAGCAAAACGAAACAAATTCGTTGTGACAATGGCAATGAAATCTGTCAAAAGGCGGAAACGTAACAGAAGGTGTGTCATATACATACATGTGTGTATGTGCTTGTGTTGATAGAGAAAGGCTATAAGAATGTGGGTGCAAAATTCAAAAGCAAAGGAAAACTCTGTAAAATACTTAAACTTTAGCAAGGGAGTAAAGTTTATAAAAAAAGGTTTGAGCTCTTGACTTTCTTTTTAGCAGAAAGATTTATAAAAAATATTCTAATTTCATCTTTACGGTATTTTGTTAAGTTATTAAAAAAAGATGACTGAACCCGGTCAAAGCAAGAAAATTTCGAATGTCAGTAAAATTTAAAGAAGCAGAGCTATATTTTAATTGAATGTGTTATGTTTTCAACAGAATAATCTTACTGGGTCCATTTATTTGACGTCTGTATAATGCCTCAAATAACTGTCTGAATGATATTTTGACTTATATGTAAAGACGAATAAGATTAAGGACGAGCCTAAAACTTAAAAAAAAGGAAGAACACATGGCTACAGTTTTCAATCCCGTATTTTGTAAAAAACACATTGTGACTATTATAAGATTATACCTGTAGTGCTGGGAATTTCAATAAACTCAATAAACAATAAACAGTAAAGTTTAAAGCAGCTAAGCCGTTTTTGAATTTATTTTTTAAGGCGTGATTGTGAAAAATTCTTAAGTAATTTAATAATTACTATTTCTAACTTGAAAGTTGAAATGACGATGAAAAGAGCATGAAAGAACTTGCTTAACAGGCATATACGAATTATAGCAAGGGAGTAAATTAAAAAAAATCCTAAGATTAGGATATTCTATTGTGTTCAAATATCATATATTTAGGTTATTGTCAACTGTGAAGATTATTTTTAGACATTACAAACACAATAAAAGACCGTAACCAAATAAAGAGGATTTAAATCTGAAATCCTTTGGCATTATTACCAAAGTCAAATTGTTAAACGACGTGTGAAATGCATTGAAATAGATATTTACAGCAAATCAAAGAAAAGGGAGAGAAAGAGAGAGGGAGATAGAAAAAAGCAAACGGAATCATTTGATTCAGTCCGTTTACCTTTTGCGTTACACACATTCCACAGCCAAAGTCAATTTAAATCTTTTTTTTATTCTTTTCCCTTGCCACCTTTTGGGCCATAGGGCAATCCTTCAGTTAGTGGCAAACCAGTTGCCAGCCAGCTCCTTGCCAGACAAATCTTATTAGAATACTCGTGCGGATGGCAACAGAGGCAGACAGAGGGAGAGAGAAAGAGAGAGGTAGATGAGATGGATAGCAGGTCAGGTAGATTTCAAGTTGAGTTGAGTTTGGGAACTGCAGATACAGATACGAATACACAAAGCGCAAGGCACGCAAAGTGCACAGGGTAAGCGAAGATGTGGAAGAAGTTTGAGGAGGATGATGATGATGATGACAGGATACAAAGAACCAAATAAAAAAAATATAATAATAAGAAAAGAAAAAACAGAAAAAAAAGATTTTATACTCTTGCTGATCCTACGTTCCTACGACAGCTATATGATATGTGTAGTATCTGATTTTCACCATATTTGGTCAGTGAGTATAAGATCAAATACACTATATATTAGTTCTTTTGAGATATCTCAAAAGACAAACAAAATGTTCATACTATACATATTTGAGATATCTCAAAAGACAAACAAAATGCTAATACTATACATATGTTGATTTTCGACTGGTTGTTTCTATGGGAGCTATACGATATAGTGAGCCGATCCAGTCAGTCTCGTCTGCAGTAAAAAGACGGATCTGTATAAAGTCTCATCATAATAAATTTAAAGCAAAGAAACTATTTTGCGAAAAAATAAGAGACTGACAAGACGGAAAGGGATATATGGTCTGATCAAGAATATATATACATTGTGAACACTGTCTCTTTTATTGCGTTACATATTTCGTAACAAATTTTAAGAAACCCTCTGCAAGGGTATAAAAAGGAAACTAAGCAGAGACAGACAAAGGGCAACAGACAAGTTTAAAATTCAATCTGCGTTGAGCACCTAGACGTGGCAGCCACAACAACAACAGCAACAGTTGTGGCAGCAACAACAACAAGAAGAACCGCAGCAAGTGAAACGCATGTTTATTTAATGCTCTTTAAAATAAAACACAGAAAAGATCTCTTCAGCTAGGCCTTGTAGCTGGTCAACAGAGAAGAATCTAGGCGAAACTTGGCTAACTGTAACCACAATTGTTGTTGTTCTTATGGTTATTGTTATTGTTGTTGTGGTTTTTGTTGTAGTTGTTGTTGTAACTGTTAGGTGTTCCAGTGCGCTGAGTTTTGGCTCGTTAGTTTGGGGCTATTTGGCTTTTGGGATTTGGCGCGCGCCGTTCTCGTATTAAAAAACGCGGCCAAACCCAAAGCAAACCCGAGAATTGGCGAAATGTGGAGCAGTGACAACAACAACAACAACAGCCACATCAACGACTACAATAGACAATGCAATGTAAGCATAAAAATCAACAGCAGCCGCAGCAGTCGCAGCAATTACAATATGAAGCGTTTTATGGCAGAGAAAATGCGCTACAACATTTACTTTAACGAGTGTCCATTGAGGCAGACACGGACAAAGCGAGTAAGCAATGTAGAGAGCGAGATAGGGAGAGAAGAGGAGTTATATTCATATTAATCAGGCTTGCCGACTCAGCCTTTTTCTGGACAGATCTGTCTTTATATCTTTAAATCTTTCTTTGTATTTTGTGTACATTTAAGCTCAGTTTATTATGGCTTCTTCAAGTTTTCTCATTATTTGGATTTTTTGGATTCTTTAACATGGAATAAAAGCATAACATTGAATAAAAATTGCAACTTCCCTACTATGTTATTTTGAATTGTTTTAAATCTATCCTTTTTTAACAGACAAGTTCTAGCAACACTGTTATGCATACAGAACATTTACAGCTGACACCACAACATACTCTGTTATTGCCTCTTATTTTAACATAGTTGTTTTAAAACTTAACAGACTGAAACAAGATCGTTTAAGCTTTCAACTGATGTAAAGACAAGCTAGCTTTGCATATTCTTCTCTCTTTAGATAACACCTAGCAGACACAGCTATTATCTTTATCTGTTGTAGACTCAATCTTCCAAGAATAATAAACTTTCACTCACGTTTTACGGCATGTGCATGCTCAGATAAACACATTTGAATATTCAAAATATTTACTTATTAAAATGTTGTTATCAGCGCAGCAGTAACAACGTTTTAAAAGTGTAATTAAGATACGTATTATTTGAAAAGCCCTTCATTGTATCTTAATCAGAAACTCTTTTGTTAGCATTTTATCAATCTGTTTAATAATGCCAATCGTATAAGGGTTTAAGTTGTTGCAGCAATAACGTTAAATTACATAATTATTTATATAATTAATAATTAAGAGAATAAATTTATAATAATAAATAATAACAAACAATTTAGGTGTAAGTTTACAAATCCATATGTAAATCTTTAGTATACAATTATAATCTTGTTCCTACTTAAACTTTTTCCTTATTACAACTCAACCTATTAAATGGACAGACAATAGCTTGAAACATCTGATTACAGGGTATTTATGCAAAGGGAGATTAAATTAGCAAGTGCGTTATGAAGTCCTCATTGTCGGCGGAAGGGGGCGCTGCTGTGATGCCGCATATTGCACATATGTGAAAAGGAAAAACGATGACGCTGGCAACTTGTAACTTGCAACATCAGCAGCGTTGCATATTAAATATGAAAAAAAAATAAAGCTTGAAGCGTGTGTGAAAAGCAAATACAACAACGTCACAGGCAGTGGGCTACAACAACAACAACAACAGCATACAATGGGCTGACTGTGGGTCTCTTGTGGCGCTGTGGCAGGTTCATTGAACTTTTACAGTTCAGTAGTTTAGCGATTTTTATGGCACTGTGGCAACGCCAAATGTTGCAAGGCAGGTGGTGCCAAAGGGTGGAGCGTTGCTTGCCTTTTTTGGGGGCAATGCGAGCTTTTGGGAAAGCCAAACGAAAAACCAACAACAATGGTGTGCAAAAAGATCAGTAACAAGACTGAAAATGAAAACAGAAAGGAAAGCGCTGAGAAACACTACAAAATGTGGAGACAAGAAAATATTAGATATGGATGTGGGGATATGTAAAAAAAGGGGAGGGAGGGTAGGTGGCTTCGACTAATGCGATTTGTAGTCAACAATCAAAGCAAACCGAGATTCATATGTACATACTATTGAGTTTATGAGTCGCTGCTGAGTGGCGCCTCGAGCGTCAAAACCCAATCAAATCCAATTAAGAGCAAAAAAGCCCAAAAGGGGGAGAGTGGGGGAGAATAGAACTTTGTTCCATTACTCGAGCACGTTTTGTCTTTTTTATGCCATATGTAAACTCAGCAGCAGCAGCAACAACAACAAACAACAACAACATGCTGCACACGCGACTCGAACATAAAGAGAAACAGAAACAGAAACAGAAGCAGAAACAAAAGCGAACAACAAAGCCAAAGTAGCCGCCGTCGCAGTAGTAGCAGCAGCAGCAGCTAAACTCTGTTGCCGCAAAAGCAGCAGCAACAACAATTGCAAAAGTAACAGTAACAGCAACAACAACAACAGCAGCAGCATAAACGGCCACCGACCAAATGCTCTCTGACCAGCAGCTGTCGCCCAGGCCTTGCACAGTGGCACACAAATGTTTTAGGAAGAGTGTGGTGTGAAGGAGTTGCACTTAGAGATGGACACGAGCAGAGTTGGCTAGTTTTGAACGCCTAAAAAGCTAGAAAGAACTAGAAAGTCAGATAAAAAGGCTATTTTATACGCTGCACCAATTAAAAATAGGCAAAATTGGTATAATGGCTATGTAACAGATATAAGGAGGCAGTTCCGGCTCCACAAAGTAATTAGTATCTTGAGCAATATCAAAGGCCCAATAGAGCCCTTTGGGTCTGGGTCTGATCTCATATGTTATCAAATTTAGAGACACCATATTCATCTGCAATTTCCCACTTTCATACTTTAATCGAACAGCTCAGCTTTCGTAGTTGTGACTTTGAGTACACCGCATCTGATCTCAAATTACAGAATATCTTTATTCAAAGAAGTATTAATAATAATTGTATAAATAAAATCATTTTTTATATACGCATATTTAATATATGTACTAGTATATTGCAATGTGCTTACATAGTATGTACTCTCATATCAGCAATATATTTATGGCAGAAAGGTTAAGCAACAGAATAAGAATAGATAAATAAACCAAAAAAGCCACAAAATCGAAGCCTCTAAAATAATTTTTTTCTCTGGATTATTAACAATTATTTATTATGTTTAAGCATCAATTCCAAAATTTTCAACTCTTTCCATCTTCTTTAAGTAACCCCTTTTAGGTGCCACTTCCATCCGAAAATGTAAACAAATACCAAGTATGATCAAGTAAGTTTCTTCAAAGACAAGGTTCACACAACAAAGCCAACAAAATCGAATCGAAATCAACCTTCAGATCTGATATTTCTTGTCACATTATACACATTGATTAAAGAAGCTTTGAATAGCTGATCACGAAATCTATATCAAATCTAAATTAGTTTCAGGAAACCCTACAATACAATTGCAGTCACTTAATTACAATGTCGCTTCCCTGTAAGCTTCAAATATATGCAATCCGTACAGCATTGTTAACTCTTAAGCTCAACTTTTAGTTGTATGCATTAACAAAGTTCAATCACCCAGGACCCACTGTGCCACTGGGTTACTGCACGAACACAAACACACACTCGCATAAACGTATACACACACAATTGTAATTGCAAGTGTGTGTGTGTGGTGTGTGTGGGGTTGTTGCTAATGGAACACAATTCACAGGGCGGCTGCTGCTGCTGCAGATGGAGGCAGCATTTGTACTAACTCTCAACGTCTTCCGTCTCATTCTTTGTCTGCATGCAAGAACAACTAAAGCTACAACAACAACAAAATAGAGAGGCAGACAGCATAAACCATTGAACGCGAACAGCAGACAACACAAGTGAGAGAGACTAGCGTCGCAGTCGACGTTGACGTCAGCGTCGGTGTCAAAGTCCAAAGCTGCAAAAGTTTTTTGTGGGAGATCTGGAAAAGGGGGGAAAGAAGGGGAAGCGAGGGCGACAAAGCGTCGCAGTTAGTGCGCTGAGATATTCGCATAAATTTAAATTTGCGCGCAAACGGCGCCCACAATAAAAACAACAACATCAACGGAAAGCACATTAGTTTGTGGGGCTGTAAATGCGTTTTATGGGGTTGCTCAACTTTTGGATGCTGCCCGAGGGTTGTGTTTAACGCATGGAGGGGGGAGAATGAAAAAAGCACAACAGAAAGTAGTAAAAATCGCAGCAGACAGTCAAGAGTTTGAGCGAGAGAGAAAGCATCCCTGTGTGCCTACCGCCTACCATCTCGCTCGCTCTCACTGCGTTTGGGTATTTCAATTACAAAGCGCAACACAACAAAGTACACAAAAAATAAAACAAAATTACATCGTCTAGACGTGTAAGTAGATAAAAATATTCTCCAAAGCTCAAAAAGAAATTTCACAAAAATATGTAAAGGAAATTTGTGTGGAAAATTGAAAAATGTTGTTGCAATTCCAAGCAATCCAAAGGCATTTCTGATAAGGAAGTACGTAACTCGGGAAGGTATTGCTACATAATTTAACGGGCGTGTTGCGGATAAGATAAGCACGAAACTGGACAGGTCTTACAACAATAAACGATAGCATGTTGAAAATCAATTTGCAAGCAAATGCTTTATAGCGGGAAATGTTAAAAAATAAAGCAGCTGCTCAAAAGAGGAACAAAAAATAAACGAACTGCTCTTGAGTGTGTAAGAGAGAGAGGATAAAATTAATTTATATTCTATTTTTATAGGTAGATGGAAATAAAAATAATAAATATTTTTAATTTGTTGTTGATCTTTTCACTTTTTGTTTTGTTATTGATTTCACTTTTTTTCTTCATAAATATTTTATGCTTTTTTTTACACAAAGTGGTGCCGTCAATTCCGCAGCTGCTGAGCACTGTTGTTGCTTTTGTTGTTTGTGTATAACAGAAATAGAAATAAAAAACGGAAATTCACACTACTGATGCTGCTCTTGTTGTTGTTATTCTTGTTTTTGTTGTTGCTGGCACCTGTACACTGATGCCGACGTCAACGCTGACGTTTAGCAGCTGCTATTGTTTTGTTTGTGGCTCATTGAAAGTTTAATTCACACCTGCAGTTTGCATAAGCTTCACAACACAAAAACAACAACAATAACACACAATTTGTACAAATTTAGTGGAATTTCTTGAAGAAAAATCTGTTTGCAACAAAATGCGAGACCAAAAAAAAAAAAACAACAGCACAGAATGCGACGCCGACAGCAACGTTAACGTCGGCGTCGTCGTTGTCGTCGGCTTCAGAAGTTGTAAAACCGGATTTTCTTTTTGGGCGCTCTTTGTAGCTTTGTAGTTTTGTACTTGTTGTTGTTGCCTTTTGCACTTAGTATTCGATTCATATTGAAATGAAAAACCAATTTTTTGATTGGACACACAAGTTTTTAATTCGCTCTTTCTTCTCTGCCTCTTCTCCTTCTTATTATTTTCCTTCACATTCCATAGAACGCTGCCATTTGTTTACCCGCCGTAGCGGCGTCACTCTTTTTCCTCTTCTTCTCTCTCGCACTAATCGAATTCTCACTTACACTTGCCTGCAGCTGGCGATAATAATTTTCGCAAGTATTTGCGTGTTTGCTTTTCAGCATTGCTTATTTATGATTTACTAATAATTTATTTATGCACAAATACAAACGTACACAGGGGAAACACACACTGATACACGCACAACCGCATAACGTGAAAAACACACACAAATCTAATATATGTATGTATCAACTACGCGCCGACTATAATGAAATTTCGTCCGACTAACTTGTAAAGTTAGTTGAATTAATTTTAACAACAATTTGCCGTCAAAATGCGTTTGTATATGTATTAACCGTGGACCGCGTCCAACTCGTCCAACGGTTTTTTTTCGACTCACTTCGGTAACAATCGGATGAGAGAGACGAACACCAATGACAGTGATGAGCGATTCTCTTACTACTCTGTTACTTTTCACAAGTAACAAGTCACAGTTTCAAAGTAACGGTGACAGTCTTTTAAAACTACTGATTTACTCCAAAGACTTTAAACTGAAGGACTAATTCATTAAGACTTGATGAGCCAATATGACAAATTAAATTAAAATAATACCTATATTGTCATTTATTTATATTAAATTATTTCAAAGCCGCAGTCACTTCACAGTATTACTCATCTCTAGGCAAACGTGTGCATGTGTGAGTGTTTACCAGCTGCTTTGTTGCTGTTTTCAATGAAAATTTACTCTCACGCTCTCTCTCAGTTGAAACTGTGTAAGACTGTTAACTTAACAGATTAATGCTCAGCACATGTTAAGATTGTAAACAAAGCGTATTTTTAAAAGATATCTTTGTATTAACTGATCTGTCAAAAGTGATATATTGTAATTTAATTAATTAATTGAATAATTTGTCAATGCATATTTTTATACATATATTTTTAAATATTTTTAATGAAGAAACTTTACAGTTCAGTAAGGTGGCAACGCTGACAGCTGAGCGTGCAAACGTACAATCGTGAGAGAGAAATGTACAAGAGAGCGTGTGATACTGCATGTGAATAATGTGAATTTCACAATATAATAATAGCAGTTATGACTGCTATTGTTATTTAATTTATATTTAAATTTTATTACTTATATATTTATTTATGGAATTACAAGCCCGATAAATGAGTAACGGCTGTTTGGCTATGTAGGTCTAATTGCTCTCTGTTAATAACAGCTTAGAAAACTGTTAAGTTTATGTTGCTATCAAACGATCTTAGCTCTCACTCTCTCACATGCAATAACAAACACAAATTTTAAATTGAGCGGTGAAAATAGTAAATTATTTATAACAGATGCTTGGATACAAAGACAATAAATTAGCCAGCGGGAAATTATGAAACAAATTAAATCAGATGAGCGGAAATTAAGTTTGACTTTGTTAAAATTAACAGTTTTCTTTTTGGAAATTGATTAAATGTGTGACCTCCCATAACTTTCATTGAGATTGACTTTTACACACACACATACCAACTTTAATGAGACATTTAAATGCATTTTTATGGGGATATTAGAAATAATTGCCAATTTCGTACCACAAAATGATGAAACTAGTTTCTTTCCCAAAATCATTTTAGAAGCAATTATTTAGATTCCACTTAAAATGCGAATGCTTTGAAAGTAGCTCCCCAAACAGACCATAAACACACACACATATTTATGTTTGTGTGTGTATATGATTCTCAGGCCTATCAATGCCTTTTCCCCCTCACTCCCCAACTTCAACCCAGCCACCCACAGAATAGTTTGCCGTATTTCCCAAGCAAATGAAGCAATCAAAAATGAAATGTTGTTATTGTTGTTCTTGCTCCACTTCAAAAGTAATTTACCTTGTTTTTTACTGTTTGATTTTTCACAATAATAACCATAACAACAACAAGAACATCAGCTAAGAAAATCTTTTGGCATTTTCCAAAAACTAATCGCAAAAATTGGAATTCCATTATTGCTTGGGTTTTATTTTTAGGCCAACAAACAAAATACATACAAGCTCATTTTATTTTTGTTTTTAATTCACATATACATACATACAGTTGGAGTTCCATATATAGTATACATATAACACAGGAAACGGAAGCATCAACAACAAGCAGGGGGTGGTGGGGAGGGGACTTGTGTCCAGGAATTGTTTGGTCCGAAAAATGCCGGCAAACTTTAAAGCGCAAGCGTTATGAGAGAGAAAGACAGCGAGAGTGAGAGCATGCACAACAGTAACAGTTGTAGACTCACTGCAGTTTTAACAGCGCTGAGAAAGCAGTTTTATAGCATGCGATAAATTTATAGCAAAACAGTGGCTGCCAAACTGCATGGGACTTGAATATGAAACTGTGTATGTTGTTTTGAATTATTAATGAAAAATAAAACTTTAAATGAAGTAATTTCATATCTGTGATAAACAGGATTTAATATCTGTATATAATAAATTTCATATGTAAATAAATTGGGTGTAAAGGGATTTTTAATGTCAAACGAAATTTTGTATGAATAAATATTTGATTAATAATGAACACGAAAGTTGTTAAATAAATATGTTTGAGAAGTTAAGAGGTGATAAATTACAACAACACAGTGGCTACAAACTATTTGTGACCTAAATATAAAACTATGTACTTTTAAATGTAAAATGGAATGATTAAATAAAGAAATTCCTATTTGCGACAACTCGGAGTGACTTTACATTTATATTAATTAAGATATTGTCTACTGATCATGCTTTTGAATAAAAAGTTCAATTTAATTGTAACATTTTTTCAAAAGTTGTCCCTGATTTTTAATGTTAAATGCAATTTTGTATGAAGGAAGTTAATACATAAAATGAAACAAAAGCTTTTGAATATATTTAAGAAGTGAGTATTAAAGTAAGGTATAAAGGTTTTAAACAAGATAAATGTAACGATAGTACACTCTTAAATAAGCGGACATTTATTAGAACACCTATCTCCCCGTTTTCAGATGAAAAACTGCATTCCTATGTCAATTTCAACTTTTCCGTTCCCTTGGCAACTTCCCCATTAAGCTACCCAGCGCATTCCTGAAGAAAAAATTAACTTGGAAATCTTGACAAAGCGTCATCGTTCATTCGCACGGACATTGAAATATCTGTTGGATAGCAAATGACGCCTTCTAAATGCAAGTACTGCCAACTTAATTTATGTTTGGATTTGCAAGCAAAATGCAAAATGAGCAGTAACAACCTTGGCTAAGATAAGACAAAAGCAGCTGAAAGAAGATGCCGAGAAGCTGCTTTAATTTAACAGTTTGACAAATTGAATGTTTTTCGCATGAGAGAGGGAGAGAGGGGGAGAGAAAGAGAGAAAATAGAAAATGCAGCAGCCAGAACAATGGAAAAAGCTAGTTGTTCCTTGAACAAAAGATGTGGCCAAAGTTTGTTGTTACCTTGGCCAACAACAACAACAATAATGAAGACTATAATTGTTCATGGCGCAAAGCAAATTAACATTGAAGCATTTGAATATTTTGATTACTTCCGATTAAGGTGTCGATGTCGGATGCAGAGGGGGAGCTGGGCGTAAGAGGGGGCCACCCACAAGGTAAACAATATAAAACGTAGGTTCAACTATTAGAAATGCAGCGCACGCCTCAAGACGCTCATAAAGACCCATAGTGTCGGCTTTTGGGCCAAAAGCTAAATTAAAAACGGCGAAAGGCTGCAGTGAAGCATGCTCGACTATGTGAGACCCTATGCTTATGGAAAAAGCAACTTTAGCTGAAAACTAATTAATATTTTTGATATAGAAGATAGATTGCACATGGCTACTTATAATCATGAATGAAATAATTCTATGTGGTAGTGTCAGTGTGCCCTTCTCTTTTTATACCCTGTTTTAATTTGACGCAGTGAAAAATTGGTTGCTAAATATCTTCCGAGTTTATAGTTCGATTGAAATGAAAAATGCCAAAATTATAATACGCTTTGCAAGGGTCTAAATATATACTATACTATGCTGTTTTTAAAGTTGTTTTTTCTACAAACTCAATTGACCCTTTCTACTTTTTCAAGTACAGGGTCTTTAAACGGGCTAACAAATGAATCCATCGCCCAGCAACAAGACGTGCCATGGTCATAGTTACTCGATGCCCTCTGGTCAATCGGTCCCCCTATTCCATCATTCCCGATTTGTCCGATTTCTGACGTCTGAGACTCGACTATAAAAGCTACAACTGTTGGGGACTGTAAATCATATCAGTTTGTTATCCACAAGCAACAACAACCCCAAAAATAATCAAGATGTTCAAGTTTGTGAGTATCTCAAAGAAAAGTGTGATTTAATTAGCTCAAAGAACTAGTAGTTCCTTCGAGTTTGTGCCAGAAAAAATAAACGACGAGATTCAGCACATTTGGAACTTATTCGGCTAAGAACTTTATTTGATTCAATTAACTGAAAAGAACACTACGTAATTATCTAGTTCATTTTGAGTTTGTGCAAGGAACTGAAATCTTTTCAGTTGGTCAAATTATTGTGAAAAAGTTACTGACAAAAGCGAGTTGATTTAAAAGGATACACTCAAATTAACCAGCCCAAGAAATATTTCCAAAATTACTGTGAAAAAAGACTCAAAACTCCACTCTTGTTCTTCAAATCTGGAAAGAACATTCTTAAAAGAAGATAATTAAAGCAAAAGAATAGTACAAACACCCCAGATTAGTTAAATTCTAGCTAATAAATTAAAGTTCCTTCAAATCTAAAAAGCATTAGTAATTGGAACTAGATCAAAAGAACTAAATATGATAAGAATAATTCTGATAAAGTGATTAAAAGTTAAAACTAGTTCATAGACACTACTAAAGCTGAAAGTTCAGCTCTTTTTCGCAAGGACGAATTCAGTGAATCCAAAGAACTAGTTCCAATTTGGTTTCCTCTTTGTTTTCATATTCTTAAACGTTTCTCATTCTTTTTTTTTTTCCTTCGTTTGCAGTTCGCTTTGTGCCTTTTCGCCGTTGTCGCTCTGGCTGCCGCCAAGCCTCAATTTTTGACCACCTACAGTGCCGCCCCCTATGTGGCCACGCCCTATGCCGCAGCCGCCTACACTAGCGGTGTCTATGCCTCACCCTATGCGGCTGCCTACACAAGCGGTGTTTATGCTTCGCCCTACGCCTACAGCGCATATCCCTACAGCTCACTGTACCTGAGACGTTAAGGATTGATTGATTGAATGAAGCCCTTCAATTGGAGAGACTACTGTAACACTTGTTGACGAACTAATGAACCAATAATAAAAACGAACATAAAAAAAGAACATTTAAATTTTATTTGCTGTTATTTCGCTTTGAGATTTTAATTGACGCTGGCTTTTCTTCTTGTTGACTTTTCCAAATGCAAATGGGGAAAAGCCACTGTGCGGTTTTTCTTTAAAAGATTTACGATTTTGCAAGTTTTGTTGTTGTTGCGAATATTTGGTGCAATTTCCGTTCTCTGCCTTTCCGATGGCAAAAGCGGCAAAGAAAGGGGGTCTGTATATGAAGTGGGCGGATGTGGGCGTGGTCAGATGTCATCAGCATGCTCGTCGGCTTCTAAAATGTGCAAATTATGGCAACTAAGTTGCTTGATGTTGTCGCAAACACGCATAGAACGATGACAAAAATACGTACATACATCACACACATGTCACACACACACATCACTTACACACTCACACTCCCACAGAAGCATTCCCCTACAGAAGCAAGTAGAGCCTCAACATCAGTGATGATATTTGCATATTTTGTGTGGCATGCTTTCGGGCGCATTGTGCACAGTGGCATGAGAGCATATGAAAAATGCATACAAAACTGCATATATCAAAAACAAAACTATGTTGTTGAAAACTAGCAAAATTTGAGTTATGCGTATTCAAAAAGCAGTTTGTAACTTAATTCATTTTAAACTCGTTTCATTTCCAAGCAAAACTGCATTGTAGGTCACTCTGAGACAGTTAAAAATACCAACAAATTGTGCGTTAAATTTTTTGAGTAACTTTAAAAATTAAGCAGGAATTTATCAGTTGAATATTCTATACAAAAAATGTTAAATAAATTCTTTAAAACCACTTTAAGCCACTTTGTGGTCACATTTTGGTAAAATTGTAGAAGCAACAACTACTTTTTGGCTTAATTCCTAAGAAACTCAAGTCAAGAATTGTTTACACTTTAAAGAATTTAAAAAAATATACGACAAAAATATTTGTCTTTAACTCAAGTTAATCTTTGCCGTAACAAATATTTTAAATTCATTTTGTGTTTGTTTTGTAAATTAATAATCAAAGCGTCATAAGTCCTGAGTTTAAATGACGATGCAGTCGACTAGCACATACTCTTTGATAAATTGTATTTTAAGACAAACTTTCCATAATACAAAATAATCTTGTACTTGAACTTGACTTGAAATTAAATTGAGCTGATTATATATTAAGTAATGTTGTATTGTAGACATGTACATGTAGGTCCACATAACGTTTATATCTGCCAAACTATTCCTTTCTAAATATTTAAAGCTTTCTATGGAAATGTGCTAATTGTGACACTTCCATATTGTAAACCTAAATAGAAATGGTGGAAAAGTGCTTTTAGGGGCAAATAGTTGTATCAACCCAGTTGCCGTGTTAAAAGTTACCACTTAAAATCTTTTGTACAAGTAGCACCTTAATCTTTAAAAGAAGAAAAAAGAACAACAATGAAAAGTTTTTGACAACTTTTGTTTTACTTTTTAGCTGTGACGTAACCACAGTGTTGCTTAGTTTTTTGGCTTCTTATGGAAATACCACAACTTTGAAAAGAGACGAGATTACTTTAAGAAGAGTTTCCCACCCGAAAGCAACCTCAGATATTAGCCAATGCCAAGTGTAAATCTAATTTGTGCACCTCTGCAAAGTGGAAGTTAGGGAAGAGCCTACCGGTAAGCTGAAAGTGGGCGTCGTGATGATAAATACCAAATGTAGGTGTCACATTTGATATTTGCCAACGAGACGCACAGTGGCACCGAAAATTATTGACATGTCTGTGTAGGTGGCAAACCCAAAATGCCACACGACATGGCATACTTCCTGCGGCCTCAACAATCTCAACAAAGTCATGGGCATTCCTGGAAAACACTTTTCCATTCCTTAGATTCCTCTCCCCAGGGGAAGGCAAACATCTGTTTGTAGGGCTGTCAAGGGAGCCCTGACTGAGGCCCCATTATCAGCCTTGTTGTCGGCATCGTCAAGTATTTCGGAAATGTAGTCCATCAATGTCAAACTTACCTGCAAGAGAGAAAGAGAGAAAATGTATGAGCGTAAGAAAGTTGAATAAAGTCAAGTGTATAAAATATAAATATAATATGCTATGGTTAAAAGGATTACGAAACACATCTGCAGAGTAAATATAAACGTCACTTTTATATTTTAAAGAAAATTCCCACAATTTCGAACAGCATACTATACTTTCTTTGATATGAAAGATTACATTTCACAAACATAACAATCCTTATATCATTTAAAAACCTTGTTCTTTATCTTTTATTTTACCAAATCTTGCCTATAACTCTTTAGACTTTCTTTAATGAAAATTTTTCTTATAATAATTATTTGTTTAACAACGCATAAAACTTTTAAAAATATGGTTTAATTATCTGAACGCTCAGTTCTCAAAAATTCAGTACCTATGTTACTTTAAGAAGTATGGATGAATCTGCCACAATCATCCCTCCATCATTAACTCAATTCACTTTAAAATATCCCCATGCCCAAGTACAGACAAAATATTTTTTAAGACAACAACAAAGACTATCTATTATTAAAATAGCCTGGTCAAAATAAATTCCATAAAACACAGAAACGTCATTAGTTCATTATATTTATCAATTAAACAAAATCATATCGATTTTATTTACAAGGACCTGTGTGTATCTGCATTTGCTTTGTTTTTCTTATCTGTGTCAGGACACCTGCTATTTGTATAGTTTTCCAGCCATTCCACCACAATTTCAATTTGATTCAACTGGCATTATCTTTTGCAAATATGCGATATTTGTCATTTGCTTAGCTTGATTGCCAAACACAACAAAATGCCATAAATAAATACAAATCGAGTGCATGAAAGAGGATGTCCTCTTGCTCCTGTCTCGGTCTGTCTAGTTGATTGAAAGACAAACTGAAATCAGCATTTATTATTCTTATTTATGATGTATGTACTAATATGTACAAACACCTATGATGTATGTATATGTACATACATACACGCCTTTTACAAAATAACAATTGTTGTTTTTATCCTTTGTCAAGTCATTGTCAAAAAGTTCTTTAGCATTAGCCAAGATTTGACTTAAGATTGACAACTTTATTTAGGGTACAAAATATAAGAGACTTTAAATATATATTTCTTAAGTTGAAATAGAAGACAAATTCCGACAAATGAGGACTGTATTTAAGATAATAAAATAAAAAGCATGTGTTTGCCTATTTATATATAAAGCTTATTTATAAAATTAACAAAAGAAAAATTTCTTAAAAAAATAAACTAAATCTGTACAATATAAAATCAATTTATGGATGACAACCAAATTTAAAATGTTCTTTTATACTAATTTGGGCATGGTTTTTATCTTAAAAAGACTTTACAATTTAAATTCACTTTTTTTAAAAGATTTTATTTCCTATAGCTTTAGCGTGAATAACTAAAAATTTCTTTAGCTAAAAATAATCCGACATCTTTTAATTTTGCTAAACCGGAATATGAATTCGTTTCTGGATTAAAAGTAAAACATAGAAGTGAATGACTTGACTTAATAAATGTCAAAACCAATTTATAAATATCTATAGATTATTGCCAGTCATGACTAATACAATAATTGCCAACTAATTTTAGTTAGAGCTGTAAATTCCTCTCCTTAAACTCGTAAGCCATTTTAGTCATAAATTTTACATGAACCTTGCTTTTAACTTGAAGCTTGTGCCATAAATTAAAGTAAGACTGAAGATAAGAGGACAACGAAGAAAGAGATAACGAGATTTTTCTAATAGACACTATTAATCAGCTGCATTAAATTATTGCAATTATCAAATTTCGCTTGATTAATGATTGCTAAATGCTGCCAAAAATCTAATTAATTGCCTGGGCCATTCAACAGGACCTTTCTGAAGAGAAATCCCTTGAAAGACGCTGAAGCTCCTTGGCCTGTGTAGTGTCAATTCAGTGGGGCCAATCTCGATGCTCTGAACAACACTCAGCTGATTAAACTCAACAAGTGAGTGAGTGTGGGTAGGAGGGTCCTTTGCAGGACGAGAACCACTTCAAAAGGATTCAATTTCATAAGGCACTCTGTGAAGGCGACGACGATAAAAACACATTTAACCCGTTGTCATGGACTTCGCACAGCGCACTTTGGCCGTCATTTATTTAAAGCCGTTCCCAACATTGTTGTTGGCCGTGTGGGCGTGAGGGGCGTGGCAATTATTTGGGTGAAGGGGGGAGGGGAAATGAGTCTACACATTAAAAATTCATTGCTTAATTCAACGATGAGCTGCAAAAAGGCCGCTGCTGCACAACAATGTAATGAAGGGGAGATGGAAAATGGCAAAGTTGTAATGAAAATGGCGTCCGACCTCTGTTAAAAATGCACAGCAACAATTTCCGTTTCCGTTCGTCCAACGACCGTTTATTCGTCTGCTTCTTCTTTTTCAGCCTCAATTGATGTCGACGTTTGAGCAACATGAGGCAAGCGAGAGGATGTTGCAAAATTCGTACTGATAAATGTTTGGCCTATTAACGACACAAATCAAGGTGATGACGAGCTGAATGCGGCTTCTTTCACGACTTCCCCTTCAGTTCCCTTTCTTTTCAAGAGCACAATTCAATTGCCAATTCACACGCACAAACTCTCAAGTCTCTGGCGATAAATTGAAACGCAAACAATCTCCTCTGATAAGGCAATACTCTTTTTTTTTTCTCTTCTCCTTTTTTTTTCTTTCGTTTTGCTGCCTTTCACAGCGCTCAACGTGGCGTATAATCGATTTTTATATCACATAAAAATTATTCAGCCGCCGCGTTTGCCATCAACTCGCGTCTCGCAAACGTTTCACATTTAACTAACTGACGAAAATCAATTGCAAAGCCTGTCAGCAATAAGTTTTTTATTTTTTTGCTTTTTTCTCGTTCTTTCTTTTTGTTTTCTTATTTAAAATATTTTTAGTGTCGACGTGTGGTCAACGCACGCAAAGAGGCCGCGAAGGTCAGAGTAGCATAGTCAAAGCATAAGAACGTTTAAATCAATAGACACATTTGGAATTTGGAATGTGCAAGACAGAAAATGTGTGAAAATCAAGGAAAATAATAGAGCATATATGAATGTAGGAAAATGGAACTGTTGACACATGTAAATAAGATACAGGTGTGACACAGTAAGACGATCTTTTGATTGGGGTATGATGCTGTCAACTCTGAATTAAATGATAAACCTAAAGTTAAAAAGTTCATATTTTTTCATTTAACAAGTTTTGTAATCTATACATGTACAGATATTAAACTCTTTGTCCTAACTGACTGACTGACTGTAGACGAAACGGGAAGAGCTGCGGGACTGCGATATTTACACAACATAGCTGAGATAAAATTATTTACGTATAATATAATATAAGTATGTGTATTGTTATACAATAATATAATATATACGTGTTATAATATTCTTTTGGATAGAGCAGTGCTTGTATTTTTTATGAATGGTGCAAGTGTATTACTATAAAAGAAGATTTAATTGATTCTTGATTGATTCATTGATTCTTGTGTTTTCTAATTTAGAATCCAAGCAAAATAATGCATAAGTACATGTGTTAGGTGTAGATTGTTATATTTAGTTGTTGTATCGTGTGCTTTTGTTAACTTGTTGATTAATTGTCGATTTAATCGACTTCCTTCTGCTCTCCGGGAGATTTCAATATCATTTCATTACGCTCCCTCTTGAAATCTAAAAGCTTCTTCAAATTGATTTCGCATTTCTTTGCCAAATTCTTTTTTTATTTTAAGCTCGGCTTCTTGGCTGCTTCTTGAAGCGCTCATTAAAATAATCCTACAATATGTATATAAGACGAGTTCATCTGCAGGTTACTTTTTAATACTCACATTATTTTCATAAGTATTTGCATAAGTACATGTGTAAAGTGTAAATTGTTATATTTAGTTGTTGTATCTTGTGCTTTTGCTAAATTGTTGATTAATTATCGATTTAGTCGACTTCATCCTTCGCTTCGGGAGATTTCAATATCATTTCATTACGCTTCTTCTTGAAATCCGACAGCTTTTTTAATTCGATATTGAATTTCTTTGCCATATACTTTATTTCTTTTTCAATCTCGGCGATCGAACCATTTTCTAGTTGGGCTTGGAGTTCACCGGCTTTTTGGGCTGGCTTCTTTAAGCGCTCATTAAAATCATCCTACAATATGTATATAAGTCGGGTTCATCTGCAGGTTACTTTTTAATACTCACATTATTTTCCATTTTGTTTGTTTTCTTGCAGAATAAAGTAGTAAAAAGAATTCCTTACGAATTTGATTCGTTTTCAACTTTCAGTAGAAATGACTCAATTTATTTCCTATTGACTTTTGTCATGCTGTGTGACAAGTAGTGTTAATGAGTGTTAACAACGCTCCTACTTTCACATCAAATTCAACTCTGTGATACCGATAGTTGAAGGCTTAAAAACTATCGAAACATTTGTATTAAGTTTAATTGTTGTCGTGAGTGTGTTATTATTGACACTAAGCATCATCCAAAATACAACTCTTTATTGATACAGGTGTCGTGTTTTCAATAATTTAATACGCCAAAAAGTAGCTGATATTTTATTTAGCTAAATATTAGTAGATTGGTAGGTTTTTAAGTAATAATAAAGAAAAACTATTGCAATTAATTTATATATATACCTGATATTTAGCTATATCATTAAATTTTAGGCATGCTTTTTTGTGTACGTAGCAAGATCTCATTCCTAAAATCATATACAATTCTCTGCTGAAAGTTAGAGTATTAATTATAATACTCAGTTTATATTCATAGCCTAACATAATAATTGATTTTAAAACAAATTTCCAAACAAACTTACATAATAACCCTTCATAATGATCCTTTATCATATCATAAATTCGAGTTTGAAATGTAAAACTTTTTTACACAGCAAATTAAAAATTTAGATTATAAGAAGCCGTATCATTAAGTGAATATTGAAGATGATCTGTTATCTACACCTCAAACCCAGCCCAGACCACTTACTTTATACATATAAAGGTTCAGAATATAAGAAAGTCGATATAGTTTTGAAAATGTCTATAAATAATAATATAACTATAATTTTAATAGTTTTTAAAAATCAAACAATTTTTATATAAAGAAAGGAAAAATTAAAAAAATTAAGAAAACAAAATTATTTTGTTGTATTATGTTGAACCAACATTAATCATTTTGCTATACTGTTCGAGTCCCCAAAACGAATCTTTTCAAATATTGATAGATCAATTTATGTCCTGCTTAATAATTCTTCTTATTTACATAATTTAAACTTATTTACAAACATTAAACTAGCTTATCTTTGGCTTCACTTTGTGTTGATTGCTTCATAATATTACTAATAAGTTAATACTAATAACTATTTAAATCATTTATTTAAATTGATAAAAGTGCAATATGTAATTAACCCTAGGTCTTGCTTAATTATATGGTAAACAACTTCGGACGATTAATCTTGAAGTTAACAAAACAAGCAGGTTAGTCGTATCAATTAACAATCGCAATCAATTGTTATTGTTTTTATAACAAGTCCATTGCAAATAATGTTGAAGTTGAGATTAAATCGCTCGTTATCAAAATTTCCCAAGCTGTGTAAATTCTTTAGTAGTAAAGATAAGTAATCCCTACAAGTGGTCACTAAAAGGCTTTGACAATTTCAATTAATCCGACAATTTCTGTTTTACATACAACGTATTCAACTAACGAGATATTTTATCCGATCCATTGTAAGTTGGCAAACTATAGCAAGTTAATTCACTTAATTATAGTAAAAACTGGTAAATAAATGCAAGTGAGAGGTGGCTGTAATAATAAAGCCGCCAACAAAGCTACCAATTGCATGACATGACAGCTCAATGGGAATAGGGAAATGGAGAGGGCAAATAGAACAGGAGGCGGACAACGTGGCGTATAAGTAACCGCTTTTATTGTCATTTGCCGCGCCACTCAATAAGCGACAAGAGGAGGGAGCGAAGGAGTGAGAGAGGAGTAGCAGAGGGAGCATGTTTCCCTGATTCTTCTACATCCCTGGTCAGTGAAATGTCGGTTACATGCACAGAACGACCTCATCAAGCTCAAGTGACTCTGAGGGGGAAGAAAATGAAGGCTCTTTGAATGCAATTATGTGCAGCACATGAGCAGCATGCTGATGACGCTGATAAAGAGAGAGAGACAGAGAAGGAGAGACAGTGAGAGAGGGGGTGAGCGGGTGTGGATAGCAGAACAGGTAAGTAGGCCAACGTAAATAAGTAAAAAGACAGTAAGAACTTGGTCATTATAGAAAAACGATGATCTCAATGCAATTTCTGATTGAACATTAAATTTTTAAAGCAAAATGTTTTAGCTGTCAATTATTATTGTTGCTGTTGTTGTTGTTGTTGATGTTATTATTGTTGCTGCCAGGATGTTAGCACACACATAAAGGTCCTTAAGGTTCAAGGACTCGACATTTGAATTGGGCTTCCCAGTGTGTGCAAATAAAGATTATCTTTCCCTGTGCGCTGCGCATTTTTATGGTAATTCGCCTTGTTGCCACTGACAAGCCACAACAACGAGACACGCACACACAGTAACACACACACACACACTGTCAGACACCGCACACCCAAAGCTTAAGGAAAGCCAAGGCAAAAGTGAATTGGCACTTGAGTATGTTGGCTAAAAGAAGTTGCAGGCATGGGCAAGATGATGGCCTAATTCAATGCCAGATCACGGAACAAATGAAATTCCCTACCTCCCTCCCCACCCTACTTTCTCCTTCCCCAATCTCTCACACATAGACACACACAAACACACTTACAAAAGCTGACACAGAACTAAATTGGCTTTTACACAGAATGCAACTTAATCTAGTCTATAAGCGCATTTCCCCCAAAATAATTTAACAAGCTATTAGTTACATTTTGGCACAAGTTTTGCAGCTTTAAACAGTTTGTTAAGATTGGTCTTCAAGTGATTTGATATTCAGAGTGTGATATACAGATTACAAAACTTGGAACAAAACTTTGTCGTAGGAAAATTATGATAACAATAAGTTGCCATACGATAGCTTCCATCAGAGGATTTTAGTATTTAGACAACTTTTAGATGGAACTAAAAGATGCAATTGGCTAATTTTCTCAAAACCGTAACTTCCATGTCTGAACTATAGTTATAGAAACGAAGGTAAAGGATCACTTCCTTTTATTTGATAATTCAGATTGATTTGAGGGACGACAAATAATCGCTAAAATGTTGTGTATCTAGAAGCCTTGTACGGTTTTCACTTTTGAGTTTCTCCCATTTAATAAAATATATTCTCTAACGTTAAAAATTATCGTATTTACTTTACCGGATTTCAATTCATCAGTTCAAAGTAAATGAATCCGTTAAATTTTACGGAAATTAAATTAGACAAGGTAAAAGAAAATCACTTCCTTCAAACTTGCCAAAGTTAAAAACTGGAACGGGTATAAATATAACAAAATTTCTGTCACATCAGAGAAGCCAGTAAAACGTTCACAAAAAAGCACAAGGAGCAGTACAAACTTAAATCAGAGTTAGAAGATATTTCCTTTTGCTGATTTTCGGTTTTTTAAAATCTCATATTATATAAATTTAATTCATTTTATAAATTTGCGCCATATGTGAGAAGGAAGTAAATTGTTTACGAGCACAACAAAAAGTACAATTTAGTAGAGGCATAAAAGTTTGTCATTTTAAATAAACAAATAAATCGATGGGATAGTTCTACAATTTCGAGTTGCGGATAAATTTGAATATTCTTATGTCTGTAATATAAGAAAGCCAGTGAAACATTTACAATTAAATGTAAATAAAAACGAGGTATAAACATAAATTCGTTCAATTTGAAATATAATAGTACAGTGAAACCTCTCTTGGGCGGACACTCATGGTCGCCCAATTTGTGTCCGCTCAAGGGGAGTGTCCGCCTATAGGAATATTTTTTTTACTACTGCGTCTTAAAAAAATAATTATTTTTGGTTTGTCGAGCGTTCTTTAATTTCTTCTCTAATACGCAGGACTGCAAATGGCTTTCCAAATGTTATACTTATTCAAACGCTTTATAGTCATTTTGAACTCATATTTTTAATTTTTTAATTGTGGTCATCACCTTATCATTCGAATTTATTGGGTCAGGATAATAGTCAGGCTCTTCCAGTTCTTCTTCGGATTCCGAATTATCATTGTTTCCGCCCACTTCTAATTTTTAATGACAAAACTAGCTCGTTTTTAAGAAATTCGTGTCCCGCCAAAAGAGGTTTTCGTTCGTTTTTGTCCTTTTTTTAGTGTCCGCGTCCGCTCAAGAGAGTGTCCGCTCAATAGAGGCAAAATTGGTCTGAAAACCCCACCAAAACCAACGTCCCCGAAAAAGTGTCCGCCCAAGGGGGTGTCCGCCTATTAGAGGTGTCCGCTAAGGGAGTTTTCACTGTATATTAAAGTTTTATTCGGCATTAATTAATTGATAGGTTATTTATACAGTTTATGTGAACCGTTTATGAATACAGCACAAAAAATAAATGAAATTAAAATTCCCTAAAAACTAAATTATTTCCAATTGAAAATAGTATATTTATTTCATAGTAAAATGATAAACGTTCTCAAGAGAAAGAAGCAAGAGAAGCTTCATATTTATATTCCTTCTCAATTAATCACATATGAGAACTCTTTTAAGCGGCTTTTCCTATTGACTTATTACGAATATTTAAGTTAATTCAATATGTTATTCACTTGCTCGCAAAAGAAAGGACTCTTGAATTAGATTACAAAAAGATGCTCGACTTGTAGCTAATGCAAAAGCAAAGTTAAGAAGCCGATTATGTGTATCTACGACAACTTTGGCTATTTGGCTTAAACAGCGGCTCATTTAATTCCGTTTACACACACAACACCCACACACATAATAAAGACACACACAGACACAACACCCACATAAACATACGGAGAAAGATAGAAGACATTCGCTAATGACGTCAACGTTTAGCGCATAGAGTTCAATCAATAGGCTCGAAAACAAAGTCCAACTTATGTGAATAGAAATTTTTGGCACAAGTTGCAAATTAAATTTACATTTGATGCACGTAACACGGTGGAAGAGGCAAGGAAAATCCCCTCCCCCTCCCCTTTCAAACCCCTTAATTGCGCTGCCAACAAGCGAGAAAAAGAGATGCTGCAGTCGGCCCCTGGTCGTAGTCTGGATAGATGCCAAGTCGAGCCAATTATGTGGCATGAAAGGAGGCAGGCATGAGGCAACTGTCAGTGAAAACGTGCGGCAGCTGCAAGGACGAAATCAATACGCGAAACATTAACTCGAGACTCGCTAAAGACACGCCATGGACTCATTAGCTTGTGGCAGCTACACACACACACACCCAACTCTCTCTCTTACTCACTCTATGTCTCCTTTTTAAGATGCTGCCACACACACATGCCAGCATGATTACGAGTGTGGCATCAAAGTTCTTTGCCTCCATTGTTGCTCAGTTTGTCATAAATGGCGCCATATTGACAGCAAAAAATAAGAGAGAAAAAAATCCCAAAATGAAATCAGCGACATGAAGATCGACTTGGGAATGACCTTAAGAAAACAACACAAATGTGGCATGCCCCAACAATAAGATTTCTTATTAGTTTGCAGATCCTATGTCAGAAAAAGCTTAACAATATGATATGCTTATTATTCCTGCGATTGCCATGTTGTTTATGTTGTAATGTTAATTTTGTACATGACTCCCCATTGTCATTTATTTATATAAAATATTTTATTACATTTCATTTGAAGTCTCGAAACTTTCTACTTTGTTCAAATCAAGACTGCACATGGGATTATAACCAAACCTAATCAAACCTTCGGTTACGGGTTTTTAGTACACGAAACGGACACGTTTCTTAAACTAAATGTTCGGTCTCTTTAGATTTTTTTCTATCTTCTATATATTTAGTATATTTTTCATTTTTTTATTGTAATTAAACATTATACTTTCATTATTAACACAAATTATTAAATAAAACTACATAATAAATTAATTAATACATAAACTAAAAAATATATTTTTCTTTTTATGAAACTAATTCATAGCTTAAATCAAGAAGGAATGAGAGCAACTGAGAAAATAGAATTAGTTTTGTTATGAATTTGTGTTAAATAATATTATTGTTTACGTCTTTCATTATCATTTAATTGGTTCTTAAATATTTCTATTTATATTGTAGCCTCGATTTATTATTTTATATGCTTCTATGAGTCCTCTATTGACAGCGTAAAATTTTTGATTTCCAAAACGCAATCTTTTTAATTGTATCTAAATATTATTCATGATTAAGTCGTCAAGTGTGATAATCTTGCTCTTAGTTAACTAAGTTTTTCTTTTAAAAACGAAGAATAGAAGAAGCAGATAAACAAGTTGTTGTTGTTGATTTTCTCATGACAAAGACATCAACTTTGTCACTTTGTCTTGATAAAGTTAAACTTTATTGAAGGGCAATCTAATGATTAATAGTCAACAAACAATGTGACGACAACAAGCGATAAACAGGCAACCATATAATATGTAGAACGAGATCATAAAAAAATCTGGTAGACAATAAAAGAAAAGATTAGAAATCACGTCGTTTAAAGGATGGATTTCCAATGGAACAAACTTTAAGGTTAAAGAAAATTCCTGTCCAGCCAATCAGGTTTTGCTCAAGGAAAATTGCTTCAGTTTAAAAAAAGTTTAAATTAAGAAATTAGACAATATATAAATATACTAAACAGGTCATGTAGTTAATAAAAAGTAAAACATTTATAAATGTTTACATTAGACTTTAATAAAACAAACTTTTCTAATAAAACCTGTTGTTTCCTACAGGGTATATACTATTAATAGTCGAGCTAACTGATGAAATTCAGCGCGATCTATTAATCTTATTGGCACAATAAAAATATGTATACCTCCTATTTTATCTCCGTGATTAATTTACTTTAATTAATGTATTTTCAATGATGACAGCATACTTCATCATCATACAAGATTTGTATTAATAAGTAGTTAACTTAACAAACTAGATTCAGTGGGATCCATTGATTTTATTGGTAACATAATAATCTTTTTACCTTTTATATATTTTTCTTAATGATAAATGTGCTCTTAATAAATGACAACATACCACAACATCATAATAGTTACAGGGTATACTAGGGCGCCCCCTTTAAAATTACCAACTCAACAACCTCGTCAAGATGACAACTGTAATAAAAATGTTAAAGCAAATGGAAGCGAGAAAATTAAAGGATATTAAATGTCGATATGGACTTGGATCGAGCTGTACTCGGATTTTTTCTGGTGTCACTGTAAGTGTAATTTAATTAAACGCTCCCACACACATACATAAAAGAAATAATGAGAGAAACAAAAAATCAGATTCGCTAGACGGCGCCAAGGGACAGATGCGAATGAGAATGTGAATGTAAATGTAAATGAAAGGACAAAGGACATTTTCAGCGACGCTTAATGAGTTGTTTGGTGTCAAGCGAGGGAACGGAAGGGAATGAGCATGAAAACGAGAACGTCTGACTCAAATGCATTTTTATGTTCAACTTTATGTCTTCAGTGTGCAAAACTCTCAGAGTGTAATTGCCCGTCTAAAGTACTTGCTAAATTTACATAGCACCCATTCCAAATGGTTAAACTCACTCTCGGCATCGCGAAAAGAGGTTATGAGTTATAAATAAATAGTTAATGCTCACACCAAATTAGCATATATAGAGACAACTAACGAAACGTTTTTGCCAATTCGCTAAGGCAAAAATTAAACTTTATATTAGCATAAGCATTTAATGCTTCCGAGATAAGAGAACTGAAAAGGAAATTAAACTAAATATTGCAACGGATTTCGGGAATAGAAATTAGAAATTATTAAAGGATAAAGCTTAGCGACTTATATAGAAGTTCTACCTCTGCGTTTATAGCATACGACAATAAATTTATGAGAGTTCTCAGACCTTAGAAAATCAACCAAACTTTTAGAAAGCTCATATGAATTCCAAAGCCTAGGTCAAGGTTTACAGTCAGCAGAAAGTTAAATAAGTCTTAAGATAAACGAATGACCAATCAACATAGTAATTAATTTTTACTTTGTAAATTAAGTCAAATTTTTTTCAATAATCAGTTTTATTATATTTGATAGATATCTGTGAATTTGACACAAGTTTCTATACGTTTTACGTCAAAGTATCGCCAATATAGTTAGTAATCACCTTGTACAGATATTGTTAAAATTGTCCTTAATTATTCAAATCGAAATTTTCAATGTTTTTTCAAATTTAAAACCGTTTATAGTTTATGCATTGAGTAGGAAATGAACTGCTTTGGTATTTTCTTTCAAATTTCAAATAAAGGGTCAGACTCTTCCCTATTTATATTTTATCAAATAGTTTGTTTTTTATCATATAGTTGTAATTGCTTCTTTAAGGCGTTTATTGTTTTAAGTCAGGGAACAGACTGTGAAAGGTTAGCTCTGCCTTAATACTATCCTGTTTTATTATTATTATTAATTATAAGATTGGCTTAACCAGTCGACTCTGCAATTTAAAGAGAATTGCTCCCTAAAGTTTGCTGAAGGATATCTCTGCACTTCTAGTTTATCCAAAATAATACTGGCCTAATCATTTAACTCTACAATTAAAGGAGAATAACTCTCTAAAGACCTCAAATTATCGTATCATTTCAGTATAAATAATATTTCCTGTTCGAAAGCGGAATAAAGTCTAATGAGGGATATCTCTTTCCTTCTAGTAACAAGTTAACTCTGCAATTTAAAGGGAAATCGCTCTGAACATCTCAATATCGTATAATATCATATTAAATTATGTTTGTTTTATTCGGTTAAGCAGCTAAATCAGCTATTTAAACAACCTCTTTCTAGAACATACATTTTTCTGTAGAAAGACTGAGTTATCCACAAATCTAAATTACAATTAATATATCAAATCATAATATCAGATATCATATCCGTCATACTATCTCATATTTTAATCCTTCATCATTTGAAGAACTGATTGTGAGCCCAACCGCATACCACGCGAATTGCGACAGGTAATTATGACCTTAATCCCCTTCTTGCCCTATTTTTGGGGTTTTTCCTTCCTTTTGACACTCACCCCGGTACATGGGAAACTCGCCATCGCTGTGACTGTGACACAGCATAATTGGAGAGCGGCAACGGGAGGCGGCAACCATGATGCCCGTTTTATGGTGTCCGGCGACGCTGAGCTGAGTGGATGCCACATGGTTGGATGACGTGGATGAGGTGCTGGATGTGGCAACATTAGCAGCCAGTTGATTTGATGTCTTTTGTTGCAAGGTAGCAACAGTAACTGATCCTCCACCAGCACTTGCAACCGCTGTGCCTGTGGCAGGTGTCATGGTGGCACAAACGGAATAGGAACGTGCCACATGACTCAAAGTGCGACGTCGAATGGTGGCTGCTGCTGTTGCAGCAGTTGTTGTCACAGTCGCTGCATTGGAATTGCGATAATGATGTTGCGGCGTGGAATATTGACAATGTTGCAGTTGCTGTTGTTGTTGCTGCTGCTGCTGTTGTTGTTGCAACTGCTGATAGATGGGCGCGCCGCCTAGCGACAAATGATGTTGCAACGGTGGATGCGGATGTGAATGAGGATGTGTTGCATATTGCTTGAAAGTTGGCGGATGTTGTTGCAACTGTTGTTGCTGCTGCTGTTGTTGCTGCTGTTGCTGTTGTTGCTGGAATGGCGGATGTGAGTGTTGGTGCTGCAGCTGGCGTTGTTGCTGCTGTTGCACCGCGGCCCTTTGAAATTGCTGCTGCAACTGTTGCAACAAATCATGCTGCAGTTGCTCATTGGACTTGGCGGCAACATTATCGCTGGCATTTAACTGATTCGGAGTCTGCTTTTGCTTCTCCCAGGGTCCGTTGTTGTCCCCGCTGTAATCCAGTTTGAAAACGTTCTCAGGACACTCGATTAAAGACGACGACGACTTCAACTCATCTAGTATTCCGTATGTGCGAGAGTGGAGCGTGTGCTTTAATTAAGGCGCCGCACGTCGCCAGCCAAATGGGGCAACATTAAAACGGGGCCCAAAACAGCTGATGCACTTTTGGCCAAAAATTGTCACTTATTTATGGCCCCAGCCTTGTACTTGTGTATGTTGTGTGTATGTCGGTCACACACAACAACATACACAACAGGACCTACTTGCAAAACACACGCGAGCCAAACACACAGTCTCTCTCACACACACACACATACACTCTCAGTGAGGTTATCAAGGAGACAAACGCGTTTTATTAACGACAACCGAAAACTCGACCAGATACGTTGGGCTTAAGTACAACGACTGATTGTACGAAGCTTTGTTATCCTGTGAAAAAGCTGCTGCTGTCTCCGTGGCAAAAAGCGCAACTTTCACATTCAGTGAGAGAGAGAGCGAGAGAGAGTGAGAGAGAAAGCGACCAAAAGAGAGCGGGTTCTCGGGAAGCTGCATAAACTGGACCAGGTTCTGTGGCCATGGTTTAGGCTACCCTCTAGAGAGTTGACTGCTGACTGTGTGTGTGTGTTTGTGTGTAGGTGGTTGGGGGTGGGGGGTGGCGCCACAACGTTACTTCTGTTTATAAAAGTTCTTTAGCATGCAGCGAACGTATGTTTTGCCAACTCTTTTACTTTGTTTACCGTAAAAGCGTACAAGAAAATAAAGTAAAACAACCGACAACCGACAAACGATAGCTATGAAAAGTGTGTGTGGCATAGTTAGCAGAGGCATGCCACAGTGGGGCAAAAGTTTAGACAGCAAATTCATAATTAAGATTAAATGTTCTGTTATATTCCACAAGTTTACAAATTATTTAAGCCAAGCAGCCAATGCTTTTAAATTAACATATATTTGTTTAGAGATTTTATAAAATATTAAATGTTATTAAGTAATTTATAACTTCTAACTTGTAAATGGAACAGGCATGAAATAAATGTTAAATGGATTTATTTATTAAAACGTTTTTTTAAATTTGAAATAAAGTTAGGGGTTATTTTCTCAAAAATAAGTCATAATACATTTTTCTAACATTTAAGGAGTTCCGACAATTATTTACGTAGCTTATAAAAAGAATTAGCATCAACATCTGTAGTGTTTTGAGTATTACATTTTTTTATAAAACCAGGTTTACGAAAAAAATAAATAAAAGGAATACGAAGATTTATCATCCAATTCCTCGGAAAAGAGTCCCGATTTGACGTGTCTTGAAAATTAGGACAGAAAAAAGTCAGATCTGACGAGAAAGTGTTCAGATTAGACGGAAACCAACAAATCACACTTGAACACAAAAACGCTAAATTTGGGAAAGAAAAAAATTTCGGGAAATAACTAGATTTTAACGGAAACAAAGCAAGATTTGGCAGGAAAGTGTCCAGACTTGACGGAAACATAATAAATCACATTAAGACGGAAGTTTCGAATTGGCAGAAAAAGGCTAGAAAAGCGGAAAAGCTAACTTTGGCGGATCGGGAAAGTGTGCAGAATTGACATGAAAAAACATATCACATTTGCGAAATGAAATGATCAACAACAATAAACTGCAACTGGTTAAATGTACTGGAAATATCTAGAAATTCCAATAGCAATGCGATAAGATAACAATTTTGATAAGTGATTAGTCATTTGACCTAAAAGTAAATGATAAAGATTAAAGTAAATTGAATTCAGATGCAATATTTCAATTTCAGACCACAGTGCAAGTCCTTGATGGTGCATTCACAGTGCACCCAATGCGACCCACTGACTGTTGGCCACCAGAAAAGGCATTGAGGCATAAAACATAACATTCTGATGCCTGGGTTCATTCACCCAACCCAAAGACAGCGAGGAGCCTCCGATTTGAGTTAAAAAACCCAGCCACAGTCGGACCGAAAAACAGCTGCTCCTGGGGAAAGGACCCGAAACGGATTTCAAGAGCAGCTGCAAAGCTCTTGAAAAGCTTTTTTTGTGACGAGAGAAGATGCACAGACAGCAACAAAATTACAATACAAAACTTAAAACAGATGAGAGAAGCGATGCGAAAAGAGAAGAGAGGGAGAGGGAATAACTAAATTGCGAGGGAAGAAGTCGCGTTTGATTTTTTAATACGAACAGCCGAAGTTGTGCTCGTAATTTATTTATGTATTTGTCACTGGGTCTTTTGATAAAGTTGTTGCAAGATAATTTCGATGGTTCCCGCAGGACCAAAAAAAAGTAAAGAGGAGAAACTAGGTAGGGATGTGGTGTAGAAGCTACCCCCTTGATAACGCTGGTCGATATCATAATACAAACATGGAACAGGCGCCCAGCAATGCTGAACAAGCGGCAGTCAGCATCAAATTGTGTGGCAAGCATTTCAGAGCATTAAGTGGGCCAAGAGGATGTGGGAAGGAGACTCCCTTTGGGAGGGAAGCTGCCACTGTTTGCGTGGGTTGTTGATTTTGCGTGCGCATAAAAAAATGGAAAACTCAATAAAGTGCTGGCGCAACGTGTAGGTTCCGTTGCTTGTTTCTAATTCTGCAGTGCTGTGTTTAAGGGTCGGTTGCTTTAGGGGCGTTCCCAGTTATTGAAAATGCAAGTGGACCAACTCTACTTACCATAGATATCGCGATCATGGAGATAACTGCTGGCGCTGCTCTTAATGCTAATGCAGTCCAATGGTGTTGGCTCAAAGATGTTATACGAATCACAGGACTCCGCGCCGGGTGTTGGTGGTGCCTCCACTGTATACATACAAAGAGAGAGGGAGAGATAGAAAGAGAAGATGACAAAGGCCAAAAGAAGTTCGCCCACTTGCAACCCGAGTATTTCCAGTATAAAAACAATTTCTTCGTGCTTATACTTAAGTCTAAAGTTAGTTTATTTCTACATAAATTTATTAACTAAGACTCATTGAATGTTTGATTCTTCTAACAATTCTATATCTATTTTTTCCTCTTAAGCTCCTTAAACCTCTTAAACTCCTTGCGGTAGTAACTAAGCTGTGTATTAACATTCGCCACAATATTCAATTGATTTTTACTTAAATGTTTAAAGATCTCTTCAAAGATTCCATAGGGCAGCCTTAAAAGCGAGGGATATAAATTTACGTTCAGTGCTAACATCTGCTGAGCACGCATTGGCTGAAAGAGTTTTTCTTTTAACTGCAATGAGAGCTCATCGAGTTTGCTGAAACGCCTGAAAAGCGGCTTTAGTTGTACGTTGAGCACATAGCGTCCAATGGAAAGGCAAACGCTGTGTCCTGGTTCCTTGGAAGGCGGTGCTGGGCTCAGTGTGATCATCAGTAGATCTCCTAGCACGACGGCCATAAAATGAGATTGCAACATGGCTGCAGTTGGCTCTTCCTGTATGGTAAATTCATCGTGCAGTGTACGTAGAACCATACGAAATGGTGCATCCTCAATTTTTCTGATAGTTGGAGGCACATTCTGGCTAAGCAGACGTACATTGTAGATATGAAAGCAGCCAACTGCCGGCACGGGCTTCAGTTGATCACGCTTCTCCACATACGTGTTGTCCTCCACAAATCCGCTCTCGAGTGCCACCAAATAGATCAAGAGCATTAGGAGCTCAACGGAGGAGACCTTGTTATCATTATGCTGGCTCAGCATCTGACGGAGATGCAATGGCACCGCATCCGGTGAGGCATATTCAAGGCATAGTGGTTCATCCTTCTTCTGGCCTTTTTCATCATCGGTCGCCGCTGTAACGAGGCAAGGTTTTGGTATGAAAGGACCATGTGCATGTTCTTGTTGTACTTGTTGTTTTGGTTGTTGTTGCAGCGATGTTGTGTGTGTTTAGTTGGAAATGCGTCTATGAGATACATATTGATTAGTATACAAAAACGAGGCAAAATGATAACAAAAGAAACTAACCTGTGAGTGCGTATGTGGCATGCGAAATCAAAAATTGTAACTACGTGCATTTATCTCTAATATTTTCTTTTCTTTTTTTAATAATTTATTACACACTACTGTAAAACACGAAAGTATAAAATCAAAACTTTGGCAACTTGTGTTTATTTTCGCTGTGATAAGCAGACGAAAATGTTACAGCTCAAATGATAACGAGAAATGATAAAAAAAAAATATGGCCTAAACACATCGAGCCCTATCGGTTACGAGTTTTCTTTTGTTTTTAATATAATTAAAACGCAAAATTTTTTTTTAAACTTAATAAGCAGTCTACCTTGGGTATCTTATAAATAATAGATAATACATTTACACAACGGCTCACATGTTATTTCATGTAGAGGATCAGTACAACTTAAGCATAGACTAGACGCTGAACTAATAAAGATATCAATAAAATTTGAATGCACTTATTTTCCATATTCTTCGGACATTTATTTAAACTGTGCATTGTATTCCGATGCCTGCTAAGAAAAATAAGAAAATTTTAAGCAAATCAAAAGCAAAGCAGTTGCAGGAATCGCCCTAATATTAGTGTCCCATTTTATTCTTTTATAATTTTTGACATTTAATTAGATTAATTTAATTTACTTTCACTGCCTAAAATATAGTGTTGTGGCAAAACGATCAGTGGAAAATTGTCCTTACTTTTTATTAATAAAGTAAGAATATGTACATTTAAATTTCGACATCTTTATTTTTTAGCAGACATTGGATATTTAAGTTGTGATAAACCTCTGCACAAAGTATGCCAACAACCACTGTACATATTTTAAAAAAATTGATGCTATGTTATTGTGCTCGGTAAGGACACGATATGTACATTAATAATTGTGTGAATCGTGTTTGGAAGCTTCCCAATGCTATCCACGATCCAATACAAAAATCAAAAAAGCATAAATATTATAATTATTATTGTACAAACGAAAAGTCATAATGACGTCTAATTGTTAATCAGCTACGACACATAAACAAATAAGTAACATGATAACAGAAACACTTCTAATCTAAAATATTAACACTAACGATATTTAAAAGGTTTACTAACGTTCAGATTCCCCTGCAACAAATGCGGCTGAGGATACCGATGACGAAGAGGTTGCCGCGTCCGCGCTGGCTTTGCAGTTGGCGTCATTGTTTGTTTTAGTTGAATCAGACATTTCACGTTACATAGGTTTTATTTTCGTACACATTACGTAAAATTTTTAAACATATTATTGTATATAGAATTAAAATCATTTGATAAAAACTTAAAAGCTTTCTGCGTTTCCACAAAACACACAAGCAGTGCACTTGTCAGGTGAACTGTTCACAACTCTTTCTGTAGTTCGAAACCGCTTGCACGAATTATTTCACGTATTTACGGATATAACAACATTTAATTTTCTTATAAAGTATTAATTAGTGCCATAAAATTGCATTTTGCAAGTAATGGACACAAATGATGGACACAAATGTTTGCAAAAACCACCTGTTTAAGTAGTTATCGATAGTATCGTCTTTTCAGCATTATCGATATTTCACTAGAACAAAGCTTCAGGTTTGGAGTTTATGTAAAAAAATATATACATATATTATTATCTAGTTTAGCTGCAATACTTATAAAATAAAAGGAGCATTCTATTTACTTTGTGTTCAATATATTCTAAGTATTGGCACACAAAAGATGCTAGCGATATTTATCAGCGTAGCCTTGATTAATTTTAATGTTTTGCTCATCTCTAATAGCCGCGTCCATAATTTTTTGTTGTTTTAGAGATGACTTCGGTTGAGGAAAATGAAATTTATATGGTAAAACAGGCACAAAATGTGCGCAATAGTGATCCCAGCTCGGCCAAGGCATGGATTCTTACCGCCAAGACGCTGTATCCAAACGCATTCAACGTACAGTACGAGGCGTACTTACTGGAGCGCGATGGAAAGAACTACGAGGAGGCGGCAAAGTGTTTCAGTGTTCTGTATGTGGAGTGCACCAAAATGAATGCAAGCATATTAACGACTTATTTATTATAGTGCCAGCAACTTTACCAATCAGCATACGGAGCTGTGGCAAGAGGTAAATGCGCTAACCAATGCGCTGCGCAACGAGAGTGAAAGTACGCCAGAACAAGAGTTCTACGTGAAAATGTACAAGCACCTGACGCCGGAGGTGCAACACAACATATTTGTACATACAATCAACAACAGCGGCGACAACTTACAACAATGCATTCATAGTTATATACTTATGTTTAATAAGTTTCCCAAAACTGCGGCCACCCAGGCGCCACGTCTGCTGGAGATGCTAGCCGAGGGTATGAAGGCTGATCCGGATTTATATCAACGTATGTTGGTGGAAGAGGTGTTGCCAATGATACAGAACAAACCGCCAGAGTTGTCGCCACTGCTGGCCTGTCGTCTTTATACCAACTCCTTGGAGTATTATCTTCGCCAGATTATGGACGATGAGAAATGTGACACCACAGAGGCTTGGAAGAACATCTTCAAAGTGCTTATGCTTTGTGGCCAAATGATGGGCTGGGAACCCTTCCTACCCTTCAGCAAGCACGTCAATCAGAATGTCTACTGGGATAAGCTGGTCAAGATTTTACGTGGCAGTCCGGCAGGCAGCTCTCAGGTGCTTTTCTATGCCACCACACTGTTCATCTACTCACTGCACGGATATATAAGAAAGTTGCGCATCGAAGATGCCGATGTTAGTCACGTACTTGTAGAGGGTTTCATCGACTGGACGCCGGAAGGTGGTGAAGTGCAGAGCATGGACTGGACGCCCGATGGTGGTGATGTGCAGAGCATGGAACCACCAAAGTTTTCGGCAACCACAGCCATTAGCCAAGAGCTTTCCGAAGCATTTCTACATGCTGCGCGTTGTTGGCAGTTACTGAACACGGAACAGTTCCAGCGTGATTTCAGCCAATTGATGTTGGCGTTGCCTTTGGCGCCCTGGATATCCCGCTTCCTGTTCGACCTGGCCATTTATTTTGGCCATCGCGATGAGGCCAACAAGCTAATGGCTGACATGACCGCACAAAGTACGCTTGTTCAAAGCCTCCAAATACTAAGTCTCAATCTGATGCAGGGCAGCATGACGGTAAGGTTAAGCCTTTAAGATAAATCCACAAGATTCAACATTCTTTCTTTTGCAGCTTCAGGGCTTCCAGTGCATTCTAAAGATTCTCGGGGAGTTGCCCGCAACCAGCGGTCAATTGCTGGAGAACATCAGCCTGAAGAGTCATAGGCATATGATCTTTCTGCCACTCACAAAAATTGCCCTCATCCAGTATTGTACTCGGGCTATCGTCAGCCGCCTGAGCCGTATGCTCTTCGAACCAAACTGCTCGGACCGTCTGCTTGGCGATCTGCTAGCATTGCTGCAACTCAGCGCAGAGAAAGATGTGTTGCTCAAGCAACATATCTTTAATCTAATCACCCAACGAAAATCATTCAATCTGCACACATTGTCCAACTACATCATTGCCACAGATATTATCGAGGAGCTTGCGTTTATATGGAATTCTCAGCAGCAAGACGAGGCCAATTTCGAGCTAACTGGTTCACCCACCAGCGGCGGTGGTGCGGGTAGCATTTCAACAGCCGGAGCAGCACAACCACGTCGCATTGGAACACGCGGTGCCGACAAGGGTGCCAGGGATGAGTTCAAATCCTTGATTCGACAGCAAATTGCACGTTGTAATGAGAATGTGCCCACACTGGTGGCAAATTTCATCACGCAGGAGCATTTAACGCTGGCACAGCACATCTTTGGCATGACGCCGCCAGTGGAAACTATTGTCATCAAGTGAAGAAAGATATCTAAGTTATTTCGTGTAATAATGAAAATGTAATCCTAGTCCGGGAGCTCTGTAACCACAGTGTTTGATGTTCCTAGCTGACAGAGAGCTAGTTATAAGCGTCAGTGCTGGGTATAGTGATTAAAATGACTAATCAAACACCTCTTTAAAAAAAGTTTTAGTTTTATTTAATGGATTTTTCCCTACAGTAAACTAACTTTTTATTCAGTTGTGGTTAAATCCTGTTGAAATTTGTTTGTTTTGTTTAATAGGTTAAAGTTTTCAAATTTCTTTCCAATGTGTCATTCCATGGAAATTTATAATCTTTATTTTCGTTTTACAAAATTTAACTTCATATCTGATTATGTTGTAGCATTTACTTAGTTTTAGTTCCCTTTACACTATATATTTTTAATGATAATTGCATTGGCCTTTGCCTAGCTATTTTGAGGTTTACTGGGGATTTCGGTCGATTCCAAAATCATGTTTCATGTAGGATAAGAGCACATTATAGACCATCGCCCAGACGTTGACAAAGGCCACACGGTATTTGGTGTCTAGATAGCGATAGTTAATGTACTGAGCCGCCGGCCAGATTAACCAATCCATAAAATATATATAGGGAAACTTGGCAATAAGTTCCTGATGGGTTTCTTGCAACGTTTGATTTTCCAGATAGCCTATAGAATAGAAAAATATTAGAAGGCAGGCGGGCGCCATAAACAGTTGATCAATAAGTATCTTTTTGAAGATATTGCGAAGCGTTCGATGCGGCATAACTCGATCCATCCAACTGTACATAAAATGTTGTAGTGGTCCTTGCAGTGCTCCTGCCACAAACATGCAACACATCCGTCCGTAATCGTAACGATCGTGTAGACGTAAACCATGACGATATTCGTATTCCTGGGTAAAAAAATCACCCAGTAGCATCAAAGCTCCAGATCCGAAAACGTTTGTTATCAGCAAATACTTTCCAAACATTTGTTCCCATATCTGTTTGGACCAGCGCAGCGGAATAAACGAAAGTTCCTGTCTCGCCTTAGTCTTGTAATGCTTTGCTTTGCTACCGTTTCCTATTATTACATCAATCTTTGACTTGTCTATTATGTGGCCTTTTCTAAGAGCAGTGAATGTCCGACGCGGCAAAAAAAAACAAACTGACGGCCGGCAGCTTTTTTGAAACAATTGTGGTAGACTCCGAATCAACACAGACATTCTGGCCTTCTTATAATGCAAGCAAACTCGAAAGATAGTAATTGAAGGTTCTGAGGCCGAATTGATCAGATGAGTTTAAGCACACGTCAATCTTAAAATCTGAAGATAAGAAATTATCTCTACCAAGATAATCTAAGTTGGTAACCTAAAATGTCTCTACCAAAAAATCTAATAGCTTTCTTTCAATGTCGCCCGTCTTGCGCCGTTAAGCATTCAGTCCACAAGAATCCATTCTTCGACTCCTTAAATCTATTTAAAAAAAGGTGACGAAATAGTTTGATGAATATTTTGGCCATCTGTTCTGCGAGGCGGTATCCGTTGAAAAAGAATTATGAATTTGCAGTGTTTTGCATACAGGAAAATTATTGAAGTGAAATGGCATCCCACAAGAGCAAACTAAATAAACTTAATTACTATTTATGTATATATTTTAATATAATCCAAATTTGCAAGATTCTTCGTTGGTTTGAGTCCCTAAAACCTTCGTTCGTTATTCAAAAGACATAAAACATCGTTTTTAAAATATAAAGTCGCTGCACAGCGTGTATCGATATATCCAATTAAACAATGAAAAATGTTTTTTTGTGCAATTTATAATTACTCTACAATGTCAAAAGCATTTTTATAAAGCTTTAAGTTTTCTTTAACTTTTAATACAATTTACAAAACTTTAGAACTCTAAATTTAAATCTTAACTTAAATATATATGTTAAAAATATCTTTATTATAATATTCTTAACTTTTTCTTATATCTTTCAAATTCAAGGAAAACCCAAAATATATTTTGTTAAATAGTTGAAGTTTGATCATTGCTTGACTCTAAATTGATTCTGCAGTCTGAATTCGGTCGAATTCGGAAATAAAATAATCTTTCTTTTAATACTGTTAGTTCTTATTTATTTCTTTTTCTTTTTGAGTTTCTTGAAGACGTTATCAATTCTTAACCGATTTCCATGCGAAGTGCAAATTTGATCATTGTTTCACTTTTAAATGGATTCCATTCCTAAATATGATTAATTTTCTTAAAGGTCCCCCCAGTCAAAATAATAAGATTTAGTTTCTCTGACTCCAATGAGTATGCAATTTAATAATACTTCGCTTAAGATTTAGCTTTAGATTGCCTTAATGATATAAATAAATACAGGAAAATATAATAACATCAACATTTTGCCTAAGAATTAACAATAACATTGGTGGGATCAGCTAAGTAATATATTTATAATAATTTACATGTAATATTTATGTAATATTCTACAGCTTTAGAAATGACAAATTTTCCTTCTCTAGGCAAAATTGTTTCTTTGTAGCCTTAAAAACATAAGTGCTTAAAAATCAGCTGACTTTTGACAGACAACGTATCTTAAATACCCATAATACTTTATAAATAGTAAACAAATAGCTTTAAATAGATTCTACATTGTTTTGTTTGCTATAATTTTGCTAATAGCCTCATTTTAATGATATGCATTGATACTACGCACAATAGTACGTCGATGACTAACAAATTTAGTTAAAAGTTTTTGATTATATCACACAGGTAAAATGCCATTAATTAGGTCTTGGTTGCTGTCATGCTAATCGCATTGGCCGCCGTTGCTGGTGTTGCTGGGCTCTTTAGGGGATTACCAGAAATTTCTTCTGGAGTCGGATCCAAGGGCAAGTGGATTCCAAAGTCATGTTTCATGTAGGACATGAGAACGTTATAGACTGCCGTGCAGACGTTGACAAATGCCACACGGTATTTGGTGTCCAGATAGCGAAAGTTTATGTACTGTGCCGCCGGCCAGGTTATCCAGTCCAAGAGGTAGACGTAGGGAAACTTGGCAATCAGCTCTTCATGTGTTTCCTGCAAAGTTCGACGCTCCAGATAGCATATAGAATAGAAAAATATCAGAATGCAGGCGGGCGACATAAAAATCTGATCAATGAGTATCTTTTTACAGATTATGCCAAATGTTCGATGCGGCATAATGCGATCCATCCACTTGTACACATAATGATGTAGAGGTCCTTGCAGTGCTCCTGCCACAAACATGCGGTACATGCGTTCGCCATCGTAACGATCCTGTTGCCTCAATCCATGTCGATATTCATACTCCTGGGCAATGACATCACCCACAACCATTAATACTCCGGACCCAAGAACGTTTGTAATCAGCAGATACTTTCCAAACATTTTATTCCATATCTGCTTGGACCAGTGTAGCAGAATATGCGTAGAGTCCTGACTTGTCTCACCCTTGCCATGAGTGTAGCGGCGACCTAGAAATTTTCCTCCGTTTCCTATTATTACATCAGACCTTTGTCTCAATTGGCTTTTTGTAAGACCTGTGAATGTTCGATTCGGCAAATCGATGCGAATCGAGTGGCGGCAGCTTTTCTGCAACAATTGTGGTAGACAGACTGTCGCTCTCCGTGTCACCACGAACATTCTGGCCTCTCCTTGTAGTGCAACCGCACAAAGAAATAACGTAATTTGAAAATAACGTGCGCCCCTGAATTGTTTTTGTTTTCCTTTTTGTTCGATTTTCACATTACGAATTCGTTGTTTGTTTTGCCTATCAGTCTGACATATCGGTAAAGGGGTGAGTGAGAGGCTGTGTGAAGACGATTTTGCCACCCAATTGTTGAACCAAAAGTATCGATAGCTACTGTTGGTTTTACCATATTAAAAATGATATAAAAGAACATAGGACATACGCAATTTAAAATGTATTAAAATTATTACATTATATTTTTTATCAATTTAATTTCAATTTTGGGATGCCTTTGTATTGCTTAAATGACCGGACTATCGATTACTTTTATATGCTGTGTTGCAGCCCTGGCATCGTCGGCGTCACTTTGCTCTCTGCTTTGCTCTTCAGTTCGCGTTATTTTTAGGCCGCCTCAGAAGTATTTTTTTTCGGTTCACAACGCTAGCGCGCCAAATGTGTGTTTTGCTGGCTAAAATAGAATAAATTCCATTAAAACACGCACTTTTCACTTATAAAACGCAACTCACACGCAGCGCAAACAAAATTTAAGGTTAGACACGTACGCCGCAAACTTAAAAGAAAAGAATACAAATTAACATTACATGCATAAATTAAAAAATGACACAATAGCTAAATAAACCGATTTATTTTAGGTGTCAACAACAAGAATATAATGAGGCTTCTCTATGTGTTCGGTCTGATTTTGGCCGTGCGTCTCGCATCTGTTTTCATAGTCAAAACTTATTTTGTGCCGGATGAATATTGGCAAAGTCTGGAGGTGGCACACAAGCTGACATTTGGGTATGTAATAGACATTAATATGTACAGTGTGCATAACTAAATTGTATTGTTACCCCCCGCAGCTATGGCTACCTGACCTGGGAATGGGTTCAAGGCATACGCAGCTATGTTTATCCTTTGGTCATCGCTGCCATATATAAATTGCTGGCGTTATTGCAGCTGGACAGTGTCCAGTTGTTGGTGCTGCTACCACGCCTGTTGCAGGCATTGCTGACCACTTACTCGGACTACCGCTTTTATGTTTGGACAGGAAAACGCAAGTGGGCGTTGTTCTTGATTCTCGTACCTTGGTTTTGGTTCTACACGGGCTCCCGCACCTTGGCCAACACACTGGAGGCTTCGCTGATTACCATTGCCTTAAGTTACTTCCCGTGGCATGGCGAGGGAACTGCCTATTTGTGGCCAGCGGCCATCTGTTGCTTCCTGCGTCCCACAGCAGCGATTATTTGGCTACCATTGACCTTGTATCATCTGCGAAAGAGTCGCTTGTCCGTGCTGGAATTAATCCTTAAGCGTTTCTTTGTCATTGGGTGAGTAGACATCTCTGCCAAGTTGATTTAGCTTTTAATTGTCCTTTACTAAATTTTAGTTTACTTGTGGCTGGTGCTGGCGTTGCCATCGACACTTACTGTCATGGTCAGTTGATTGTGACTCCATGGGAGTTCCTCAAGTACAATATTTTCAACAATATTGGCAGTTTCTATGGCACACATCCTTGGTATTGGTACTTTACATTTGGCCTGCCCACAGTCCTAGGAATCAGTACACTGCCCTTTATCTTTGGCCTCGTACAAACCGTGAAAAAGAGTGAAAAGTTTCCGGTTAGCAAACAGTTATTGATAGCCATACTGGTTTCACTAGTGGTACTAAGCACCGTGGAGCACAAGGAGCTGCGTTTTGTGTCATCATTGCAGCCTTTGTGCCTGTATGTGGCGTCGGATGTTCTCTCCCGTTGGAGTTATAAAGCATCGCGTACTAAACTCTGGTTGGCAGCTTTCTTTATACTGTTGCTCAACGCTTTGCCCGCCTGGTATTTCAGTACCATCCATCAGAAGGGACCCATTGAACTGATGCCAAAGCTGCGAAACATTGCCCAGGAATACCGTGACGAGCGTGATCATCGCGCAAATATACTCTTCCTGATGCCTTGCCACTCCACGCCTTATTACAGGTGAGTTATCCATTTCTTATCTAAATTATCTTTTGTTTTAATTGAGTTTTTCCTTAGTCACATTCATGAAAATGTTACCATGCGCTTCCTGACCTGTGAGCCCAATCTGAAACAGCAGGAGAACTTTAAGGACGAGGCTGATCGCTTCTATGATGCACCTATGCACTGGCTGCGTTCCCACATTCCGGTGCATCCCCGGACTGCATTACCATCCCATGTAGTGCTCTTTGATTCCTTGGGTGATAAGATCAGCGAATTTCTCACAAACTACAAGCTACTGCACAATATTGAGCATGCCGAGGTAAACAAGCTGAGTGATTCTCAGGCTCTACTTAATGAGTGGTCGTCTGCGTTGGGAACCAAACCTCCTAACCTAACATCTCTCCTGCAGTTTGTGGAATCACGCACTGGCAAAGCGATTTTGGTCTATCAGCGTCTGCAACTGGGCGAGGACAATGCATTTAATCGCAAAGAGTTCCAAGACTCAGAGCCTGCCATTGAGCCGGAAGCCTTACCCAGCGATAATCTGTTTAATTAGTTGAAAGTACTTATTTTACAGTCTTTGCATAGTTAACGGTCGAGCAAATTTTAGAATGTCATTTATATTTTTTATTTTATAACAAAAAGACTTGAAGAACTTACCCCTCCGTTCAAAGTAAGAAGCAATCAAATGAAATTAACAGTAAATATTATTTTTGTCGCCTTAGCACAGTTTTTAAAACGTTTTCCAATGAAATTTGTAGTGAGTGAACACATTTTTGTATTATGTGGTAGTTATTAATATATTTTTGATTCATCTATTTTGTATTAGGCCAATATGTCTAAAGTGAGGCAATATATATATTTGCATATATATAGTAGAAGCTGTCCTTTCTTTAGTGTTTCAAATAAAGGTTCAGTAAACAAGACAAACAATTTGTTGATTTTCAAATTTTTATAATTTGAAAAAGTATCGATGTACATTTCGTTCGAAACACTGTCGTTTATTTGCGATGTGAATATCGATATCCAATGCAATGCTATCGATGGATTGCAAATAAGATATCACTCGATATTATCGATAGTGCCATCGATATTTTTCCAGCTCTAGTCGTCTGCATTAATTAAACGCGTTTTAAACAGAAACGCTGGTCAAGTTAGTCAGGGGCAATTAATTAATTGCACAGATCTCGCACAAGCGAAAGCAACAACAGCAACACACAAAATATGGCTGCTTCAATGAGGGCGCTGCTTAAAGTGCGGGGTAAGTGAAAAATCTATTGCGAAACATCTTAGAACGATATGTGTGCAAATTATATAACGTTCATACAATTTTGGGGTACAAAAAAACCCAATTGAAGCAATCAGAATGCCGCAACAAGTGGCAACTACTAGATTGTTGATTTGTAATAATTAGAAAATTAAGTAGGGCCCAGTAAAACGACGTGGCTGCAGTTTGCAGTGTGTGTGTGTGTGTGAGGTATGTGTGCTGGAAGAAGAAGAATGCGAGGGGTGAGTGGGCGGAGGGAGTCGCAGCCATGTTCAAGGTTCGCATGTGACCCGCCAAGCAAAACAAATAAACAATCTTTGACAATGAAAATTCTCATCTCACTTATTTACATTTACTTTTTCTCATCCGATATCGTTAGATGGCTTCACTGCCAGCGTACGCTGTGGCTCGCAGTACAACAAGACGCGAGGAAATCTGAAGCTCAACGGCGACTCGCGCGTCATCTGCCAGGGCTTCACCGGTAAACAGGGCACCTTCCACAGCCAACAGGCTTTGGAGTATGGCACCAAGCTCGTTGGCGGCATTTCGCCCAAAAAGGGCGGCACTCAACATTTGGGTCTGCCCGTGTTCGCCTCCGTTGCGGAAGCCAAGAAGGCAACAGATCCTCATGCCACCGTTATCTATGTGCCACCACCTGGTGCTGCTGCTGCCATTATCGAAGCTCTCGAGGCTGAGATTCCATTGATTGTCTGCATTACGGAGGGTGTGCCTCAGCACGACATGGTCAAGGTTAAACATGCCCTGATTAGCCAGGACAAGTCCCGCCTGGTGGGTCCAAACTGCCCCGGTATCATTGCACCCGAACAGGTTCGTGTTTATTTCATGTCATTATTATTGGCCTAGCCTTAATCAGCTGAGATGCGTGAAGACAACAGTAACAGCGATAAGCCCTGAGTACAAAGTTCAAAAAGTTGATCGGTCGACCGGCCGGTCGATTGTTGATATGTTTATTTTCCGCTTTTACGACCTATTTATGGGCCCTACAGTGCACTTTTGATATGGTGAACTAATTGAGTCATCATTTTCAGTATCCGTATTTCCAAGAATTTCCATATTCCAACAAATTCAAATTCTCTGTAAACTTAGCAGTGTATTTACGGTATCTAGCTGTAAAGTTAACAGAGGTATCTACAGTGCCTTCCAATGTACCTTTCATTTATTGCATTAAATGTATCTACAAAAGACAAACATTAAAAAATGTTTAGCTACTTTTATTTAAAGTAATAATTTTTCAGAAAATATAAATTCCAAGAAATTGCAAACAGTTTGAAAGTTAAAAGGTATTTTGTTCGTTATAGCCAGGCTCTACTGTTAGTACACTTAGTGCTTAGTAGCGCTTATCTCGATAGGTTAAAGCTTACGCATTAACCGGTTTCATAATTTGTATCCAAATTTTGATTATTGTTTTGATTATCTTTGTTTGTAGTGCAAAATCGGCATTATGCCCGGACATATACACAAGCGAGGCAAGATCGAGTCGTGTCACGATCTGGCACCCTGACCTATGAGGCTGTGCATCAGACCACTGAGGTGGGTCTTGGCCAGACCTTGTGCGTAGGCATTGGTGGTGATCCATTCAACGGCACAGACTTTATCGATTGCCTGGATGTGTTCATCAAGGATCCAGAAACCAAGGGTATCATTCTCATTGGTGAGATCGGTGGTGTTGCTGAGGAGAAGGCCGCCGATTACCTGACTGAGTTCAATACGGTAATATAGTTTACTTTTTAATAATTATTATCGAATCTATGCTAATGAGTTTTTCGTTTTACAGGGTATCAAGGCTAAGCCTGTGGTGTCGTTCATTGCTGGCGTTTCGGCGCCACCCGGTCGTCGCATGGGTCACGCTGGTGCCATCATCTCTGGAGGCAAGGGCGGAGCCAACGATAAGATTGCCGCTTTGGAGAAGGCTGGCGTTATTGTTACCAGAAGTCCTGCCAAAATGGGTTATGAGCTGTACAAGGAGATGAAGCGCCTGGAGTTAGTTTAGATTAATGCAATCCAATTGAACAAAGAACGTGACAAAGCCGAGGTACCAAAAGTACGTCTCAGTAGAGAATTATGCGAAGCAAGAAAGATTATTAACTAATTAAGTAAAAAGTGAATACCAACCAACCAATATATGAAAATATGTCGAAATCCTAAATAAATTATTGTGAAGTTCGCTAATATGAAACGAAAAAAAAGCTGTACTGAATGTTAACTTTAACAAAATGAATTTAATTTAAGTAACTGCCGTCATACCACCAACTAATTATCAAAAATAGTTAAAAAAAACTGCACCGCGCACTTAAAAACATTTAAATTCTGCTGTTGCTCTCACGTTAAACGCACCAGCGTTGTTTTGCCTTATTTTAAATAAGATATGGACATTTTATTTGAATATCAAAAGTTCAAGCTCGAAATAAATGTTATAAACATTAAACAAATTGTTGCATTTATAATTTTAAATAATAAAATAAAGTACAATTAATGCAGGTAAATTTTATTTGAAAAATATTGATATTAATCGATATACTTATCGATGAAATTTATTTTGTAGATACAATTTTGCACGATACTTTATCTGGCGATAATATCAATATCGATATATCTTGTCTGATATTTACTTTATTCAACCCGTTGCCGCCACAACATGGAGATAAACCTATTTGGACAAAATTGATTCCATAAAATGTAAGTTAATACTTTGCAGTAATAAAGTAAAAGTCAGTAGAAGCACATGTTTAAAGAGGAATATCGAAAATATGAAGAAATAATTACATTTATTGAATATCGTAATATCATCAATATTGGCCTTTTCTTAAAAATATCAACATTCCTAGTGAGGAGCAATTCTGTTAGTGTGGAGCAACTCTGTAAAGTTGCCCAGCAAACTGCACTTCGAAGTGAATATATCGATAATGGTGCAGCTCAACCCCAGCTGTTTTCTTGGTAATTTAGTCGAATTTTGCAACACTTGCACAGCAAGCGTAAAAGAAAAATTTCTTTGTGCAATTTACAAACATTTCGTGATCCCCGTGAAGCAAGTAAAAAGCCGCGAGTGAAAAAGCAGCTTCAGCTGCATATATCAATTAACGCAAAGCAAACTCTTAACACCCACAACAATTCCACACCCCGCAACTGCACCGAAAATCGAAACAATGCCAGTGTGCAAATTGGTCGCTGTAGCATCGCCAATGGGAAGCAGAACTGAAAATGGTGAGTTTAATGCGAGACCGAAAAGTATATAAACAACTACACGCACACATACGTACATACAAGATATTTATATATATAATATTCGATATTAATTAAACTTGTACTGATTTAAACTACGACTGCAAACTGATCACATCATAATCCGCCGCGTACGTTGTCTGCAGTTTTTGTATATTCTCTAACCGCAACTCTCCCCTCTGATGGCAGCGTCTGCCCGTTGTGGTGCGATTTCCGTAACTGAGCATTAAATCCAAATCCTGTGCCTTGGCAGGCATATTACCAACTGGATTATATGCGTCTTGCTTTCTCAGTTCCTTGGGCAATATATCATACATGATCTTATAGGTAGTGGTAAAATTCTCCATCATATCTGCTGCTAAAGGAAAGCGAACTTGTACTTCCCTGTTCCGCATAAATGTGTGTAACGCATCCTTGCGTCCATCTAGATACTGCTGCGTCCCATCAATTGCCTCCTCCACAGTAAATGGCACATAATAGTTGTCTTGCATTTCACTCAAATGTTGCTCACATGCATTCACCCTATGTAACCCCGGCACTATACCATCGATTTTCTCTTCGCTGCCCTGTCGCCTCTCTTGCCAATTAGCCAAAAGCACCTCCTTGCCATATTCCCTGGAAATGTGCTCATCCGCATACGAACCTCGCGGTATTTTTGAAAACATTACAAACGCTATTAACTACAGATTGGTCTAGAAATTAAGACTTGAAAATTTGAAATTAAGATATTAAAATGTGTCTAAACTTTTAACACAACTAATAATAAATTATTTGACACTTACTTAAACATAATGCTTAATAGAAACACAGATTTAAATTATAGGAAAATAAAGGGAACTTACAATATTTAAAAAAATGAATTAAAAGCAAACCTCGGTTGAAATGGTAGTGATTTTTTGGTAGGACTTATCGAGTATAGCAAAACTGTCTACTTGGAATTTGAGACCCACCCCCAAAGTCTGCATTTACCGCTAAAAAAAACCGGTTTTTGCTACTTAACAGCTTGTAACTCTGTGAATTTTACACCGATTATTTCTTCCGATTTAGAACGAAGAAGAATAGTCCAATCGATTGGTTTATATTATATTTGATCAAACTTGAGTCATCTGTGCGTAGTTGACCCCCGAAGCCATAAGAATTTTAATTTTTCAATATTTTTCAACTTTGACGATTATGAACCATTTTCTATAAACACTATACTACACTATCATAAAAAGTTTAATACCTTAGTCAATTTCCAACCGATTTTTTAAAGTAAACCTGGGTTTTACTCACAATTGAACGGTCTTTCTAAAACATTCCAAAAGTATGCAGTTTTGCTATACTCGATAAGCCCTGCCAAAAAATCACTATCATTTCCCATGCATTTTTTGGCTGTCGCATAGTGTTATTTATAACAAGTAGAGGTCCATTTATGCTAGTCATTGTCACTTAAATTTATTATTTAAGTTTCCACTTGACGTGCATCTTGTAATGTATCACATTATCTTATAAGAAACAGCCGTAACTTATAAACAAACATATATTCAAAATATAGATTTGTACTATATTTTTATTTATTTAATGTCAAACCATGAACAGTCGACACAAAAACTTAAATGAAATTAAAAAATGAGAATTTTATATCTTAAATTAAATTCTAGATCTGGGGAACAAACAAATGTTTGGTCCAACATTTGTTGCAAGGATTGGGGAAAACCCCGAAAAAACCCAATCAGACCAATTAAATGAATAAAAACTATCTATTAATATAAAAAAATTCTTAAACCATTTAATCACAAGAAAAGTTAACTCAAGAAAGTTAGTGGTAGTAAATCTATATTTCACAAACCCATGCTAGGTAGTTGAGATAATAGATCTACATAAGAGTTGAAAGTGAGAGGTAATTAACTTCTCAAACAACTTTGGTATAGCAGACAATTTGGAAATACCTCTATAGTTTTGAGCATCGGACTTATTGCCCTTTTTATGAAGTGCGATAATATAGGAATCTTTTCATCGTTTAGGGAAAGATGATGAAGCAACAGACAATGTAAAAATTTATGTAATGGTTTGCATAAAATCTCAGCGCAATACTTAAGTACGGATCCAGGCACTCCAAGGGGGCTTGGTTCATGTACTGGCTCGATTAAAGATCGCGAAGACGCGAGCTTTCTGTGATTAACGGGGTGTAAATACAGTTAGTACCGATTAACCTATAAGGATATAGTTGATCAGGTCAGCAAGTACTCATAAAGTATGTAGTGTGGAAACTTTAGCTGGTATCTCAATGAATTAGATGGTATACTTATGGTACATCTCAATGGGCGGCAGATCGGGAATTGCTTTATTGGCCCTCTGTGTCCACATCTTCCAAACCGATCCATGCCCGCTGGGCTGACCATTGATTTGCCAGGCGGCTGCATGACATAATTCATGTATAAGCGTACATCTCAATCGATCCGCGCTAGTCAAAAGCTTTACACTCAATTTAATCACACATGTACGTTTTTTGAGTCTTTGGTCATACTCCCGCCGTAATGCGGAGCCGTTTTGACCAGTTGAGGGTCACGTCCAGTTGGTTGTCAAAGACTTCAGCATTAAACATGGTGTACAACCGCTTGGCCAACTCCCCTTTTTGCGATAAAAGTTTTCTCGAAAGAAAATGGCTTCTTTTTCACACAACTCGCGACTTATCTGATTATCCAGGGACTTGATAAAACTGTACTTACTATTCCCATTACCATTGATCATTGGCGTCTGCACTTTTCTCTTGCGATCAACGATATTCGAAATGGAAGGAGTTGCACCAGATGTGTGCGATTCGATGGCAGTGCTTAATTGATTTATCACCTCCTGTTTAGTTTTACTGCTGACCAACTCCTCCTGATCCTTGGTTGTTGCTGCAGCACGACGTGCTCTGGTTTGGACTCCTGTTTCTGTCAGAGGCGTGCGATCGACAGTTGCTATTGCAACCTTGGCATCGGGAGTTTGATACGCGTTACCTGACCTCAATTTCATTGCGGATTTGTAAATATAAATATAATAGCAATAAGAAATTCTAACTTTTGATTCAAAAAGTTTAAAGTTAATTTGGTTTGCTGACCATTTTTAAATTGTATCGACAAGTTTATCTAGACTGACTTTCTTTTTGATAGTTTCTTTTTATGTTACTTAGATCTATCCTTTTCTTTATTTCTTAATCTTATCCCTAAAGGCAACCTTTCAACTTGTTTCTACATCGTGTCATATGCGAAATATGCCTACAAACATGATGATGATTAAGTTGCATTAAATGAACTTAGCATAGAGTATAGAAATGTTTTTGTTTGGGTTCGAAAATAGAATTGGGAATGATTTCTGGTCGATGCGTTTTGTCGGTCCACCATTGTTGGCGTTTTTCGAGTGGGTTTTTATTGAAAATCTATTTTGTGAAATAGCCGAGCCGACGACCGGGGGCCGCCAGTTCGCATTCATTGCGTCGCAATCATGTCGTCTCTTGTGTACTTTGTTGTTGTTGTTGCAGGCTCAACAAAACCCGGGCATTACTTTTTGCTAGACCATGCATATCTCTGCTATATACAAACATACCTAGGCACATTTGTACGTTTGTATATACAATTAAACCGATATTTACACTAAAATCTAACTAAAACAGACAGCACGCGTTGCATGCCTCAGTTTGTTGCACAGTTGTAGTTGCAGTTGTCGAGTATTGAGATGATGCTATAAACGAATTGTCGTCGTCATCTCAGATGTTATTCTTTATACAATAATCGTTGTTGTTGTTTTTGTTAGTCAGTTGTTGTTTCGCTCGGATTCGCTTCGTTCGTCCAATTTTTCGTTATTCTGTTTACAAAATATGCAATTTTACTACAAGAAAAAATAGAACAAAATTATTTGTTTATTTTTTGCATTTCTTTCTTTTGTGCACACGCAGAATGTTGAGAATTTGTGAAATTAATTTATGGCTTTTGTCACGCTGCTTTATTCTATTTGTTACACTTTTATACATTGTATTTATCCTCTATATATATTTTTAAAAATGAACCGAATCTCTGATAAGACTTTTTGGCCGAGTTCTCAAGGCGCAATACACGTCCCAACATATTGTTTTTTGACAGGCCCCCAGACAGGGTCGAAGCAAGGTGAGCCAGCTGCTCCCTATTTTTTTGCATAATTCATAGCTCCCACAGGTGCTGCCTGGGACAGGAGTGGGAGTATAAGTTGGAGAAGGGAACGATAAAAGCGTCCCCTCAGACAAGACAATCGTAGCAATCAGAAGTGCCTCATGTGCCCCGTTGTGTATGCAACAAAAAAATTTCTACCTTCGGTAACAGAAAATGCTTGAGCTTGAGGCATTCTGGGTTTTCCAAGACGCTTTGACTGGCTTAAGAATAATAAAAGTAAAACATTTAACTTATTTGACTATGCCAAATGTACCCTTGGCAATTGTTTGAAGAAGTTGCATTGTTTAGGGTACTTACCATAGTTGATATGTAAAAGGCAGTTTTTATTTGAATTATATATCTCTCAAATAGAATTTTTAAATTTTATTGCTTAAGACATATTTTTAAATGGAAGATAGCTTCAACCGGAATTTAGAGAAAAATATATAATTTTCGCAAAAAGGTAATTTTGTATTAATTAAATGAGTGTAAAAGTTTTCAATAATATTAAAAATGCTTTTTTTATAGCATTTATGAAATCGGAAAATTTAATTGACATACGAGGTTCGCTTTAAAACCAAAAAAAAATTAATGAAAATCTAATTTTAAATTTAAAAATTAAATTATTTAAAAATAAATTAAATTGCCGTCACATATCACTTCAATACTTTTATAGAATCGAGTGTAGTTTGTTTATAATTACTAAATAAATAAATTGTATTAAAAAGTCCATGACTCCATCTCCATTATATACAAAATGTGACAGCTTTGGTATCCATTTACCAAATGTGACATTTATAATTCCCAGACCATAGAATAGTTTCCACTTGTCTTCAACAATTTGTTCTTACATGGAATCCTGTTTCAAAGTCAATTAATAAAATACTATTTTCGATATGTACATTGTACAAACCTGTTAACTTCGTTTAAAAATTAAATTGCAAATTTCATTGCTTTGCATTTTCTTTGAGTTAGCTTGGTATTGCAATCACTGCAGGACATCTTTGAGTCTTCTAGTGCTACCCACACTCAATGTGCTTAGCTGGCGTTTTTTATGCTCTTTGAGAGCATGAGAGGACCCAGCACGCGCTCCTCGTAACCTACGAGTATTTCTCCTTGTGTCAGCTAAAAAACAAGACAACATGATTACTGCTAGCCAGCATGGCTGACTGACTGCCTGGCTGGCTGGTTGGCTGGTTGCCTTTGCCAGGATGAAGAGCGCCACGCTCTCGTGTCTGATATAAGCTGCATAATCTAGCTGGTTACGAAGGGGGGATGGGGGTTTGCAGGGTGGTGGTGTAGATTCTGCGGGGTGGTGTTGGCCTTTCAGCCTGAACACGCGCGGCGCTTAAAGTGAATGCTTCTCTTGTCGGTTGCCTGTTGTCTGTTTTGTGTGTCGTGTTGCTTGTCTGGGTCAAGCGGTAAAATGAAAGAAACAACAACGACACGCAATAGAAGTGTTGTTGTCCTTGTTTTCACTGCCGCCTTGTTGTTGACACCTTTCACGGCCGACGAATTAATTAAAGAGCCCCAGGCGATGTCGTAAAACATTTAGCATTTTAATTGCATCATAAAAGGAAGAGCAAAAGCTAAGCACGAGTATTAGTAGGAGTGGGAGTTGCCCTTTGACACTTGCCGCCTAATTAGTTGAGATTAGTTGTGGTTCTAGGATCCGGTTTGAGTATCAATTGAAGCTAGTTTCAGATTTTGGTACTTATCTTCTTATTTTTTGCCCGTCTATTAATTTAGACTGGGCCACGCCCACTCGTGGCTAGAAGCCACCCACTGCAGCAGCACTAGAAGCAGCAATTGCAGCCGGAAGTGACAGACGCAGCGCATCCTTGCTCTCATCCTCGCCTGGTACTTGGCCTCGAAACGCGTTGCGCTTTTAAGCTCACACGTGCGACAGTCACTTGTCAACTTACTCACGCTCTCTTGACTGCCACTCTCTCGCAGCTTACTCTCTTTCTTTCAGTATATAATGTGTGTGTTTGTGTATGTGTCTCTGTCAACGTTGACCCAAATAAGATGTCGTAATTGCAACAAGGCGCGACACTCACGACATTCACATTCAATATGCAATTACGTTACCGTTAACAAAACCCGAGAGCCGAGCAACAGTCGTTAAAACATTGTCATCTCTATCTCTCTCGCATTTCGCTCTCACTGTCGTTAGCTCAAAGTAAACAATAAGAGCACGAATTCAAGCTGACGGCTTCAGGCTTCAAGTGACGTCGTCGTTGTCTTCGTTTCGTTTCCATTGTTCCGCTTGTGCATAAATAATTTACTACGACGCATTTTCAAACGCACTTCTCATCCCCAAAAACCAACCCCTTGCCCCCTTGTTGCTCTTGCCTTGTTTCAATTGTTTATCTTAAATGATGCATATGGAGGTAATGAAGCTAATCGTTGGAAATTATCGTGAATTACTTTTCAGTTTCTTTGTCACAGTCACATTCTGTTGCATACTCTGAGGCTGCATCAACGATTGACTTTTGATTGCTTTGAATCTAGGACACGGTTGTGCTCATTGCATATCCTTTAACATGTCATATACTTATTAGGTTTGTCATAAAGTCACCCCCTTCCCATATACGAACACGAACATTATATTTTCCAGTTGATTGCGATTTGACTTCTGTGACTGACTTTTCCTCTGTGATGAAAAAGCGTCCTTTAGTTGAACAGTTTTTATATCCTAAAAGCTTTTTTATTGCCCACTTTGCACGACTGATGAAATGCCATCAATTGAATGAAAACTCAAATAACCCAATCCCATCAAGACTAAATGCAATTTGGGATTCATAATTGACAGCGATGCGCATTGCAATATCTACAACTACAATCACGTCTACTATACGTATACAATATTCCATTGAGATTGCCCCGTTTATAATTGAATTTTCCCAAACTTTTTGCACAACGTATTGACGAAACTATTTTTCAAAAATATGAAGCGATAGTATTTAATCAAATTTATGCGACTCACTGCACTTTGATAACTTTAAAGCTAACTTTAGATATTGCAAGTGGCGCAACTAAAAGTTTTTATTAGTGCAGTCTGTAAAATACATTTAATTGGATTTAATAAGTTTAATAAAGTTGTGAAAATATACGAAATGCATACTATGTAAGAGTTACATTTCTCGTTAAATACGAGGGTGGGCTGATGAGTCTTTTACCTATGTAGAAAACGCAACTTTTTTAATTAAATTGTAATTTTGATTAATAGTGTAATTCATCAACTGTTAGAGTGTAAGGTTCAAATTTACCCAATTTTTAATTTGGTATGTCAATATCAAGAAATTAATTTGTTAAATTATAAACCAGATTTCTGGTATAAAAACATGACTCGAAATTTTAAATTTGCACCGCCGAAATTATCTATAAATTTGGAAATATCATCTTAAGGGCTCCAGAATTTCATAAATTAACTATAAATTGCTGCTTATCCAGTTGATCCTTCAAATCTATTATTCTTGCATTCACTGTCTGAAGAAATGGCTGAACCGCTAAAAATTAAAATTTACAAGTCGAAGGAAAAGCAACAGTTTATTGAATAAACTTTATTCTTAACAGTCACAAACAGTAGAAGCTAAAATAAATAGTCAAAATTCGACTGTAAGTTTTTAAACACTGAAAAATTTACATGTTAAGGATCTTGACCATGTGAGATGCATAAAAAGTTGTAGGATCGACAGGAAAGATGAATTGCTTTGGAAACAAACGACATTGAAAAGTAAATTAATTTCCATTTAATAAAGTTGCGTTTCTTACTTAAGCCAATTATTCATCAGTCCACCCACGTATGTTTTTACGTTGTTAAGTGTAGCCAAGCTGCAAAAAAACTTTTCAAAATTGAAAGATTTGCGACCAAGTTCATCAACATCACTGTATTTTATATTATCCTGTTTAGGTTTGTTAAAAATCTGAGAGTTAATATATGAACTTTCAAGACATTTCCAGACCAATATACTAAGTTCAGAATTTAAAGTATAATGATTTATGACAGATACTTTTAATCATTCTTGGCTTGGTAAAGATAACTTAATTTTATATGGTTATTTTCCATCAGAGAAGGTTATTTCATTAAACTATTTACTGACAATACCGACTGTATATTTGCACAAATGCAGTTATTCTATATCAAATGCAATGAAGACCGGATATCTAAAGCTTTAAGCCGCCAAAGAGGCTCATATATTTTATTTTTATTCTTATTGTTAATTTTAAGCGTTTTTGTCGACTGTTAATAGTTGCCGAAATAAGCTAATAAATATACAAAAATTCATATCAAAGCAAAGAATTCAATTAAGTCGATTGCTTCCTTAGATTAATGCGTCATAACTAAATTTCTAAGAGTTCTAACTACATGATTAAGTACATGAATGTTTTTTAATATTACACTTTTTTGATTTTTGCTTTGCTTTAATACCTGAAAGGTCAATCTATGCTGCTATTAAGTGTAAAATTGTCTTAGTAGTTATTTTTATCTTTATTAACGTTCGATTTAAATCGCATTTAGTAACCAGGTAAAGCTAGAAAATCGTCAAGTTTTTGATTGCAGGCAACAAACTTTTGCCGTAAAAATTCCTGTTTGGCACGCACACACACACACACTCATATACAGGGGTATATATGCACATATATAGAGGCTACTCCAAGGTCTTGTCGTGGCCTGCTTGGAAGCCTAAGCGTTGTATAGATAGGCAAAGATGATGCCCAGCAACAACAGCCACAACAACAACAGCAGCAGCAACAACAAGAACAATTGCAGCAACACACGCACCAGGAAGGACAACAACTATGTGAAATGCCACCCCAAAAGCAAATCGTGCGCATTTTGGCTCTGGGGCATAATACAGTAATGTAAGGAGAGATGGCGCGAGAGCGAGAGAGAGAAAGGATGATGAAGAAGGGGGAGAGTTTGCGGGTCGCGGGGGCACATGCTTTAACCTGTTTTCCGCAAAGCTTTTACGCACTCACAATCAGTCTCTGACTCGGTCGCTCTCTCTTACACGCTCACCTTGCCACCCTTTTTGTATTTAGCCAAAGCACAAATAGAGCATAGACAGAGAGAGAGAGAGCAAAAGAGCCAGATAGAGAGAGGGAGAGAGAGAGTGTGCCCCAGCAGGCGATGCTTTTCTGACGGACTTTTTGCATGCGGTGGCCCAGTATCCATTCGGTCGTGTTCCCATAATGTCTGTCAGCGGAGCGCAGTGCTCGTCGCCGTCGCACTATTCGTCGCAGCCGTCGTCAACGTTGTCATTGTCATCATCAGCAGCAGCAGCAGTAGCAGCAGAATCAGAAGTAGCAGCAGCAGCAGCAGCAGCAGCAGAGGAGCAGAAGCAGCAGCAGCTTAAAAATACATTTTCACAATGAACCAAACGGGCGAAGGCAAGAGAAAATGAATTAATTTTTTTGCGCTGATCAATCTGAAAGAAAATGAAACAAATACCAAAAAATACAAAAATACACAAAATACGAAACGCACGAAAAATTGAAAATGGCACGCGCGTAGCAATAAATAAAACAGCAGCAGCAGCAGAGAAAAGCAAAGCAAAGCGATGCGAGGAGACATTCAAGAATATCTGTGTGTATGTGTCTGTGAGATAAGAACAGATATATATGTATATATCTATATACAGATAAATATACATATATATCGTATATAGGCATATAAGTATGCAGGAAAAGGAAGCCTAAAGTCAGCAGCAACGCAAGCAGCCCGGCGCAGTGTATAAATATAAAGTGCAAAAAAAAATAAAAGAAAAACGAGCGAAAAATGTGTAAAGAATAAGAAAACGCAAAAGAAAAAGAAAAAGAAAGAATTTTTGGTGTTATTTTTTTTTGTCGCGTGAAAAATGCTAGCGGAATTTTCATTTGGCTTTTAAAGTTCTTTTTTCCTCTGTGCCTTTTTTCGCATTGCCTTTTTGGTGTATTATACATACACAGCGACACACGTTTTTCACACAACAAACACACACAGACACATACACAGAGAGTGTCGTTAATGCTCGTTTCGTCGCTTTTCGTTTCGTTTTTCAGTTTCGCGTCGTCGGTTCGGCGCCTCTTCGTATCGTGTTGTCGTCGTCGTCGTCATCGTCATCGTCGACGACTCCGCTTCGCCCCACAGCCGAGGCAGCGGCGATTGGCGCTCTTTGGCCAGTGTGCAGTTGTTTATTTGTTGTTCTTGTTCTTGTAATTTGATGGCGTAGGAAGCCCTGTAAAAGTTTAGGCAAATGCTTAGCCCTGGCAATAAACAAACTGTAGAAATGATGTTAAAGTTTTCCCCTAATTCTCATTTAAAATGCAACGTAGATAAACTTATCTCAGCTTTAAAATGCACGCACACTGAACGCTCTCTCCTGCGCCCTCTCTCGATTATGCTCTCTCCCACGCAAGCGCTTTAAAGCCCTCGTTCTCGCTCTCTCTTCTTACAACGCCAGCCGCAACACATTTTCGAGTACAGCGTGGAAGCTTTTTGAGTGTTGAAGACAGCGACAGCTGCTGTAAACAGTCGACCGACAAGTTGAGACACTAAATTGTGAGAGGGAGTGGGTTGTGGTGCTGTAATGGGAAATAGGAAACTCGGAACAGGGTAACACTGAGATGAAGCACATGCATTTGGGGTAAACTTTCTTGCGACATGGACTAATCGTATAAATGCAATTGCCTGGTTCCTTGTGCTAAATTATTATTTTCTTCTCTTTACGCCGAACTTTGCCTTTGACTCGTTTTCTTTAGTTTTGGCGTCTTTTCATTTTCTTGGTCGTGTGCCACACGTCGTATGCGTGTTTCTTATTACGGGCGACTACGTCATCCATCTGTCACCTGTGCCCACATCTTGCTCTCTCACTCACTCTCTCTCTCTCTCTCTCTCTCTTGCACAGGCATTCTCTTTTGTTTCTCCAAATCTGATGGTTGTTATTTTTCATTTTCTTTCGCATATTTCGCGGGTATTTCCCAAACACACAAATATGAGCAAGAAAATATCAAAAGTGGCATGACTTGCTTGGACTTGGACCTAGGGTTGTTAGCAATAAAAAATTACCGTGAATGGATAATATCTTCTATGTATTTGTGCTGTGACTTGTACATATTTCGCTTATGTTTACCCCCCTTTTGTTTTCACTTTTAAATGTCCATGCAATTTGCTGCTTGTTTGTTTTCTTATCGTCTTCGAATTGGATTTTCTTCTAGAGGCCTGTTAAACACGTAAACACTTCGATTTATATTTCTTGCGGGGTTTCGGGAATTATTTCATTACATGTTCATAATGCTAAGTAGCTAAGAGGGTGGGATAAGCAACTATTTACAGTTCTTAGGGGAAAAGTAAAGGGACAATGTAAGATAATAATACAAATAATTTACTTACTTAAAACCGATTCTTTTAAAAATAGTTAAATTTACCTTAAAGTTTTGTTTGAGCTTTGTCAGTTTATACAAACTTTTGGGATAGGAATGAAGAAGGAGCAACTTTTCCAGTAATTTTATTAAGTAGCTTAGAGACCATTATTTCTTAAAATAGATTTTATCTTATCGTTCAACAACCCCTTTGAGACCCTTGAAATATTTGCTACCTAAACTATTCCAAAAGAAATAAACTTGTGGCAATCAAAAGTGAACATAATTATGTCGAAAAGTGAACAACGAACTCACAAACTAAAAGAGGAAGCATCACAATCACAATAACAAGAAGACGAACAACAACAACAACAACAACAACAACATCTGGTCAAAGACACGACTGAAGAGAGAGTCTCGATTGTGTTAAAAGCATCCCTTTTGGCCGAACTATGCGGCAAAGTTTAGTTCGTATCCTGGGGCAGAGGCACACGCATTTCAATTACTTTGCGCTCTCATCTCGTTTAAAGCTCGTGCAGTTTTGAATATCAAAATAAATCGTAAACAAGGTCACATTCCTCGATGCGAGTTTGTGTGTGTGTGAGTGTGTGCGAATGCGTTGACTACACACAGATACACACAGAAAAGTTTGTTCTCACTCGTTCGTTTATGCGTTCTCTATCTCTCTCTGGAATGTTTTGAATCCCTTAACTTACTTAACCATAGCTCCTCAACTTGCAGCAAAATGTGTGCCACAAACAACAAATCAAAGAAATTCTCACATAACCTGAAATCCATAGACAACAGAAAGTGAAAAACGTGAAAAAACAGAAAATAAGAAGAAAAGAAGAAAAGAAGAAAATATAAATATCAAAACAACTGAAGCAGAAGCAAACGAGGAAGCAGTGAAAGAATCACAACCAAAAGAAAAGCTTTAACTTAAATATTTTTTAAGTATACAACTATACATAAAATATAAATAAATAAACAACATAGGAATACAAAATTAGCTGTAAGCTATAAGTACGAACATATATATACTTAATAATACTACTTAATAATTGAGAAACTATCGCAAGTGCAGAGACCAAAAATATATATAAACCTAATGGCAGTTTGTGATTCTCGGTGATATGGTGTAAATGTGATAAACAACGTTATAAAAGTTTTAATGCAATTACCAATAACAATAATAATAACAACTACAACAACAACTACAACAAGAGCTAAAGTCTTAGCTAATTGTGTTTTCGACTCTACGTTTTTTCATTTCGCATAATTTTTTAATAAAATATAATATAAACAACAATAATAACTATATACCTATACTATATACACCCATATATATCTAAACTAAACTAAACTAAGCCTTGTCTCTATAAGCAAATTAAATAGTAATAAAAACCAAATTAAGTCGCACAAAAAACCCAAAGAAAACCATAACAGAAAACTCCGTGGTGTAGCAGCTGAAAAAGGCGTAGTGATTTTTTTAATATTCTATCAACTGCACTGCCGGCATATTTTTGACAATATATGATTTTAATCTAACAAAAAATTAAATGAGAAACAAGCCCAATACATACGTACAAAGAAGTATAAGAAACTAAAACAAACTCAAATCGTATGCAAAAGATTCTTATGAAAATAAAAACAACAACCAAAAAGACAACTAACTGCAGAAAAAACAACAACAAGAAGTTGGAGCGACAAACAAAATGCAATAGTTTTACTCACTCGCAAAGGTAAAAATATTATGAAAAGAGAAAAGAATCGCTTAAAAACAATGTTTAATAATACATTGTAGAATAAAATTGTTCTACAATCGTATTTCGTTTTACGTACCTTTTAAATTGCATCAAAGAATTATCTAATTGTATCTGGTACTATTTACGAAACAAATTGTTAAATATGATTTCTCTAGTACAATTAAATATTTTGGGATAGATGTAATAGATTTCAACTTTTAAAAGTTTCACACTAATACAGTTAGGTCTCAGATCTCATCTTTTTGCTCAGTTGATCTTATTAACATTATTTAAGTGAAATCAGTTTGAAATTATTAATTTAAAATTAATAAATTGATGAATTTGTTAATTTAAAAGTTCTAAAAGTTTGTGGAAATGAAAATAACATATAAATATAATCAATTTGAAGTTAATAGATTTTATAACCTTTTTTGAAATCGTTTTTTCATAGTTATAATGTTGAATAATTTGTGTATTTCATTTATATATTTGCAGTACATTTTACATAAACTGTGATTATGAGTTCCACAAAATCTCAAGTAGCCCTTGCTACAAATATTCCAACCAACTTAGCCTCCGCCTCAGCCACCTCCACTGCGGCAGCAGCCGTTGTTGTTGTCGCCGCAGTTGCCTCAAATAACAGTTCGACGTCACCAGCAACAGGAGCAATAACAGCAGCAGCAGCATCAGCTTCTGCAGCAGCAACAACTACAAATGCAACAGCAGCGTCAGTGACGTCATCGACTGCAACAACAGTGACAACAATAACAACACAAACAGCAGCCATCAACAACAGCAACAACAACAACGAGGACACATCTTCCGCCTCCAATTTGGGGCGTCAGAATAGTTTTGGCAATAGACGCGTAAGTAACAATAGTTCATAAATCAGGAAGAACATGAAATATATGTATTTATGTATATATGAATATAAATAGGTCAGTTGTGAGTCAATTGAGTATGGTCTCGATGCTCTCTCTCTCTCTCTAGTCTCTCACTTGTCACAGCCGCTCTCTATATATGTATATATTATATACTATGTGCTTGATACATAAGTGCAGCCATGAACTGGAACTGGCCCGTGCAAAAAAGATACACGCCCAAAACTGCATTAACTGGGTCAGGTCAGCTTGTAAAGGGGGGGTTATGACAGTTTTCTAGGAATCCGAATTGGAAACGCAATTGCTGGAAATTCCCAATCGACCCGCAATTGCTATAGAGTTGCATTGAAAACGTGTTTCTGATTGCTGCCCCCAAAAAGGTCCCCAGACGGGTATTAGCCATTTCCACGGAGTTCAAGGTTTATGAGGGTGCCAACAAAACATACATACTAGCTCTATTTACTTATGTGGCATGTGGCAGGTAACTAACTAAACTTTAATTGGAACTAATAACTGACACTTAAACTGTCCCACATTAGCAACAAAAACACACACAAAAACAATAACAGTAGGCAAAATCAAAGCAATGAAAATGAAAATTGTTGAACAGCTTCAGCTTTGGCTTCCAAGGTCGATTTATTGATTTTTCCCAACGAACTCAACTGATGACGTTCACGGAAGTTGGCCAACACGAAGTTGTCTGCACTTCGATGAGCTAAATGCCACAATTTGAAATGCCAACAAAATTGTTTACTTGCATATGCTAAGCACGTGCCAATTTTTATGGCAAATAGCGTATCTTTGAGATTTGGAATACAGTAAAACTCAAGTGGGTGCTTCAAATGGCAGTTAAACATTTATTTTCGGTGCAGATTAACATTACAAAGGGCAAAAGTTTTTCTTAAGATGAACAAGTTTGGAAAAGAGAACACTTAGGAATGCAAGAATTAAGATCTCAGGAAAGTTTTAGCATATAAAACAATATGAAATATTTAATTCAATTGAATTAACTTGTCATTTATTTCTGATTGTGATTTCTGTTCATATTATATGTATACTATCTTATATTAAATAGAAACTAAGAAAATAATTAACGTCTGCAATTTTAACTCTTCCTTATTTATTGAATTGAAATAATTGAAAAGTTCTAAATATATGTCTCTTATTAGTCTTAAATTCTTTTTCAATATATTTTGTGTTCTCAGAAAGAATATTTGCCATTTCGTAAGATATTTCAAGTGTCGATTAATAATTGTACTACTAATAGAAATATTGCTTGCAAGTCGTTAGCTGCCAGTATTCACTGTACTTACAAGTTCGCCAAATGCCTTTGACTTTGACATTTGCGTTTTTGTATTTATTGCTTCTACTTTCTTGCAACGTCACAATGCCACACCACTTTCAAGTGGAGGATGCGATGAGTGCAAACGTTAGAGGGGATAATGGGGAGGGAAGTTGAAGTAGTTGCTGTCTCATAAGCCATCCAAAATTGTCTGATTAATGATGTTGCCTAACTTTGAATTTCATTTAGAATGAGTGTGTTGGAAAAAAATCAATGGAGGTCAGCTAATAACGCAATGGAAAACCCACTGATTAGGGACAGACTATCTGATAAAGCAGCCAACAGACTGACTGACTCCCTGACTAACTGATTGCCCAATTGACCGACTGACTGAATGACTGATAAAGTGACGGAGTGACTGACTAACTCAATTGGTTGCGTTGTCCTTCGACGTTGTTGAAATGTCAAAAGGCAGGCAAGGGCTATGAAACGATTTATGTGGCTGGCACGGCAACAGCCAAAGGAAGAGCGACATGGAAGAGTTTAGGACGAAAAGGATATACCCTGTTAAAATATGTGATGCAAATAAATGTAATTTGGGAGTGGACATATAAGTTGAGTGTGGAAAAGTCAAACTTAAAAAAAGGAGGGTATGAATAAAGAAATCAAAGGATAATGCTTAATTTCAAATCTTTATTTAAACTAATTTCAACCCTGAACTTTTAATATAAATAAAAGAAGTATGAACTAATAATCGAATTTACATTTTTATTTACTTAATTCAATAAATATTAGAACATTTTTCTATAATATAAAGATTTAAAAATAACTTAATTTATAACTTAAACAACAAAAACATGCTATTTGTTGATATCAAATATATTTTTGTTCTTTAGAAGTTTGTAATTGAAAATAAATGTAATACGATGAATTTGAAATTAAAATTAAGATTTAATTATTATCATTTCATAACTTCCTATTTAGAGCTAAATTATTATTATGCTTTTAATATTTTGATGGTCTACAAATATTTTTGAATTTACAAATTATATACGTAACAGTGCCAGGAATGTAAAATATTAGATGATATTAAATTTCTAGAAGAATTTACTAAGGAGATATGCTTAATATAGCTTTTAGAGAAGGAGGATAAAATGAGAGCTGTGCTTAGCTGCTTCTAAATTAGCTTAGCAGACATTTTGGTTGTCAAATGTTCACATTGGTATTTGGGGCAGTCCCTTTCTATGTTTATAGGGTATTTGGATAGCACAGCAATGTTTGACGCTCTTGTTGGTGGTGTGCCGTCCTTCCCTCAGAACATGTGTGTGGATCGTTAACGTCGCCTGGGCTGGCATTTGTTTTACATTTTAATGAGCCAACAATTGCATCACGGGCAGCAGCGTCATCGGTTGAGTTGAGTTGAGTTGGGTTGAAGTTGGGCTCTACATATGTAGGACTCGTTCCGTTTCAGCCTTTCTATAGCTATTGCCTTTTTGGCTGTCAACTTTGGCATTAAATTAGTGGCAGCTAATTCGAAACTAATTGCTTTCACTCTCGTTACTTTCATTCCACCTGAACAGGGCAACATGAAGGGCAAACATCTCACACGCAGTCATGCCATGCGCGAGTCGACATCGCCTCCACACACGCCAACGCCTCGAGCCTCCTCCGAGCAGCAGCAGCAACACCCCAGCGATGCCCATGAGCACAACAACAACAACACCAACAACAGCAATGCCATACTAAATAATAATAATAATAATAGCAATATAAATACCAATAGCAAAGCACAATCAACTGGACGCGGCAATTCACCGCTCATGGAAACGCCCGCTGTGATTGTTACTAGTCAGCAACAGCAACAGCAGCAGCAACACCACCAGCAGCAGCAACAACAGCAGCAGCAGCAGCAGCAACCACTGAATGTGCCACTACGAGACGAGGCAGAATTTCCCAAGTTGTCGCCGCCAAAGAAATCTGGAGCTGGTCAACATAATCGCACCAACAGCAGCGGTAGCTCTGGCATTGAATACAACAACAATAACAACAGCAGCAGCAGCAGCGGCAACAACAATAATAATAATAATGGCAAAAAGTTTGTGGTGGATTTAAAAACCAATGGACTGGACAAGCATCACAACAATAACAACAGTAACACTAATAACAGCAACAACAACTCTGGTGCTCTACTCTACAATTCGGGCATGAATTATAAAGCAGCGGAACGTCATGATCGTCACGAACGCCACGAGATGTCCAGCCAGAATAGTAATCTCAGCAACAGCAATCACGAGGAGGAGCAGTATCATTATGAGCGTGGAGCTGGTGGTGTTGGCGGTGGTGGTGGTGGCGGTGGCAAGAAGCATCGTGCCAATACCAATTCAAAGGGTTCCAAGCCACGTTTGAAGAATATAACTGGCAGCTCATCGGGCAGCATTGATGGCGGTGCTGGCGGTGGTAATGGTAACGGAGGTGGTGGTGCTGGTGGTGGTGGCGGTGGGGGTGGTGCCTCTGGTGTCAATAACTGTGGCAACAATTCTCAAACGTTGGGCAACTCAAACAATTCGAGCAACAACACATCGGGCTTTATATCGCGCGGTAAGTTGTGGACAAGGATTTCGTCCATGCCAGACTCATGGCTCAATTCATTGATTCTAGTCTTTCGTCAATCAGAGAACTCAAGCGAACAGTACACGGACTTTGGTGGCACAGATCTGTTAACCTTCTTTCGCGATACGCTTAATAAGAATCCCAAGGATCGGAATATATTGTTGAAAATCGAAAAGGATTTGATGGAGTTCGTGCAGGATAAGAGGTGAGTTTGGCAGTTAATTTTTTTAGCTAATCCATATACTATTTCTTAAATAGTTTTCTTACCATAAAAGTGTTTAATTTGAAAAAAAGTTGTTCAGTGACTAAAAAATATTCTAGTTATCGTAGAATTGTAACTTAAATGGCAACAGATTGAACTACTTTCATGCTTACCCCTTTTTTCAAAAATTTCAAATTCTCGTAGTTTTATTAAAACTGAAACAATTTCAATCTGTATGACATTTTATTAATTTTGAATATCAAAGTGTTTTCCTTTAAAAAAGATTTCGATGAATAATTAATTTAGGTAGTTACCAAAAGTTAATTTTTCACAAATATGTCTATACCTATTTACAAAATTGTTTATCTGATAAGTTTATTAAAACTTAACATATTTGTTATCACATGTTAACTTTCTTCTAAATAATTTCAGCATCTTAATTTTATTCATTTGCTTAAATAAGTCATTGATTTTTTATAATTAATCAATTTTGAACATTTATAGACATAATGAATAGCGAAAATTAAACAAAACTGTGTGGGTATTTCAAATCTAGAGTCGAGACAACTATATTTTAGGAAAATATGTACTCATAAAAGGCGCTTGATAATTAGATTTTGAAATAGTTAGAGACTAACCTGTTAGCTTTTCTTAATACAAGAACAGAGGTTATCCTCAACCTCTCAGTGTTATTCAGTTTAAGCTGGGGGTTAAAGTCTCCTGCATGTCTGCGACATATCGTGACTGCATTAAATTTCCCTGCTTAGCTATAAAAAATGTTAAAGATTATATTATAACTAAATCTTATATATGCATATATCGTTGTTTTATTGCTCATTTCTTAGTCGTGGCTGTGAGTATCGATTTCCTCCAACTTCCTCGTACAATCGCATGCTTATACATCGCACGGCTGCCTTCTTTGGTATGGATCACAATGTGGACTCGGAGACGCAGCAATGCGTTATTGTGGCTGTTACCAAGGGAACTCGCATACCAGAGGTGAGTTCATTTGTTAAATTTACCGAGCTTAGCCATCAATTAATTGTATTTACATTTCATTTTATAGATTCGCTTCAAATCTCTGGTACGTGGCGACCATCGCGATGATGCACGCAAGTCAATTCTGAAGCGGGATACGCACAGCTTCGATGAGGTGCGTCAGTCGCCGTATCTCTGTCCGGAGCGTGTCATGTTGGATCGCAAGGCCAAGAGCTTTGAGGAGCGTGAAGAGGATTATGATCGTGCGCGTAGTCGCATCTTTAATCGCACAACGCAACAGGATGGCTATGGTAATGAAATGGGCAATGAAGAGTGCTATAGTGGTGGCAATGGAGGTTGGCACAATGCCGTTGAACAGCAGCAGCAGCAGCAGCAACAACAACAGCAGCAGCCTCCAAGGCCCAAGCGACCCAATGGCAAAATGCTACAGATGCAGAATGTGAGTAGAAGAAAATAAAATTCTAAGACGCTTACTAACTTTCCTCTTTCCTCACTTTAGTCCACGGAGTCACGGGATGGTGGTGGCATGCGTTCTGGCGGTGCGGTGCCAAAGTCTCACAACTTTGGCAACTATGGTGGACCACCGAGTGCTGGTGGACCTGGTGGTTCTTCGTTGCCACGCGGCGACTCAACCAATTCAAGCAAGAGCGGACGTGGTGGATTTGCCAAACAGGATTCAACTGGTAGCACCAGCACTCCCTGGCGTCTGTCGCCCTCGAGCAGCGGGTGAGTATCTTCCAAAATAGTGTTATTTTAATTTGGACCCAACATTCCATATTCCCAATTCGTTCGCTCTTTCTTTCTCTATCTATCTATCTATCTATCTTAACCAATTTTGAAACTGTTGTTAAAATTGCCAAAAACCATTTTTGTATGCTACCCAAACCAACCAACCAACCAACCAACAAACCACCACCACCAACAACAACAACAACAACTATCCAATATAAATCCAGCTACAAGACACGCACACAATCCGTGCGCTCCGATTCCGTTACGCCCTCTCCAACGGGCTACGGCAGCGACAGGCAGACGCCGGAGTTCAGTCAGCCGACAGTGCAAGTCCAGTCTTCTAGTTCAAACCGGGGAATGGCCTCCTATCTGCAGCATGCAGCAACACCAATAACAACAACAACACCCACGTCCAACAACGCGCCAGAGTCGGCATCAGCTTCGGGACTCGTCTGGGCCGTCACAGACATTTCGAGTGTGCCAATTGGCAGCGTCCTCATTGATCCGCAAACCCTCCAACCAATTCTCAATCCAGACGGGTAATTTACAAAAACCAAACACACAAAAAAAAAAAAACAAAATTCAAATCAAAAAGATACATTTTTAATAATTAATCATTCGTCACCAAAATTATTGAAGAACACGATTTTGTTCTCCAAGAAATATTATTATCGCAAAGCTTTAATTTTGTATCGCTCCTTTTTTTTTATTAATTTTTTTCTACTAATTCTCAGTGTACAAAGATACCGAAATATTGGATGTTTATAATTTGATTAAAGACTTGAAAAATGTTTGGATTACTTTTAAAAATAGGACGGAAAAATTTATATCAGAAAGAAAAACTTAAAAAAACTTCGATCATATTAAAAATTAAAAGTAATTTTCAAATTTAAGCAGAAAGCAATATTTTTAAGGGACATTTAGAATAATTATTCTGGGCAGTGCTTCAAAGTTTTAGTTATTTTTCATATTACTACCAATTTATATTTAATACACTATGTAAAAGAACAAATATTGTTTAACTTTCAGATATTATGTCGGTCTGTTTGTCTTTAGCTTACCAATTTTTTAATTTTTTTAATATAAATACTCTAAATACTTTTGTATATATACCATATTTGATACAATCTTAACTAGTTCTGTTTTAAAACATAGCTTTTTACTCTCAGATTCATATTTCATAAAGTTTTTCTAATTCCGCAAAACTAATAAGAATCTTCGGGCTGCCGAAGTGAGCTTTTCTTTCTAGTTTTTTTAATTGATATAAATATGCCTTATAGAGATTGTTATTAACAATTTACATAACTAAATATTTTTTTAAGTTTTTTATAATTAAAACTATCAAATTTTTAATCAAAACTTTAGCTTATTTTTTTGCATTATTATATACACATTATTAATGCCATTTCGATGTGCTACCTTTTCAACTTGTTGATGTTGTTTTTGTAAATTATCTGCCTAAAATCATTCAAATATGATTCTGATACGAATAACTGTGCTCAGTCTCTCTCTTTCTGTATCACAGTTCAGCCTCAAATCGCTCACTCGCTCTCCTCTTGCTCTCTCTCTCTCTCACCTGTTCATCGCAAAAACCCAAAAAAAAAAAAAACACTCACCAAAGCTAAAGCTCTGTCGCTCTCACCTCGCTCTCTTTATCCCCCTGCCACATACACTCTCTCTCTCTCGCCTTTCTTCCTTCTTATATTTTTTTGATCGTTCGCCTGCCGCCCTTTGTTAGTTTTTCTCTCTGCAACTCTGTCAGTTTATATAAGTGTGTCGTCTGCCAGTGTTGTCGTCTAATTGTTGTTCGTTCTAATCGCATTGCATTTTACTTGTATCAAACGCATTTGTTGTTGTTGTTTTTTCATCACAAATAAAATAGAAAACCTGATGAAGAAAATTATAAAAGATTTTCTTATTGAAAACACAGAAATGTCTGTCGCTGTCGTCGTCCTCACTGCGCACTTTGTGGCAATCCTGACAACTGTACTTTCCTCTTACTCAACACGCACACATACATGTACTAATATGCGCGTTCCCTCTTTCAACTAGAACGTTGCATGCCACATCAATATAGAGAATAGTTTAATAAATGTTTTCTCTCCTTTTGCAGCTCCATTTACCATTACGACCCGTCCAACTTGCCGCCCAATCAGGCGTTGCAACAACATCAAGCGGGCAACAATGGAGGAGGTGGTGGAGGTGGCAACTATCAATCGAGTGGTTCCGGCAACTATGCACCCTATCGCAAATCGTCGCCACATCAGCCGCAGCAGCAGCAGCAACAGCAGCAGCAGGTGGTGCAGCAGCAACAGCAATTGCAGCAGCAGCAGCATCAACAGCCACCTCAGCAGGTCTACAGCAATGAGTTGTCCTGCAGCTCAACAGAGAGCTATGCCGAGGAGGTGCAATCACCGGGCATGGAGTGCTCTGATGGCTATGACAGTTACCCAGCTGAGCCCCAACAGCAGCAGCAGCAGCACCAACAATCTTCACTCGACGGCAAGGGAGATGAATGTGATAGCTTGTCCAGTGCCACGGGTTGTCTGAGCATTACAACCACGACCTCAACCAAGAACTACGATCGTATTGAGGTGCAAAAGTATAAGAATCAGGCAACCAGTCCCAATATACCTGCCTGTTGTGCTGGCGACAAAGAGCTTGAGACAGTTGCTCAACAGCAGCAGCATCAGCAGCCGCAGCAACAGTTGCAACCAGAGCCGGAACAGGAAACTGTTGTTGTTGCAGCCAGCAGCAGCAGCAGCACAGTGGCATCAGTTGAATTGCCAGCAAGTCAAACGCCACTGCCAGTGGCGTCGGCTCCATTGAATTGTGATGCACAGTCGCTGTCACCGAGCACCACGCCATATAGTCAGTGCGATGTGAAGCCCGCCAGCCAGAGCCAAGCTCAGGTTGCTGTCGAGGAGCCCAAGACCACAACCTGGGCTTATACGCAAAGCTATCAGGCACCCGATGGTTCCACCGTGTTCCATACCACAACTACACCCAATAGCGCTGCACCCTACTGTGCCACCACATATCAGCAAGGAGTAAGTTTCGATTTCTTCCCCTCAAATTTGTTATATGCATCTTTCACTCGCAGAGTATATATAATCTAGTCAAGTCCCTTCAACCGTCTGTATTAACAAAGCAAATCTTAGAGACTGCTATAAGTGCTATAGCAACCAAATGTGGCACACTGACTTCTGTGAACAACACTCAGATTAGGGTTTCTCTATTGGTAGTAAGGCTTAATCAGAGTTCTACTTAATGTGTACAGTTGCTGTTTCACTTAGTTAAACACAGTTAAGCTCAACATACAGAATATCCAAATGATTCAACGAACCAACTGTCCAGTGCTAAAAGAAACCAACCTTAAAACATGCACAACTTTGTCAAATCTTAACCGATTAACACACAATGTGTGAGTTTGGTTAAGATATCTTAAGAATCTAAATAGTTTTTCATACTTAATGTTGACTTTGAACCAATCGTTTTATGGCAGCTATATGTTATAGTGATACGATCCGGCCGATTCGGACATATGTACTGATGTCGGACCTGTATCAAGTTTCATCAAGATAGCTTAAACCTTAGAGACTAGTTTGCATAAAAACAGACAGACGGACATGGCTATATCGACTCAGCTCGTCGCTCTGACCAAGAATATATAAACGTGACAAAATTATAATACCCTCTGAAGGGTTAAATGAGTAACTCCTTGTTTGATTGGAAACGTACTCTTGTGTAATTAGTGTAATATCATAGTCGGGGACTTGACTATTGTGTTTATATTTGTTGATATTAATCGAATTCCTTTTGCAGCCCGATGGCAGTATCTATGCGGTGCCACAGGGCATGGTATATGCGGCGTATCCACAGCCAACGGTTAGCAGCGCCGCATCGCAGCCGATCTTCCAGCTGACGAGCAGCAGTCAACCAACGCAAACGTTGTTTGCCTCACAGGAAGGTGGCGAGCTGCCTGGCGGCACCTACATGATACCTGTCTTCGATCCGGCCCAGCAGCAACGTGAGGGCCTTATACCCGCCCAGGCTATATACCAGACACCGGCTGGTCATGCCACCGCTGTGATGCCGATGGCCACCGCCACCTATCCGACGGCACAGTTTGCTGCCGCAGCGCCCAATGGTGCGCCCATCTATCAGGGGCCATTGATTTACTCTAGCGAACCAGCTGCCGCCCAGTTGCAACAACTGCCGATGGCCACGTATCCGATCAGTTATCCGTATCATTATTATCATCCCATACCCTACTACGTACCGCAACAGGCGGTCGCTACGGCGCCCATGGTGACCACAGCAGCGTCTGCCCAACCGCCCAATGGGCCAGCCTCATCGCAGGCCCAGGCTCAGGCTCAAGCTCAGGCTGCTGCCCAGCTGAATCTCGCAACTGCCTCAGCGGCTGGACCGCCAACGGTAGCTAGCGGCCAGCAGACAAGCAATGGTCACATTGTCAGCAGCAGCTCCAGTGGTGGCTATTTGGGTGGTGCTCGTGTGAAACGCACACCCGGAGGCGGTTCAATACATTACAATCCCAGCTATCAGGCAACGGCGACTGGACACGCCACAGCGGCACATCATCCAGGTGCTGGATCTGCGCAGATCATAGCCACGCCCGGTGCTAGCACAACGACATATCATGCGCTGCCCACGCTGACACTGGCGCATGGTGGCGCGGGGGCAAACTCTGATCTCAATGCCGCCGCCGCTGCGGCAGCTGCTGCAGGTGCTCATGTCTATGCGCTGCCCGCACAACATACCACGGCATTGATCCCGACCAACATCTTTCCATATGCAGCCGGTCAGGCGGGTGGACAACAGGTGGGACCACATAATGCTGTGCTGCAGCAACAGCAGCAACCGCCACCGCAGGCACCACATTCGGCTCCACATCATGCATTGATTACAGCCGGACCTTTCTATTCGGCTGCCAGTGGTTCCATGGATGTATCTGCCTCACAATCTGCGCCAAGTACGCCAGCGGCACCGGGACGCCAGGCACCGTTGTTTAGCACACCCCCAGCGCCTAATGTTGGTGGTGGTGGCAGCGGTAACAACAGCGGCATGTCATCGGGAGCTGGTGGTGCTGGTTATCACAGCAATAGCTCCACTCCACACTACTATCACAGCCAGAGCAGCAACGACGGAGGCTATGCCACGCCCTACGAGAAGCGCAACAATGTCAGCGGTGGTGGAGGTATTGGAGGACCTGCTCCTGGTCGCAAGCCATACCATCCGGGTGGCTACAATCCACGTCACTCGGTGCCATTGGGGGGCATGCCGACGGGTGCCAAGACTCCGCTCCTTAATTCCAACAATGAGCCAACGCCGCGCGCATCACCCAGCAGCATTAGCCTGGGTGGACCTGGTGGACACTCCACGTCCTCGAACTATCATCATGCTGCCCATCGTGGTCCTCCGCCAGCAATGGGCAAGCGTGACATGAAGCCTGCACAACTGCCGTTGATAAGTGGACCGCCACCGAGCTATGCCACATCGAGCAGTCCAGCTGGCACTGGCGGCTATGAGGCAAAGCCTCCAATTCGTCTCAATGCAGGCGCCGCCAGTTTCCGCAGTCAGAAGTCCATCAATGCGGACTTTCGACGCAGCGTCTCGCAACGTAACTCGCCCAGCGCCAATGGAGGTGGCAATGGGAATGGCAACAGCAGCCACGAGAGTAGCAACAACTCGCCCAACAGTATTGCAGGTGGCGGTGGCAGCAGCAACAACAACAGTGCCGCCAATACGCCCAATGCCACTGGTCCAGCACCCGGCCTGGGTACACAGTACATTGTGGTGGATCATACAACGGGAGCCGCTGTGAACACCTCGCCACCATCGCTGTATCTTAGCGGTGGCAACAACCCTGGCGGTGGCGGCAACGGTGCCGGACCGCGCGCCTCGCACATTCCAGCCCAGCTGCATCACAATGCCGGTGCAGCAGCAGCAGCGGCGGCAGCAGCAGCAGCCGGAGCTGGTGGCCAACAGGCAGCAGCGGTGCTCAGTGGCGTTGCCGCCTTGGGTGGCTACAATCCCAATGGCGCCTCTGGTGTCTACATCAAGTATGGCCAAACATACTTTGCGCATGTAAGTAACATAATTATAAACTGATCCGAGATAGAAATTAATGTGTTATCTCTATCTCTGATTGCAGCCCTTGCCCAACAGTCGACGTTCGCCCTCGAATGATATTCGACCACAGATGGCACAGGTTACTGGCATGTATCCCGCCGCAATGATGATACAAGGTGAGAACTTGAAAGAGAAACAAATAAAGGAGGAATGGAAATGTATCAATTCTTATAATGAAATCTCAGTTTCATTAGACAAACCTTTTAGATATCCTTATACTTTTAAAAGCTGAGCAAACTTCTTGCAAGAGATACATTTTGAGTTGAAAATTTTGAAAATTTAACAAAATGATAAGTTATTTAAATAATTAAAAATATAAAGAAATCGTTTAATTAATGAAAACAATGCAACTTATAGAATATCCTGAGATTTAAATTAACTAAAACGGAAGAACTATTTACCTAATAGATACAAATGTATCTTATATCTGAGTTCAGCTGCTACTACTTGTATTTTCAGATATCCCCTTCATAAGGAAATTACTTTTTCTTTACTTTAAATTTTTTTGAGATTTAAATTAACTAAGACGGAAGAACTATTTACCTAATAGATACAAATGTATCTTATATCTGAGTTCAGCTGCTATTACTTGTACCTATAGATATCCCCTTCATAACGAAATTACTATTTCTTTACTTTAATTTTTGTTGAGATTTAAATAACTAAGACGTAAGAACTATTTACCTAATAGATACAAATGTATCTTATATCTGAGTTCAGCTGCTATTACTTGTACCTATAGATATCCTCTTTTCAACGAACTTACTAATTCTTAACCTTTCATTTTTCTTACAGCACCTCCACGTCATCCAAGTCGTCATCCAAATCCGAACTACAAAGGATCGCGTCCGCGGTAAATTTACCGTACTGTGGTCAACGGGAGGACGTTCACAACGTAAAAGCAACAACAAAAAATAAAATAAAAAGAAAACTACATACACATAACGGCATACCTAAGATAAATATAAATAGCAACCTAATCTAGTGGAACATAATGTAGATGAGAAACGAAAAACAACAAAAAAAAAAGAAAAGAAAGAAAAGTGAAGAAGTGAAAAAGAACAGAAGCGAGAACATAGAGCAAAAAAAGGAGCAAGGGCCGAAGAGAAAGAGAGAGAGTCGGAGAGTTGGACAGCAGCAGCAGAGGAGACTGAGAGGGGACAGGGTGTGCAGTTGGCAGCAGAGAAGAGAAAGTGTGAGAAAATTGTTATCTTCCGCAGAGAGAGAATGATAAAAGCGACTTAGCCTATAGCCCTAGTTAAGAAGTATTGTGTAGCTACAAACAACAATAAACGAAGCAACAACAACAGCAACAGAAATAAGAAAAACAACAGCAGCAATAACAACATAAACAAATCAGTAAATATTAACAATGCTGTATATTTTGTGCCATTAAAAATAGTCTTTAAAAAGTAAATAACAAAAAAATCGAGTACCGAAGAAGCAATAATTGAACACAACGACGGAGGACAATGGACAAAGGACGAAGGACGAATTACTCTAACTGACCTGTGACCCTCGTTAAACTATTAGAATACTATGTGATGCGTTCACTTTGGAAGATTTCTCGAAATCGGAAATGTTTATAGAGACTGACGGCAACCTCAGATATATCCGAAAGTAATGACGAAGCAGAGAATCTCCAGATTTAATGTATCTGCAAACTCGCATTCTTATTAGAAATCCCTTTAGATCTTCTCTTAACAATTCTCAAATTGCTCTTATCAAAAATGAAAATGAAATAATGTATTATATTTAATAATTATGGTCTTGCTTTGGTGTGTTTAATTGAATGCGTTTTAATTATGTTAGAAATCTCAACCAAAAAGCAAAAGGTATCTCCATCTGAAATGACCGAAAATGACCCGACACTGGCCAAGAAAGACTGCTGCCAAAAGAACATACTGTGGGCGTGGCTTGTACTATATTTATACTTATTTTGTATTGCAAAATTTGTAATTTTTAAAGCTCTTCGCGATTAGTTGGCTCCACAAGAATTCTCGAAACATCAACATCAACTGTTCAAAATTCATCAAGTTTTGTTATTAAGTCAAATTTAATATAACGCATTATTATTATTAGTTATTATTATTATTATTATTATGATTATGCTGATCATTTTGTGAAATTTTTTATTTTAATTTCTTTATTATGTTTATGTTTTTTCTTTTGAATTAGAATTGAATTCTTTATGTTCTTTTTTAATTTCTGTTCCTTACGGCAAAGAAGCTGCACTTTAATTTTCGTTATGATTAATATTAAGAGTAATAAAATGAAATATACATAGTAAAGAGATGAGAAGAGAAGCAAAGAAAAGAGAAGAGAAGGGAAGTGAAGCAGTACGTAAGAGCCAAGCAGCTATACATTTATTGTTAAACAAGATATTTAGCTTAGCGTATAAATTACATATGTATATGTACCATTTAAAAAATTATATATATATAAAATATATATATATACCTCTATATATAGGCAAGTGAAACGAGAAAAAACAAAATAAAAATATTAGTTAAAGTTGCGTTGTTGTATTTTCGTTTTCATTTCGCTATTTTCTCGATTACTCTTTCAATTTCTATTTTTAGTTTTCGCCCTGGCCATGGATCGCGTCCAAGATCTGAATTCAGATGATGCCCTGAGAATTTTGATGTGTGCCACAAAAAACTTTTGTTATGATTTGTTAATGCTTGATTTCTATCTTTTATACAACGAATTCGGGCTACAGACTTCAAAACTGAACTCAACTTTTAACTGTTTTCCAAACTGTATGTCTAAATGTACATAACAATAATTTACAAACAATAAATGAACCTAATAAACGCGACTTAACACTTAGCATATAAGTAGGTTAGGAGGACTGGACAGGACACCTAAAAAGAGCAGTAGTATCAGAACAAAATGTTGATGATGATGATGATAATGATTATGAATATTTGGCGCAAATATTTGGCACAAATTTGTAATAGATAAATATTTGCACCAAATACTTACATACAGCAATTAGAAATGTTATCATAGTCTATCTATCTATCTATCTATTATTATCATTTCAAGCATTGCAATTCTTATGAAGTCACTCATACACCTAAACTAAGTATAGCTTTCAAAAGTGCGCTAAATAAATAACAAATAATTGCTAAATGCAGCTTACATAACATAACATAACATAACATATATCTAAAATGCAATACAATTACAGAGTATAAAACGTACCACATAAGATAGAGAAACTGCTCAAAAATGAGAAAGATCAAGGAGAGAAATTGAATTGAAAATGCACAAACGTAAATTGTACCAGAGAACACAGAAACGCTTTGTTGGTTAGTCCCCAAAACCAGATAGATAGAGTCAGTTACGAGCTAGCTAGAGAGTGGAAGGACGAATTAAAGGACGGATTAATCGGAATTAAGATCCTGTAAAACACGTACACACGTATCGAACATTTTGCTCCTGTTGTGGATTTCTTTGTTTGTTGCTCTGTTTGTTATGAAAAGAAAAAAATAATGTTGAGAGTAATGTTGAGATCGTTATACCGAGGGAGAGGGAGAGAGAAAGAGTGGGTGGATAGCGAGAGTAAGAGAGCGCGGGCTAACAAGAGAATGAGATTAGGCATAGAATATGGGAAATGAAAATAATGAAAACCCTTGAGGGAAATATGTTATACAATATTATTATTACATCATGATTAATCTAAAGGTAAAAATGCATCGTAATTATAATTATACAACAAGAAATGCGACAAAAAATAAAACTACAACAACAACAACTCGATCAACAAAACCGCACGCAAAAAGTACTCGTAATAACGATTTAAATGAGATAAAGACAAAAATGAAGTTTTTACCGACGAGGATAACGATAATGATAATTATGATGATAAACAAAAAAAAACAAAATAAATAAAATGTATTTATTTATTTTAATTTATATATACACTAGAGAGTTATTACAAATATATATATACATAATGTATAAGGCAAAAAAAGAACAACATGATGTTTTATTATGAGAAAGTTCAGTGATACAGAGTTGGAAAGCCTAAATGATAAACCTATGGCCATTAATTACACTAGTTTATTTTTTAATAAAATAAAAGGTCATGACCGGACAAAGCGGCTTTCCCTACCCTATTCCCCGGTCCTAGATGAATCATTACCTTTATCTATTATAATGATAGTTTCAAACAAACCTTTTTCAGGAAGTTTTTGGGTCATTCGGTAAAGTTCTTTAAAATGTTCCAAGTCCCAAGTTTTGGGAACACACAATACTCGAAATTAAAGTTTTGGGCGCCTTTTGGGTCATGTCTTTTTTCGACTAGCAGAGTGATATTATGTATATTCTAGTTTTTAAGACAATAACAACAGAGGATTTTGTCTGTTATAAAAATAATTTAATGAATTGCCTGTATATTAAAGCTAGCCTTAACTTATTTTAATTTTATCTAGCAAACCTTTAAGTTAATAATTTAGCAGACCCTCAAAGCTTTAACAAAGAGCATAAATTACAGCTGAGTAAATAGATTCATAAGTATTACATGATTTATTAGCTATGGAAACGCATTGGACACCCTCAAGGCGACTAATACAGCCCTTTATAGACTTCACTCGGAACATGTTAACATTAAGGACATAAAAACAGTTCAAGCAAATAGAAAAGTCCGAAAAAATATAAACAAAGAGATAAATAGAGATATGCAAACATTGTTTGCGACCTAATAACCCAGACAGAGGAACAAATGTAGGGGAATTTATGTTATGAGTACGTTACGAATACTTGTGCCCCCTTCGCGGCTGACCACAGGTTCCGATGTCTAGCGTTTATAGCAATAATTACACATTTTCGGTCTGGGGTAGTTTAGACTTCATCTGACGTTTTGACGTCTTCATAACACGCGCGAATGAGTGAAGGAAAGAAAGGGCAAGGATAGTGAGAGAGAAAACCGAGGGATTATGCCACCAACAGTTTTGGGAAACGGGGCAACAACAAATTACCCTGAAATAGGAATAGGATAGTTTATTTTATTTTTTTCTTTCTTGGACAGCCGTTTTCGTATCTTGACTGTGCCATCAAGTGGAGAAGACGACCACATTCTGAGCGTCCCATAAATCTGCCAAAGAAGAAGAACCCAAACAGCGACAGGTTGCAGCTCAATAAAGAGCTAAATAAATATAATATCATCTATGGGCCGGCAAAAGGGATGAGTTCATTTAGGGTTCGCGTTCAATTCGATCGATCGCTCGATCGGTCGATCGGCAGGTAGCCAACGACTAAACAACCTGTTTTTCTCACAAGACAATGGCCAAAAGATGCGACGGCTGCTGCTGCGGTCAAAATCAAATGGTCAGCGCTTTTGTAAACTGGTGACATTTAAAAATTATGGCATGTAAATGGAAGGCATTCCGGGAAGCGTTGACAGCCTCAACCTCAACCTCAGCCGCAGTCTCGATCAGGGCTCAAGGGGGGCTACTGTTAATCAATTTAGTGCCTGGATGAAGTTATTTGTGCGGCGTGCGCAGATGGCCCAAAGGATAAGCAAATGGCCAAGTGAAAGGTTGTGTCGATGCACTTGGCTGATAAGAGCAGAAGTCTTTACATATGCATCTCCATATACATATATTAAATATCTTCTATTGCATTGGGAATATACCTCGGGCTGCCCTACGGGGCGTATGCGTGTTAAAGCTTTCATTGCTGACGTCGCTGTCAAGCTTTGCGCTCTTGATATATGGCAAGCATTAAAGTGCCGCCTTTGTAAATCGGAGACATCAAAGTGCACACACATACACATACACACATTCAAACATTTGCATACACTCACACACACACACACATGTGCACTCGAAAAGCCATAAAAATCACTTTGTAGTCTGGTCAGATGGAGGGAAAAGGGGGCGGCAGCTTCGTGGAGGCGGCGCATCAGCGCAAACTATGCAACGCCAACAACAACAGCAACTGCAACAGCAACAACAACAACAACAACAACAACAGCAGCAGCACCAAAAGCAACTGCAACATACAAAAAAAAGTGCAATGCAATCAATTCAAAAGAGCTGCTAGTGAATGAGAAGGGCAGCAACAAGGAGAGAGGAACACAGAGTGGGACAGGGAGTGAGATAAAGTGATAGAGAGAGAGCGAGAGAGAGAGAGAGAGAGAGAGGAGGAAGGTGGAGCTGTCAGCAAACGGCAGGCAGCATTTAATCCTGCAAAAAAGGCATTGCGAGGCAGCATAAAATGATGTTAATCCTTAAATAACGTGAACAAGCGACGGGCAGAGTGCAAAGAGCCAAGGGCGTAGCCAAGTAAAGGCAAAGGGGGTGTTAGCTGACCCCTACCCATCACTACACAGCCTACAAAACACAGAAAAAATATATAGACAATTTATTTAATTTTTAGACCCAGTACTTTAAAAAAGTACAAATGGGTCTATTAAGTTTGTGCAAAAAAAATGTGCGTAACAGGCAGAAGGAGGCGTGGCAGACCCCATAAAGTATATATATTCTTGATCAGCATCAACAGCCGAGTCGATATAGCCATGTCCGTCTGTCTGTCCGTCTGTCCGTCTGTCCGTCTGTCCCTTTTTTGAACACCTATATCTCAGAGACTATAAGAGCTAGAGCCACCAAATTTGGCATGTACGTTCATCTGTAGCTTGCATTAAACAAGAATGTTTTAAATTTTTGCCACGCCCCCTTCCGCCCCCGGAAATTTGAAACAAAATTTCAAAGTCGAATAACGAAAGCTCCTTTAATGCTAGCGATATGATTTTTGGCATACATGATAAACTTTATAGTCCAATCCTGTCCTGAAAATTTTATCCGGATCGGATAATAAACGGATAGTATACGGCTGTTCAAAATTTCGAAAATATGAACACCTGGATCTCAGAGACTATAAGAGCTAGAGACACCAAATTTGGCATGTAGGTTCATCTATATCTTGCATTGATCAAGTTTGTTTTAGATTTTTGCCACGCCCCCCTCCGCCCCTGGAAATTGAAATACAAGATTTCGAAGTCGAATTACAAGAGCCCCTTTAATGTTAGCGACTTGATTATTGGTATATATAATATACACTATGATCCAAACCAGTCCAGAAAATTTCATTCCAATCGGATGATAAACACGGAAGTTATTCAACTAACAATTCTACAGGCAAAAGGAAGAAGAAGAGACGCTAGCGACCTCTGTGTTTATTAACTTCTTAGTGGCGCCATCTATTGTTTGGTACGCATTATTGAAGAACAATCAATAGTGAACGCTTTGCATTCAAAAAGTACTGGGTCTCCTACTGTCGAGCTTGCTCCACTGTAGCTTACTGTATTTTTTTCATTCAAGTGGAAAATTTAAATAACGTGATATAAATATAATTCACGTAAACTAAAATCAATACGAACATTCGTATTTAATTCTAATTCGAAATTGTATATATATGCATTTAATTACATATTTGTAAATTATATACGTACATGCTGAGTGAATTTCTATTAAATACAGTGTATCTACTAAATACTCTGTCTGAAAAGTAAGCTAAGAACTGTTTTCAAAAGTTTTTAAGCATAATAGATGCAGAAAACTTTTCTTAAAAAATACCTTCCCCTTCTAGTTTCCACCATGGCTACGCCCTTGTAAGGATCAGAAGGCGGGAAGGGATCTGGGGCGGTCAGAGGCTGATGATGACGATGATGGCGACAGCAAAATGCCAATTGAATGCCAAGCGGCTTTAAGTGCCGGCCAGCGAGAAAGAAAAAACACATAGGCAGTAAAGAGCACTTGGAAGAGAAAGAAAGTAAAGAGAGAGAGGAAGTGAGGGAGAGAGTGAAAGAGATAGCAAGAATGAACAGTTAAAGAGCTTAAGGCGCGATAAAATTGAAAGACGAAATGGGGAAGTACAAACATTTATGTACATATGAATCAGTAACAGATGTTTAACGAACTATAAGATGAATAAGTTGTTTGCTTTCGATAGCATAATATGCATATTAAACTAATATCTGAATGCGAAAGAACGTTAAGAATATACTAAAGAAAGCACGAAGGTTGTATACGCAGGCTTTAATACGAAATTACGTTAATATACATATGCAGAAACTTAAACAGATATAGTTTTATTAAATTATACTTAATTAACTTTTATTTTTACTACTAAAATAGTTTAGCTGATTCTTTATTAAAAATTAATAAACAAATTAACTAAATTAATTATACTGCAAGTATTATTATAACTGTTATTATCTCAGTGTTTTAATAATTATTTTTTATTTTCGAAAACCTTAAAAGGAATCCCGGAAATAGTATTAATATTAATCATATGTATTCGTATATTTTACATTCGTATTAAATCATTAACATGTTATCGTTTTGATTTTTTATTGTTCGGAAACGTTTCCATTTAAATTTCATTTATTTGTTGTAAATATATGTTGTCGGATATTCTAAATTTTGTAACATTGCTTACAATTTCAAAAACAATTCAGAACTAATTTAGAAAATTTAATTAAATTTCAATGAAGATTTAGAAATAATATAGGAAATAAATGTATCTGTTATTTACTAAAATATTTCGGATTTTTTATTAAAATTTTATTAACTAGTATAAATAAGACTATAAATATTCCTGTAAGCAAACCACATTTAGTTGGTTTTCTTAAAAGTTTATTTAAAGTTCTTGGACTTTAAATGTATGCCTGATGTTAGGTATGGATTTTGATGTGTAAAATTTAAATAAAAGTTTAGAAATATGTTAGTTAAAGGAATAAAAGTTAAAGTTTACTATAAATAAGACTATAAATATTTCTATACCAAGCCACGTTCAATTGGTTTTCTTGTAAGTTTACGAAATGTTCTTGGACTTTAATTGTATCCCTGATCTAAGTATACATTTTATTGTTTAAAATAAATAATAATAAATAATTTAGCAAATAATAGATAAATAATTTAAGTAACTTTACATTTTTCGATACGCAAAAATTCAATGGTTTTTCTTGTAAGTTCATTAAATGTTCTTGGACTTTAAATGTAATTGCTGAATCTTTAAGCTGAAAGGTTAAATGGCTTCTCGGTATTGTCCACTTCCGCCACATACTCGCATATCGCATCTCTGGAGCTGCCTTAACATGGTGGCATGCCAAATGCCGCGACGTCAACCAAATGAAAATATGTTGAAAAACTGTCAACTTGCAGCTTTTGGAGCGTCAAGCGGTTTGACCCCAAAAAAGTCAAGTGCGCCGCTGTCCGTCGCACCGTCACAGTTACAGTATCCGCTGTATGCTATGCTCCACTCCAGCTTGACTTAGCTCCGCTCTGCTCTGGTTGTTGGCGGCAGTGAAGCGTGGGCAGCATCCAGAACCACCCATCCAATGGCATACAACCGCAATGGCTCAAAAAGATGAAAGAGACTCAAGCGTAAACTCGGCTCAATAGAGTTTCGCTCAAATTGTTGTTGGCACGCGCCGGCGCACTCAATTGGCCCGTTGATGGTGGCGAAAGGGCGACGGCGAATTCACTCAAAATGGGGGACGCTAATAAGAACTCGTTCCTCGATTGCTGAGCGCGGGGCGTTGCCGTTCAAGCGCGACGTCATGGCAACCAATCACCACACAACCCTCCGAGACGAGCTGAGCTAAAAACCAGTTGAGCGGGTTTCCATACACACTCATATTTCTGCTGGTGGTGGTGTGTCTCTATGTGTATTTATGCTTTATGCTGCCTACCACTCTCGAAACCGGGTCGGTCGTCTCATCGTCGTCAGAGTCGTCAGCGTCGTTCACATCCATGCTGATCCATGAGCCATGAGCTGACTTTAGAGCGCCGGCAGTTTATGCAGTGGCCTCGTAGCTGTAACAACGTCGCTCGCCTCAACACGCTCGTGAGCTGCCGCAGCTTGCCTCGTCGTTGTTGTTGTTGTTGTGCTTTTTGATTCGTCTCAACTCATCATCATCGCCGGCCAGAGAGCCGGAGACACAGAACCCAGAGCCGTCTTGGAACCGGACCCCGTCTGTGGCGTCTGTTATCGCGCCACGCGTTTCGCGCCGTTTGATAAGCGAGTTTTTTAGCGTCGGCAAAAATCCTCAACACCCAAAACCAAAACCCAAAAAAATTAACAACAAAAAAATACATAAATAAATAAAAGAATAACAAACGAAAAGAAATAAAACCCAGTGAACAATTTTCAAAATTTTGAATGTGCTAATTAATCAAAGTGTTGCAAATTTCCACACGCGTATACGAGAGTGCGTAGATACCCATACTCATACTCATACTCACACTTATTCATTCGTATTCATACTGGCAATCTCTTATGCAATTCATTTGCATGTATTTAGTGGCATCTGTTGGACACTTGACAAACTGATCCGTCAAGCTGCCAAAACATTTCGCATCGTCCAGCAACAAGTGATCTATCAATTAATAGATCCCAGATCTATCGCCAAAAGCTGGCTGAAGAATTTTGTGCAAAAGACTTGGATTAAAAATCGCCAAAATTGTGGAGGCAATTAAAATGAAGGTAAGCTCACTCCACAGTGCGGGTTCCCCCATTTTTAATACTCTGTGCGGGTATATAAAGTTTATTTTTTTATACAATTGTAGAGATATTGTAGTGAACTCTACAGAGTGTTACTTTTAGTTCATATTATAATTTACCAAAGCCATTTAGTTAATTGATTATGCTATAATGTTATTAATCTACGTTAATGTTCACATATGAAATTTTTTTTTGTTTTGTTTGATGATTAAAAAGAATTTTACAATGAATATGCATTAACAATTCATTAAATTGCACAATTGAACTTCAGTCATAAAGCATAATGGATGCATGATAAACGGAAAAAACTCAGCAATATACTATATTAAAGTGACTCAATAAGTCAGATTGTTTCAACAAATATGTATTAACTAAGAAATTTAATAACTGATAATTACTATTCCTTGCAAATATAACAAAGAATGTTTAACAACAATATAAAAACAAAAATCAATGATGCTTTCTAATAGAAATTAATGTAAAATAATAATAATGCATTAAAAATATTTTGAATATTCCTCATTTCATTTGGAAAATGATCGAAGTATCGTTTTATTTGATTTTTTTGTTTGACACCCACACAGAACAGAGGAAATGTTGTCTTCCTTTATTTCTCTTTTTAATTGATGCACATGTAAAACCTTTTCGGGTGACCTACAAAACGTGCTGAATAGATATTGAACTAAAAACCCGCTGGGACGCAACAGGCGGCGTTAGTTTTGTATAGTTTGTATGGGGGGAAAGGCGAAAGGGTAGAGGTTTAAAAATGGAGGAGGAGTAGTTGATATCGTATCGTATCGTATCTAAAACAATGCCCATGGGGCAATTCAAAGCCATCAACTCTCTCGACAAACCGTACTAATAACTTTGGAAAACGATGAGTTTTCAAAACAGACGACAGGCCGGGAGTTTGAGAGTCGGTGAATATTAAAAGCACACAAATCGCACCATGGGGGGGTGCAACATGGAATCGCATTTTGTATACTGATTCAAATTTTGTTGTTTTGAATATTCGTATACGAATTTGGATTGAATGACGACCATGTCAAACCCACACGTTGGAATTATGAATATTAACAGGAGGCAGGGGGAAGAAGAAGGAAATCTTTTTATTTTGATGTGGAGCTGCAATCGGCAATGATAGGCGCGTTTATCATTAGTTAACGTTTTTAATTTCTAAATCTTTTCATTTCATTTCGGTGTGTTCATTCAAAAGAAAACTTTTAGGGCTCAAACGTTTTGCTTTAATCGATTTTTACCTCTCAAAGATTTGCTTTGGCTCAGGTATTATTATTTTTCAGTATTTCTTTTTTTTTTTTCATCTTGGATGCCCGCTGAGAGCATTGTGTGAACTCTGACGCAAGTGCTGAGCCACCCACAGGATTCATTGGCATACAATGTTGTAAAATGTTAAATATTCGACAGTCGACAGTCGACAGTCGACATTCGACAGCAATGAGTTGGCTCTTTGAGATACAGATACAGTACAAAGATACTTCGAACAGATACATGTTGCATGATTTATGCTTCTTCACGGTATCTACATCGTTCTTTGTTTGTATAATATTTTGCATGGCTTTATCCATAAACATAATTTTCATTACCATAGCAAATTAGACAAGGTGCTGACGCTTATTGGACCGCACATAAAAGGCCAAAATCTGTTATAAATTTCAACAATTTTTTGGGGGCGAACTGGGCTTTTATAATTGATCTTGTAGGCCCACGTAAAACCCAATTCTAAAGATGATCGCATGTGGTTAACTCTTAACTCTTAACTCTACATGTATGCTCTATTGGCAGACCTTTAATAACTGTCAATATGCACAGCGGGAGATCTTAGGAAAAATGCCGCAGCAGCGCGACTTCAAATCAAATGTCAACAGTTCTAAGCCGCATCTGAACAACAATAGAGCCGGGCTTAAATCCTATTTTTTATTTTGTGTTGTATTTCTACTTGACATCATCGATCTTGACCCGCCCCAGTTGTTGATCCCCTCCCCGACCCACAAATGTGCCCAAAGCTATGACGCCACAAAGCGCAGCTTATGAATATTCAACGAATGTTTCTTCGTTTTTTTTTTTTTGACTGAGAAAGAGGCAAAGGAAAGGCATAAATACTGAATCTCTTAAATGTCGAATGTCTGCAAAGCAACTATAAAATATACATATTTCAATAAACGATTTTTCATTAATAATTCACTAGGAAATTAAAAAAAAATACAAAAAAAAGAAACCCAAACAGAAAAGCTGTTAACGCCTCCCAAAAGAAAAAAAAACCACAGCAAAGCGGCATGTTTTCTTTAATTGAGAACTATGCGATAAGTTATTATTAGCCCGACATATGAATGATCATGAGTTGAGCTTAAATTTAAACAATTTGTCTTCAATATGCTCAATGTGTCACTTTAGGCATTCGGCTTGTAATTTCTTGATTAACTCAAAATATGAATGACGTTTAAATGTATTTAGACTTTGTGAAGAGGCTATCGAATTAAAATTTATTTTAATTTCTAATAGATTACAATTGAAAATGGAATAAACTTTTTTCCTTAAATAGTTCCGATTTAGAAAATAATGAATGGAAATTGCTTTGGGTGGTTATAATCATTTTAAAAATAGTTTATGTTTAATGAAATGTTCTTCTTATTTGGCTTAAAATAAATAATCAATGTTCTTAAAATATTAATATTATAATATAATATATAATATATATAATATTTTAAGTAGATTAAAGCCAAAATATTCCTTAAATAGTTCCAATTAAGTTTCCAATCTCCACTCCAAGATTAATTGAAAATTACTTTTGATAGTTATATTAATTTAAAGAATATATAAGTATGTTTAATGAAGTTAGCTTCTTACTTGGTAAACATATTTTAAATACGCATGTTTTAAATTAAAAATTAAACCAAATTTAAATCTTAAATAGTTCCGATTTCGTTTCTTACTTGGAAAAGACTACAGGAACGTATTTTCTTTTGATAGTTTTATGAATTTCAAAGAAATATATGATTAATTAAATGTTCTTCTTAGTTAAAAGACTTTAAATATTTTAACTATGTTCATATACATTTATCATTTACAATTTGATTTATAATCAGTTTTAGGCAAATTAAAAAGAAATAAAGAGAAAAAACTTATAGAGCAGAAACACAACAGAGTTTTAATAGGATTATTTTAAGTTCGGGAATCTAAAATAGGTAATAAAATTGTATTCTAAAGGTATTTCAATAATGCCTATAGAATAGACTTTGTTATTGATAAATAAATTCAAATTTGTTGGTTTTGACTTACCTAAAGAATGTCATTCCTTATCGCCTTAGGCATTATGTGCTTATTATTACATGTCTTTAGCACACAAAGGTGCATTTTGTAAGCAGATCCTCAAATCTTAAATCCCACACAAGGTGTAAAAGAAGACAACGCGTGCCAGTTGCAAATCGGTCAAATGACATCTTGGCCAGGCCAAAAAGCAGCTGCCTGGCCAAGTCGGTTGACAGATTTCCAGGCAATGTAATTGGATTTTTGGCAATGGACAAGAACAACATCTAATGCCTAATTGACAACTGTGGCGTGGCGTGACAATGCTGACAAGAAGTCGACGCCTGTAAGAGGAACAAAGGCAATATAGAATCTGGACAGAGAGAGAGAGAGAGTCTCAAAATGCATCTTGACTTGAGCCAATTGCCCCGATCAGGCACAAAAGACAAACAAATATCACACCTTTGTTTATGCGGCCAGAACAAAACTGCAAACCAAAGAAAACAAAAGGCCAAGTCGAGTGGTCAACTTGGAGTTGAAAATGTTGGTCCTTCTCTGAGTTGCGCATGCGCCCCTTGGTATTTGTATTTGGAAAACTCTCCTCTCCTCTTCTTCTCTTGCTCTCTGGGGAGAAACGTGTCAAAGTCACAGCAGCATTTTTAGCAGGTAAATGTGAAAATTCCCAAAATGAAAATCAAATGCAGACGCCAGCCGGCAGAAGGCAAAGGCAAAGGCAAAAAGTAAACCGGCAACTGGAAACCGCACAAAAGAACTCGTATCGCATGAAGTGTACAAAGTGTATTCTTGAGGTCTCTGTGGCATTGTTCGTCGAGTGCATCCGCAAAATAGTCCTTAAAGGACGCTTAGTTGGCTTACAAATGATGCATGGGCCCAAAAGGGGCTCGTTCTCGTCCAAATAAAATTGTAAAATGCCACAAATCATTGTAACTTCTATCTGTGCCTCTGCCTTTGTCGCCTGTCAATGGTACTCGACAGAAAAAAAAGTGCAGGGGAAGTGTAGGGAGAAAGGGAAACCCGCCCCTAAATCATTGCCTAGCCTGCATAACCCATATCCCCTGCCCCCTGTCCATGGTCCTGTGTCCCTTGTTCTGTCTAACAATCCGTAACGACAAACCATTCGATTTTATTTTACATTTTCCACAAACTTTCATCGTTTGGCAAAATAAATGTTTGCCTGTTGTCTTTTTATTGTCGATTTGGAAATTAGTTTTCCACTCGCAATTTTCCATTTTCTCTCTCTCTCTGCATCCATTTGTAAGTGTGAGTGTGTGTGAAAATATTGTTATTTAATTGTTTGCCAATTGGCAAAAGATTTTAGAGCTCGAAAACAAATGTTAGTAGCAGAGTTTAGCTTATCTATTTATTTTAAATCTAGCACAGTAGCCAGATGAGAGATTTAACTTGGAATTTAGTTTTGAAGAAACACCGCCAAAATCTTTCAAAGTCGTTTTAGCCAGATTCTAAATAAATTAACCATGCGGAGCAGCAACATCAATTGGCATGAACTGAACTGAACTTCAAACTTGATTTATTGTTTAAACATAAACATAGTAGAAACAAATTTGCATTCACAATAAAAAGACGCGCTTTTTGTGTGCCACACGAGCGAGGCAACAACAAAAATACCATTAACAATAACAACAACACTAAAAGAACCGATAGCAAATATTAAAAGAAAATATTATTATTAATTTATGCAAAATGCAGATTTAACTAATTAATTGTAGTCAATGTTCAATAAAAAAAATATTCAACTTTACACAATGCAAATCGTAAAAGCTGTAAAAAAAATATAAAGACAGTCGCAGTTGGCTTCGTCTTACTATTAATATTTAATGTGGCTGTGACATGTTGGCCAAAAGACAAAGGCATTCAGATTCAGCAGCCACTCGACACGACTCCACTTCAACTCGACTCACTTCGTCTTAACTCGATTTTTATGATGAATGCCTTAAAAATTCGATGACCATAAACAACAACATTATGTGCACGAACCGGAAAGTTAAGCTACCTGAAGCTAGTGTACACTTACCATCTTTAAGTAGATTAAATTTGCATAGATATGAAATATAAACTCTGCACATTATTTGGCGAAGCCTGTGGCAAGGATAAGAATAAGAGGCAATGAAAAGTGGGAAAAATAAATGAGTTTTAAGCAACAAATAAATAAGTCAATTTCAAGTTTTCAGGGACTATCTTCGGAGAAACCTGTGTAATGTTTAAGGATGAGCATCAAAGAGGAATGCAAGAAAGTGACTCCTTTAAAAATTTGTATACAAAATTCAATTAAATTCATTCTTGACAATAGACTTTACTTATTAAAAGAGATTATCCCGTCACACACAAACTGCATGTTGTCGCTAAGCGAACCTCTACAAAGGCTTAGAGTAGGGTATTCTTATACTGAACAAGAAATACGCGTGTCAAAATTTTTAGATACTTGGGGGCGATTTATAAGCGATTTATTGGCGAATGTGTTGGCTGACAGATCAGCATCATCGGGCTTTTACCGGTCTCCGTTGCAGACTATTAACTCTATATCTCCCTCACTCCTCTCTCTCGCACTCTTTCCTCTCTATCTATAGCAGTCTCTTCTTGCTCGGTTGACGCTGTTTGAACAACTGCCGTTTGGAGTCTAAGCGAAAAAAGTAAAATAAGTAGTGAGAGACAATAAAAAAATGGCAATTTAAATGTTTGACATAGAGCTGAGTATTTTAAATAAGTTGGCAGACGAAGGAGAGAGAATGAAAAAGATAAAAAGAGACAAAGAAATGGAATCATATATAAAATAAAAATTAACATACAACTTTGATAGAAATTATTAAATAAAAAATTTAATGAATTGCAATAATAATTGCGGCTTGTAGATAGAATATTTAGCAGGTTTAACAGATAACATATAGAAAGAGAAAAAGCAAGATTAAATATAAATTGTAGTGCAACTTTGATGGAATTACTTCAATAAAAAATAAAATAGATAACTATTATTAAAATAGACAGGAAAAGAGATATAAATTATAATGCAACTTAGATAGAATTAATTCAATAAAAAAATATATGTTGTAATAATAATCGCATTAACTATAATAAAACTAGATTCAAGTTTTGTGTATATTTTTATAAAGATAGAAAGAGAAGAAAAGCAAGAATAAATTAATAAATATAGATTGTAGTGCAACTTTGATAAAAATTATTCAATTATTCAAATAAAATATATCACAATAATAATTGCATTCAAAGACATTAACTATATTTAAAAAGAGAATTCAAATAATTTAAATAGATAAGTTGTTTATTAGTCAGAGATTATTACTCATTTAAAATCAATCTTGGGAAGCTTTTAGCCCCGTTATATCAAAAGTAAAACATAAACATCAAATGTTGTTTTGCTTATCAATTTATAAGTTCACAATTTTTGTTGTTGTATTTTTTTTTGGGAACACGCAACGGCAGCTGCCGCAAATGATCAAAACAAGTTCCAGAATCTGAAGTAGGGCTACTTTAAAAGGGGCTAACCAACATTGGAACATAGACATGGTCAAATCGAATACCAATTTTCTGTTTGCCACCGCGTGTCCATTTCAAACTATCTAAAGTGGCAATGTAGTCGGGAGTGGAGAGGGGAAGGGAAGGGAAGGGAACTTACGGAATGTCGTTGAGCGTCGAGCGCTTTGAAATTTAATATGAAAACGTTGTCTATGCAAATGAATATTGCCACCTGTTTATGTTTATGGTCAATGGAAATGGCAGCATCCCCAGCAGCCCAAAAAAATAAATAAAAACGGTATTGGCTGCAACCGATCCGATACGATCCAATCCGATCCGAACAGATCCGATCCGTTTCAACGAACGATCTATCAAGTGTCTGTTGTTGTTTTTTTTTGGGATGTGAGTATGTGTGGATAATCTTGGTGGGAAAAACGTGAGAACGATCTTGTATGCAAATCACTTTCAGACTTTTGGAGCAACGATCCCCTCCCTCCCACCTTCCGTTCCCCTTGTAGTCCAATAAAATATACGAAAACTAAAACGAAGAAAGTATTAAAATGAAATTTATTTGGTATGGGGCGAGCCACAGTTATAATAAAACGCGTCTGGGAGCGCACACAAAGCCCAATGTTTGCCAACAACAACAATAGTAACAACAACAATATTGCTTATAGAGGCTGTAAAACACAAGGCAGTCAACGGTCTTTTGGGTACCCAATTGCCAGTTTCCCAGTGCCCAGTTCTCAGTTCTCAGTTCCCAGTTCCCTCGTTTCAATCCACATACAGAACAAAGATCGTTGAGAGATCTCAAGATGATGCTATAGCTTGGAATTGAGTTGACTTGAGTTGAGTTTTGTGTTTTGTAGTGTAATAAAGTGCGACATTTTAAGTCGTCGGCTGATCGGGGTAATAACTTGTCAACACCGGCCCCAACAATATAACCATTAAAAACAAAAGTGTGAGGCGGTTTTGGCCAGGGCCAAGAGAGTCTTCGTCATCGACAGAGCCCCAAAATAATTTATATGCATACCAGTAAATACGTTTATACTACATTCATATATATAGTATATTTATGTTCTTTTTGGCATTTTAATTATATTTGTATCTTTATTGTGCACAGAAAAAATTAATAACACTTGTTGAGCATGAAAAACCCATATTATTATTTCTGCCACTGTTTATTTGTTGTTTCTTGTATTAGCCAAGTTTGTATTTGGCAAGAAAATTGCATTCAAATTGCAATTGCTTCAACTACTTAGCGGCTCAAAGAGTCATAGGGAATTAACAGACAAACACATCTTCAACTGGCAGCTGAAGATCTAAAAAGTCTTTGCTTCTTCTTTTTTGTTTTTGGCCATAAAAACGTTGGCAGCTCGCTGGGCCTATTGGCCGTAAAATATTTTACGATGTTACGCCAACAAAAGCAACGTCCAGCTAATCCGCCATGTGCGTGCAGTCCCTCTTTGTCTATCTCTCTATCTCTCTATGGGACACCCTCTCATTCTCCTCCTATTCCCTCTCTTTCTCCTCCTTTCTGAATGGGTTGCCATCATAATATTTGCCTAGGCCAAAAGCGCGTTCGTCTGTGTCCAAAAGCCGCAACTGAAACCTGCCAACGGCAGTTCAAGTCGGCAACTGTAAATGTATCTATATATCTATGCATAAATGTGTATCTGTATCTATATATGTATCTGTATCTGTGTGATGTGTGAATATGTTGTGAAAATTGAATGGCATATGCACATTTTGTCGCCAGTGATAAAATTTAATAACGCTGATAAATTTAGCAAAAACATGTTGGGCCATTGACATAAAGCGGTAATTAAGTTTGCTGACTCGCAGCAGGACAACGTCAACGGTTCGACTTCGACGTGTTGCAACGCGTTGCAAACAGTGTTTGTGGATGCAAATACAGTGAAGACTAGGCAAGTTTGCTTAATAAATTTACTATTTTTATTAAATATATTGGGAATCCTAGCATATAAAAATGTGACAAAAAGCTGAACTTCTTCAAAATAAAATTTGTAATTAAAATTTTTGTAACCTCAGATTATCTCTATTGCTGGATTTCTAAAATTGTTATTTATATATGGTTTATTCGTATATATTGTCTCAGTACACTATTACGAAATTTATTTTAATTTTAATTTATTGATTAAGCATGTTTCAATCTAGTTTAATTTAATCATAAATATATATTTGTACCAAATAAATTAGTTTTTGTTATGCAAACATCAACAAGTATTCTTAGTGCAACATTAATTCATTTTACTGTTTCATCTGTCCATTTAGTCAGCGCTCACTGTATTCCCATAGAAAAGCTTTCGCTTTTTCGATTCGATGCCGTTCTGTTCTGTTTTCTGTTGTATTATAGCGGCCATTAATTTGATTGGATCAATGGATGCGACAACCTTCAGCTCTATAGCTATAGTCACAGACAATGGGACACAGAGTCAGAGTTGGAGTCTGTCGTGAAATATGAACATTTAACCAAGTTAGGTGCATGAAATTACGAAGTATTGTATACTAAATATACATATATACATTTATGCATATGTATGATTGTGTGTATCTGTGTGGGCGCATCGTTCGGTTTGGTTTCATTCATAAAGAGCAGTCATTAAATAACAATCAGCTACGACGCTGATCTTAACGCCAAACAAACGCCGACGTGTAAATTGGCATAATATTTTTAAATATTTTTAAACACAATATCCCACGCAACGAATTTTGAATACAACAACGACTACAACAACAAAAGCAGAACAAAAAGGTAGCTCTAATTAAATGCCAAGCTGCCTTTTTCGAAAGTCTTTGGGGAAACAAAAAAAAACAGAAAAAAATATATTTCGATTTGATTTATAAATCAAACGAAAACTTTTCATTATATATAATATAGTATAATAAATAATGTTTTGGCACAGCCTTCATTGTTAGCTGGCGCTTAGACTTGCATTTGTTGTTATTTTTATTACAACAAATATTATTGTTAAGTATTATTACTGTTGATGTCAAGTTTAAAAGCGCCTTAAATGGAGCCCAAAAGGCCTTAAGAAAACATATGCCAAACTGCCGCGTGACAAGTGGTTGAACAAAAGATAATATATATATATATTTATATATAGTTCGATTTTTATATAAATTTTGAGACTGTTGTTGGTTGGCTTTTGTCATGGAGCCTGCAAACATTCTCACGCTCTTTACATTTGTTGTTTTTCATTATTTGGATTGCCGAGCATTTGTCCCTCAGCCAAAAGAGCAGACAAGACAAGTCAAATAATAAAAAGATGAAAAGTCACCAACGAATCAAAAGTGTCTCTACCAAGGGCTTTTGTCTCTTTTGAGACCATCAATTGATCGAGTCTGAGATGAAGATTCGAATTGAAACTGCTCCCATTGATGATCGCTCAATTTGCGCAATGACGTGAAAATTGTCTATGAATCGTTTTGGGTAATCGATCTTCTAGCCGTGCAGCAGCCACTGAAAGATGATACAGTTCTTTTTTTTTCTTTTACTTTTCTATTGTATGCCTCTGTGGCTACTGTTGAAAGTCAAAGTTATGATGGAGATCAATGGCTAAGTTGATCAATTGATTAGTTTCATGCAACTTGTTCACATTCAAATTCTTGGGCTTGACTTCTCTATATATATAAGTACAAATATGTATGTATGTGTATTGTATGTAGGTATTGGTGTTTAACACTCACACCTCTCTATAGTCAGCTTGTTTCTTGTGGTGTTATCAACTGTTCTGATCCCCCTATGGGGCATTAAATGGCAGCTTGTAAATTTTATTGCATACTCTTCAGCGTCTTTCTGCCTGCTTCTCTGTCTTTCTCTGTTTCTTTTATAGTTCTTTCTGGCCTTTTGTATCGCTCTTTGCGTTTTATATTGCGTTCGAGGCTGTTATTTATGACATTTGAGCAAAAGTTGCAAGGTGCAAGTTTTGTTTATGGAATTTTTATGATAGCATAGACAGCAATCTAAAGATCTGGCGATCCACTGCTCATATGATACTTTAGAGTTTTCTAGTAAATTTGCGATAGAATAGAGTAATATAAACATAAATATCTATACAAATAAAATACCTGTCTTATCTATTTGCCAATACTCCTAAAAGACAAACCCGAACTGGGTTAGTTTGGGTTTCAACCAGCAGCTTATGTTGTCAGTTTGTTATATTTGTTATCATGGAATCTGAAATGCCATAAAATTTGTTAATAATATCTTTTGTTCAGACCATCACTACCATCATTATATACAGATCTTTAAACATTTTATCTGACATTTTAGCATTTAATCCGAACATATTACCATGATTTAACTATTTGAAGAGATTATATCACGACGATTTCAATAATTACATGTTGTAATAGATGTAAGGAAATCTGAATAATGATAGGTTTTAATAAACTATTAAAAAATATTGTGTATAGTGTACAAATCAATTAAATGATGGATAATCATATGTTATTATTAATAGCTTTACTTTCAGAAAACCTTTCCAGATTTATGCAATTTATACAGAAAAACCTTAAAAATGTCAAACTAAATTATTTCCATTAGCTGTTTGAAGTGTAAGAAACATTTTGTCTAATGTATTGCTAGAAAGCTTTAATTTTAAGGTATCGACAAATATTATTATTTGTCGGACCTTTACTGATATTTTTAAAACTAAAAAAACCATATAAATATTTTTGTCATTAATTGAAATCAATTAAAGGAATTCATTTAATAGATTGCTAGTGTAAACTTTAAACTTGTCGATAGGATTTATTTCTTTCGAGTTACTTAAGTAACTTAAGTAAGTTAAGTTCTTACACTTAAAAGTATTGAATATAAAAATGAGACAGGATTTTTGGGAGATCCTTCAATGGAATCATTTTAAACTCAAAAGTCAACTCAGCTGTTTGAAAATTAGAGTAAAAACTAACAAATTTCGTTAAAATCTTTAAAACTTTTTTTAAAATCAATACAGGAAATTTACCCAAAATATTGTTAGTTTAAACTTTAAGGTATTGGTAATTAAGTGATCCACTATCGATAGGATTTATTTAAGAAATCTTTCCCTTTTAACATTCAAATGTCTGTTCAGGTAATATATTTAAATAATTATTAATTATAATTAAAGGAATATATGTATATATTACATTGCTAAATAGTTGAAACTTTCAAATATTGGCAATTAAGTGAAACATCAGAAATAAGGTTTATTTAAGAAATCTTTCCCTAAGGCCTTTTACACTTTAAAAGTCTGTTCAGATTTATGCAATAAAGACTAAAGACTAACAAATTTTGTTAAAATCTTTAAGACATTTTTTAAAATCAATGAAGGAAATTTAACCAAAATATTGTTAGTTTAAACTTTACGGAATTGGTAAGAAATCTTTCCATTTTAACATTCAAAAGTCTGTTCAGTTAAATAAGTTAAATAATTATTAATTATAATTAAAGGAATATATGTATATATTACATTGCTAAATAGTTGAAACTTTCAAATATTGGCAATTAAGTGAAACATCAACAATAAGGTTTATTTAAGAAACCTTTCCCTGAGGCCTTTTACAATTTAAAAGTCTGTTCAGATTTATGCAATTTTAAGAGAAAACCTCAACATTCATGAGTAAATTACAGTCAAATGACATGCTCGCCAAATGCCACTTCGGCTTGTCGTCTGACAACAGACATATTTTCAGAAGTGGGCATAGACATGACAACAATAACAACATCAGCAGCAATAGCAATAGCAACAGCAACAACAACTATAACAACAACGATAACAACGATAAATGCATATATGAAGTACAGACCGCCAGTCAAGTCAAAGTCTGGCCTTCAATGTGAGTATGTGTTTGAGTGTGCCTGTGTGTGTGTGTGAGTGTGTGTGTGTGTGTGTGTGTGTGTATGTCATAACGGGCGTCGGGAAAACAAATTGCCAAAAACACCCCGAACCGGGAGTGCAGGCAGAGCTACTGGGTTTTGGTTTTGTGTTGGCCTGGCTCGCTGGTCGAGCAACGTGAAAAGTTAAACGAAAGTGACAGGGAGACCAAGGAACAAGGATAGGGGAATGGGGAAGGGGGAAGGGGCATGCAGTCAACGCGCAGGCTCGTTGTGGTTGTGGCAGGAGCAGTGGGTAGAGCATGAGGGAAGCAAGGAAGGGAGGGAGGTAGGGGAAGGGCGCGATTAAACGTGTCACACGAGAGCGACGCGGTTGAAAAGTTAAATGGCAGCGGGAAAACGCAGCAGAGGCAACAAAATGAGCAGCAGCCACCATGTTAGCATGTAGTTATAACTACACAGATACGTGAGATACGTGAGTGTATCTGTGAGATACATGGCTACATGTTGCTCCTGTGTGTGCTTGTCTGTTTTGATGGTGGCCATATTGCATTTTTGGCTATTCCATTTCAATTCCAAAGGCATTTCCCAGGCATAAAACCTACCCTAAGGCCCCTCTTCGCAGAAACCCATACCAGGCCTCTCATAGTATCTCATAGTTGGCAGCTTGTATCTACAAATTGTCATGAATAATTTGTGAATATGTGTATGAGTATTTGCTGTTGTTGCTGTTGTTGCTGCTGCTGCTGCTGGTTTTCCTCAACTGCCTCATATTTGTTTAGTTTTTTAGGCGGACCCTCTAGATATACTTTATTGTTTTATTAATTGGTATAGTCGCTATACAGACACACTTTGATCTTGTGCCGCTCCTGGGGCCTAGTCACGGCCGACTTTTTGTTTAAATATGTATTTATTTTGTATTACGTGTATTTGCTGTTGTTATTATTATTATTGTTGTTGTTGTTGTTAATGTCTCGCGCTATTTATATTTATTTTGTGTATTTTGTCAATGGCAATGTTTTATTTTTGTTGTCAGCAGCGGACGCTTTTTAACAGAAATTTGTCAGCCAAGTTATTAACAAGTTGTCAACTTCAGTTGCTGCTGCTGTTGCAAAAACTTTGAACGACAATCAGTTGTAGCAACAATTGTTTTGCTACAGCAGCAGCAGCAGCAGCAACAACAACAACAACACACTCATCGCCAACGCCAGCAATTAATTTGTAAAAACGGTAAATTTATTTTCACTGTCGCTTTGATTAATGGAAAAACAATTTCGTAGTCGTCGATGTGCGGTTTGTTTTGGTTTTTGTTTATTTATTTTGTCTGTTGACAATTTTTTTTTTTTGTTTGTATTAATGAATTGAAAATATGCAAAACGCTAGCCATTAATTAAATGGCTTAAAGCCCTGCACTGAAATGTCAAGTTGAACAAAAGAAATTGAAATGTTTTAAACCGAATAGAATACAAAGAAAAGTCTAAATTTGGATTAAAACTGAAGTTGCTAACAATTTGCATTTTAATTAAATTGTAATGAATTGATAGAATTAAGAGATGAGACAATTAAAAAATTAAGCAGAAAGATTGAGTACTTGCCTCACAAACTGAAAAGTCAACAAAGTTGTCGAGCTTATGAGACAACAAGTCCCATCAATTCTATAGAAAAGTATTTTTTAACTGCGTATTATATAATAGAATCTTAGAATCAGATATCAATAAAACTTTGCTCAAAACGATAAAAGATGAAATATTGCAATCAGATAAAATGTATCTGCATAATCAATAAATGTGTGAGCTAAAGAGAAAACGAGTCTTGTTGTTTGTGTATTTGAATAGACATCAATATAGATATATTTAGAATGATATACTGCAATCAGATATCTGCATAATAAACAAAGCTCTAAATAGCATTTAAGAACAAACAATTCAAAGCTATACTGTATTTAAACTTAAAAACTATAGAAAGTGCTCTTCAAATAATTGTATTCAATTTAGAAATGTTTATCAAATGTATTTTTTTAATAATTGATTCTAACTTAATTTAGATAATTTCTTTCACTGACAATAAAAAAATTCATTAAAAATGTTGTATCTGTTACGGGAATTGTTGATATACGACGTGAACACAGAAAATCCATTTAAAAATATAAACATTATTGAAGTATTTATCGATTCCAAAGAGTACGTGCATAAGAAATGTGATAAAAATTTGTTTGAGACACTTTTAAATCGGCGTAACATGCAGTCCCAATGAATATTCATGAATCCAACAATCGATGGTCCATAAATTAGATGAATAAATCTTGGCAAAAATGTTCAAATACTGCTACTCAAAACGGTGATTGCGATTCGGTGACTGCGACTTTGGAGTCGCGATTAGTGAAGCAGCAGCTTAACCGAAATGGTAACAATTAGCATAACATTTTCAAATTTATGTTTGAATTAATAAAAAAAACAATAGAAACTTGCCATCGTCTAGACCCGATGGCGTTTCCTAGTGTTATTTTTGTTATTTGTTGTTTTATATATATTTTTTTTGTTTGTGGAATTTTAATATACATTAATAAGTTAAATGTTGCAGCGAAGAAATAAAACAGAAGCCGACGGCACATTCGATAGATTTATTGAGCGATTTCATCTGAAAGCATAACAAAAGATCCAAAAACCAGGCGCTACGATTAGAGTAAAGATCAGTGTTCCAAAACCGAGACGATCCGGTTCGGCTTTGAGTTGACATCAAAAGAGCCAACAAAAAAAAAAAGCATATAAATTGTGCTCTTTTTGAATGTTTCTTTATTTTGTTGTATTTTTTTGTAAAACAATTTGCATTTGTTGCTAGAAGAGCTGCTAGAGTGCAGTGATCTTTAGAAAGAATAGAAATATATACAAATACATGTGGATTTAGATAATTTATGTTTCTATCCTTAGATAAAGTATAAATTTATTTGGATTATTTATAATTCTTGTATTTCTATTTGATTTCCAGACTGAGCTGCGTTCCTGCGCAGCGTGCGGCGAACCAATCTCGGATCGATTTTTCCTCGAGGTTGGCGGCTGCTCGTGGCACGCCCATTGCCTCAGATGTTGCATGTGCATGTGTCCGCTGGATCGCCAACAGTCGTGCTTCATCCGGGAACGTCAGGTCTACTGCAAGGCCGATTACAGCAAGTGAGTATCATTTCAACCAATACGAATCTACAACTGTTTTTCTTTCAAATCAGCTTTTAAAATCATCTTATCAAGATTCGTGCCTAACTTTAATTGTCGTTTTTATGGTCAGCAGGTGGCAGGTTTTTAGCATATATTTTATTTCCTTTTATTATTGGCAATTCCATGCATTAATTTCGGCATTAATTTGTTATTTTATTTGAGACTTTCTCAGCATTTGTTCCCATGTCGAAATCGATGTGATCATTGTACGATTTCCAATTCATTTTCCAACTCTTTTCCGTTGTTGTTGTTATGATAGGTAGTGTGTGTAAGTGTGTGTGCACAAGTGTTTTCAAGATATTTTCCCACACAACCGGTGAGTACATGATAAAGTCTAAGGTTAATTGTAACAATTCGACAACGTTGCGACTTAATCCCTAAGATAAACACCCCATTCGAAAGATGCAACCAAAACGCTACGAAAGCGACTTTCAGAGACAGCCTTTAAATGCAAGTTTCAAGCAAAGTATCTTACAGATGCGCACACACTCACACTCACACACACACTCACACTCACAGATACATTTACAGATACTCGTATTCGTTGCTGTCTCTTGGGCTGTCCAAGACACAGGCGGAAAACGGTGTCGACGGCGAACGAAATGAAAATAAACAAACAAACGCGCCGTGAGATGCTGTAAAAATATTTATTTTTCAAGTTAAGAATTTTAAGTGTGCATTGGGCGTTGGGCCAAAGGGGCCGTTGGAGTATGGAACGTGCAGATGGAGACATCATCATCATCTTCATCACCATCGTCATCGTCATCGACAGATCCAGAGAAAGAGAGACATCTCGAGGTCCAGTCATCCCTCCCATATGAGCCGACCGACCCGTACATTGTTGTGCTTGTAAAAATAAGCTTAAAAGCTAACAATAAGCTGTCAAAGTTGCCAACTCATTTGGAAAAACGCAGCAACAGCAGCAGCGAGAGCAACAACTTCCGCTTAGAAAACGTGCAGTGAAAACCCAACAGAAACGCGCGGAAAGCGCCTGCAGAAAACGCGTGGAAAACGCGAGAAAAACGCGAATAAAGATAAACTATTGATTTAAATTGGATCTAGATTTTTTTAATTAGTCTTTTGCAGAGATACTGAAAGATAAAACGACATTGTCAAATACCAGCAACTTGTTTCTGTATAAATCATTAACGTTGAAATCGCGCGGAAAACGCTAGTGAAACGAGAGCTGTAAATTGATTTAATCTTTACCTAAAACATCGCAGGAAACGCGGAGAAAACGCTATCAAACGCGAGCTTTGAAATGACGGTACCGATAATCTTACAGCGTAGATAAGCCTACCGATAAGGTTAACCTATGTTATGTCAATTATTTACATAGAAAACGTGAGAAAAATGCGAAAAACGCTAATAAAACGCGAGCTATAAATTAATCTAAACAGTTCTGTTCTTAAAACAACTTTAATAACCAGTCACAAAAACATGGCGAGAAAAAGTGGTAGTTAAGTAGTTCCGATTCTTAAATTGCACCTTGTTTTTATATTAATCTAAAATTCCTTTAGGTGTTCTCCGTTCCCAGCTCCCTGTTCCCAACTGCCACCTTGACCGAGTCGTATACTATGTTAATCATTAAACGTTAATAACAATTTCCGTTGTGGTTTTTTATTGCAGAAATTTCGGCGCCAAGTGCTCGAAATGCTGTCGCGGCATCTCCGCCTCGGATTGGGTGAGACGAGCCCGAGATTTGGTATTCCATTTGGCCTGCTTTGCCTGCGATCAATGTGGACGGCAGTTGTCCACTGGGGAACAGTTTGCGCTCATGGATGACCGTGTGCTTTGCAAGGCTCATTATCTTGAAACGGTCGAGGGTGGCACCACATCAAGTGACGGTAAGCGTAACCAAAATATGTTCACAAAAAACAATATGTAATAGGGAACAACAACAAAAGCTTGTGGCAAGAACATGTGGCACGCTTCAATTGCAAGCGAATCGGTTTGGCAATTTGGAACGCTTGGCCAAGAGTTAAGCGCCAGGCAGTCGCCAGGTCGACAATTGGGGCTCCTGGACTGATGAAATCGTGTCATAACTGAGGCATAACAAGTCAAAGCCACAACACGCCAGACGACGTGATCGGCTTCAGAATGTCGTTGTCGTTTTCGTTGTTGTTATTATAGTTGCTGTTGTTGTTGTTGTTGTTGCCTTTTACCCCTTTTGCAGCAGACCACCAAGAAGCTTGGGCCATAAAGCAACAGGGCTATAAACTATAAACACTTTTGACATTTTCAATTTGGACCACTGTCAAAATGCTTTTAGGCCCAGGCTTAGGCACGTTCTCTGTACAACACTCGATTGTAAAGTAGTAGAATAGTCTAATAACGAGAGTAGTCGACTGTAAGAGACCCTGTATTAAGTTTGTAAATAACCTTTTTTAGGTTGTAGCTCCACTGAAGTCCGCTTCTTGCATATCTAAATTGTTTGAGGTGAAACTCAAGGCTCTTGAAAACTGTTCTTGTAGTTCGATTTTAATAATTTATTACCATTTTCTTAATAATACTTTTGAATTGCGAATGCAGAAGTGCCCGTGGCAAAATAATAAAACAAAACTTGATCTTAATAGGATACAAAGGAACCTACATACCAAGTTTAGTGTCTCTAGCTATTTTAGACTTTGAGATCTAGGTTTTCATAAAGACAGACAGACCTTAGTTGTCAGACGCAGATCAAGAATACATTGTTCACTTACTTAAAGACTGCCATTATTTAATGATGAGTAATTAATGCAGAAATATTCCTAAAATTCTAAAATATATTGTTGAAAATGTTTATTTACATTACTTGTGTACTCTTCATTTGAGCGTCAAAAGAAATCTTTTATTTACTGCAAAGTTGTACTGAAATATACATTTTATTTTAATAAATTTAACAGACCCTTTGTGGTCTTTAAGCGTAGGGTCTAGAAATAAAAGAAGCATTGAGTAATAACCCTATTTCTCTCTCTCTTTGTCCCTCTCTTGTATCCCTTAGATGGCTGTGATGGTGATGGTTATCACAAGAGTAAAACGAAACGCGTACGCACCACCTTTACAGAGGAGCAATTGCAAGTGCTGCAGGCCAACTTTCAGATTGACAGTAATCCGGATGGCCAGGATTTGGAGCGTATTGCCTCAGTAACTGGTCTGAGCAAGCGTGTGACGCAAGTTTGGTTTCAGAATTCGCGTGCGCGTCAGAAAAAACATATACATGCTGGTAAGAATAAAAGTAAGTAGTGGATTAGTGTAGCATGCCCCTCCCCCCCCCCCCCCCAAACACCCCTCTAAAAAGTAGCCAAAGTAACTAAAGTAGACTTAACTATTTTTAGTACAAAAATACAAGTATGTCTGTAGATCAGTTCTCGCATATAAGAGTTGACTGTCTTTATTCCATACGACGATGCTAATCAAAGTATTTCGATTTTCTGTTCTGTTTTTTGACAAACGATTTCTGATTGCAGTACGCGAACCGGAAGGAAGCTCATTTGCGCGTCATATTAACCTGCAGTTAACGTATTCATTTCAGAATAACGCACAGAATCCCATGCATATGAATGGCACCAAAGGGGGTCTATATCCAGCGCATGGTGAGATAACTCTCTAAATCTATATAATCGAATCCAAACTTATTTAAAAACCTCTTCTCTTTTCTCAATTTCTTTTCGGATTAGAATCCTCAATGGATGAATTGTCGCAGGACTCGAGTGTTCACTGTATGCCCAGCGAGGTGTGACTGGAGCAGTCCTCGCCAGCGCGTGCTCATCGCTAATGATCATTACAAAAAATAATGATGATGATCAACTCTGGCGATGCTATACACATTCGCAGCTCAATGAAGAGCAAAAACAAATGCAAAAAAAGAAAACACGTCCTTTCCTAGTCAAAATTTTATGTAAAGCAAATGCTAATATGAAATGAAAAAAGAAAACAAAAAACAACAACTGCAAAAGCAACAAAAACTACAACAAAATATACTAGATACACAAACACAGTCACATAAAAAAACACACACACACACATTCATAGAAAAAGTCGTTAAAGAATTACGAGTATTTAAAAACATAATCAAAGTCCATCAATTAAAACTGATGCTTTGAGCATCTGTAAACGAGCCCAGTCCAACACACACACACACACACACACACACTCATGTACACACTCATAGATACACACTCACACATACACACAAATCTAGACATCTCAGCATACATTCCTGCATAGCCTATAAACCTAAGCATAGTTTAGTTAATTTAATTTAAATGAAATTTAAATTTAATTTAGTTTAATGCCTAATTGTTAAGTGTTTTGCTGCTATCTCTTTTTCCATCTCCATCTATCTATCTATCTATCAATCTATCTCACTCACTCTTTAGTTGATAACGATTTGATAACAAGTTAAACAGCAGCTGCTTGCCAAGGCTTTTGTAAAATATTTATACTTATATTGTATATGCCTATACTCGTATCATGAGAAATGTTGTTATTGTTTATTTTCTTGTTTTTTAAATGTATAAAAGAAATACCTACATATATATGATATACATATATATACACATCTATACATAGATATATTATATGTAATTGGCCAGACATTTTGTACATAGTTCTAATATAGCCGAAATTGATAAGCATCGCAAATTGATTAACCGGAACTAAACATTTAGTTAACACAAATTATAAACAACTACAATTAATGATGAATCGAAATCAATTAAAATGAAAACAACAACAAAAAACAATCTTTTTAAAAACAATTTATCAATGTGTTATCAATCTATCAATGGGGCCCAAAGGAAAAGCTGAGATTTGAAATTCGTCACGCTATGCAAAGGTCGTTAAATAAAGAATAAAGTTCAATTGGTTGATGAAAGATCCATTTTTAGGTGATCATAGCTTAGAATAGGCATCTATCGATTGTAGCCCGTTATTTAATTACAAGAAGATAGATTAAATCTTGTCTTGAAGTTAATAATTGTCTGTATTTTTAATATTACCATCTGAACAGATCGTGAGAAACTAGTATCAGCAGTTAAGAAGATCGAGTTCAGCTATTAATTTGCAAGTTTATTATCTAGGAACAGCCATACAAGATGATAATTAAAATAATCGAAAAGAAAACTATAGTAATTGTTTGTAAAATCAAACTGTTCACAGTTGACAATAAATTAAAAAGTAGATAAAAAGATCATAAACGGTTGAATTTGCAGAACTAGGACAAACCATTAAAGACTGATTAATAAACAGTAAAATACTCGATTGAAGTCTTTCTAGCCACATCAATAGGAATAGGATTATAAAAAGCGTTAAAGTGCAGATCGTTAGAAAAAGTAAATGATGGTTAAGTGCTAGTAAGTAAAGTAGATACTCCTTGAAAGAGAAATAAACAACTCTCTTAAGCTCTTAAATGGTAAGCAATTAAAAAAGAACTTTTATAGACAAATATTTAGCATAGATGACTGTTAAGATATACTTGCAACTTGGAAAGCTTTTAAGGCAAAGTAATCAATCAGCTTGACTATGAAGCAATTGATCGCTAATGTGTCACTTGGCAATAACACTCTCTATCGATTTCCGGCGCAACTTCATCACCTGTGCATTGATCACTCACTGATCAGTTAAAGTTGGAGCAGGAGATGGAAAAGAGGCTGGAGATGGAGATGGAGTTGATGTTGCAGCTATAAGATTGAAGCATCTGCAGCAGACAGTGTGACGACGATTGCAATGGCAATTGTGAGATAGAAAGGGGAAGAGAGATAGATAGGGAGAGTGAGAAGGGAAGAGAGAGATCTCGTTTTACCACTCGACACTCAAGTTGCCAGTCATGTGGCAGCATTCTAGTGTTGCACTTCAGGCTCGGCGTTAAGTGCACAAGCCATCGTATTAATTGAATTATAAGCCTAGATTATGCAAAGATTTCCGGCCACAACAGCAACATCCACAGCAGCAGCAGCAACATCTACAGCAGCAGCAGCAACAGCAGATGGATAGCAATTTGTGTAGATCATCATCATCGTCATGAGGCGGGTGGTTGTTGGTGTGGTTTTCAGTGGTGTCAGTGGTTGCGTGACTTGGCATTTGCAGGACTGCACTTGTTTGTAATTTCTGTTGATATTATTGTGCGATCGAAACGGAACGGAACGCAGACCGAGGCCTCTTTTTTTTATTTCTATAACACGTTACAAAAATATCAACAAATCGTCATCATTAATAATGATCACTTCAGGCTACACACACATATGTATGTGTATGCACGAAAGGTTGCTATCAGTATTTCTTCTTATTTTTTTGGTGGTTCATTTGTCAAATTTCACCGCGCCTCTGAGATCGACAACAAGATCGAGAGCTCAAGATCTTGAGATCACTGTTGATGTTGCTGCTGCTGTTGTTGTTGTTGTTGTTGGTCTGATTGTTGTTGTTGCTGTTGTTATTTGAGCAAACATTCAACACTTGAGGCAAGAGATTTTCGTGGCAAGCTACAACAACTCAATTCCAATTCCCATTCCCATTCTCTCTCTCTCTCTCTCTTTCTCTCTTGCTCTGTCCAATTCCCAATTCCCACTTGCCCGGCAATGAAATTATGAATGATGTGATACTTTTGCCATTGAGATGTTTTCACAGTCGCGGGCGCATGACATGCCCCAGCCATATCTTATTTGCTATATCTCTACATCGCATTCGGATACGGACACCGACACCGACAGCAACACCAACAACAACAACAACATAGGGAACGGGAACGAGTTGCCTGACTGCCTCACTGCCTGGTTTATGATCGAATCTTGGCTTGTTGTTGCTGCTGTTGCTGTTGCTGTTGCTATTGCTGTTCTTGTTGCTGTTGCTGCCGTGTTTGTGTTATTTCTGCTGGAAATGAGCGATCGCGTGCAATAATTTGTAGAGCTGTTGCAAGAATCGTAGCCAGTTCTTGTTGTAGTTGCTGTTGCTGCTGCTGCTGCTGCTGCACATGCTGCACACATCATTTTTCAAAATCATTCAAACACTTGTTAAATATTTTCTTAACCGATTGATGATGATTGTGACTTTGCATCGATATTCTCTCTTTCCTTCTCCCTCACATACCGACAACACATATACGAATGTACATTCATCCTGCCACACTCGACACTTGGCACTCGGCTCTTGGTTGCTGCAGCAACAAACTTATTTGTGTTTATCAATAGATTCTTGCATTCGAGCGGAGCAGTAATGAAAAGGCCCAAGATTGCCCAGAGTCCAAGCTGGATTTCCGACTGAAGGCATTGACTTATTACGATTTGTTGGCCTTTTCACGTCGCTGAAATTAATTGATATCTCTGGTATGCGCATTGTTATTGCCACAGATGTTGATGTTGCTGTTGCTGGTGATGTTGCTGTTGCAACGCCACAATGTCTGCACTTTGTTGAGTCGGATGAGCCGCTGACATGCGGCCACTTTTGGCATTGATGATCGATTACAGAACGTGCCGCGCTCTTATCCCCAACTCTGACATCGACATCGACTTCGACTCATCATTGGAAACAGGGTCAAGTGTGAGGATGCATCCATGATGATTGGGTATGCAAATTCATGACCACAACTCTCTGCATAAGCGTTGTAATTTCAGACTATTGGGCCCATCAACGCAGACCAAACAAAAGCCAGCTTTCAACACTTTTTGAAGACCAACCTCAGCGTTGATGTGGCACCTTCAATTCTCCTACTCCTACTCCTCATCATCAGCATCCTCATCATCACAAGCTCTACAGTCTACAGTTGAGGGGTCGATCCCTGTTCCCCTCTCGCAGTCTCTATATGTGACTCATGCCGCTTGGCATTTTAATTGATTTTGTCCGAATAATCTTGTGGCATGAGAGAAGCGTTGTTGTTGTTGTTGTGCCAAATGCCGCATAACTCACATGGCACACGTCCTGCTCTTGCCAAGCACGTACGCAACGCTTCAGATTCAACTCCGACTCCAACTCAAACTCCGTCTCCAACTCCGACTCTGACTTTAGCTACAGCTGCAGCTCACCTAGGTTGAGCCAGAGATTGAACATTTATCATGTGGCATGGCCATTGCCGCGGTGTCTGTCTTTATGTCTGTATGTCAGCCTCTGCGTAGGCGTTCTCTGTTGACCACCGAGTTGACTATGAATGTGTGTGTGTGTGTGTGTGTGTGTTTGTGAGTGTGTGCCATCATTGGGCGTTGGAGCACGTAAAAATGTAACACCAACTGTGAGACTGGCAACTTACGCACTGTTGCTGACTAACTAGCTTCTTTATAGCTATTTTAAAATGTTAATTTATTTTATTGGTGCCTAGAATTATTCCAAAATTACATTGTGAGATAAAGCCAAATGAGGGAGATCCTTCGAGCTGGTTTTATTTTTTAAGTGTATTTTTATAGGCTCATGTTTAATATAGAGATAAGTTTATAACTATAGTTATTTTAGGTAAATTTTCGAGTTCTAATGCGTAAATTACCCAAAATTTTAGTATAAGGAAATAAAATCCAGTTTCCTAAAATTTTAGGGAAATTTGTTTTCTGAGTGTATGTGGGTATTTAAACTATTTTTTATTATTCAACATAGTAGCACTTGAAGTAGAAAATTAAAATTTCAATGTTTTATAGTTTAAAAACAAATCTTATTTAACAATAATTAAAATAAATCGTTTGACTACTTAAATCTAATTTTATATAAGTTAATTGAATTTGGTTGAATTCTATTTTAGCTTTGATTAATTTAACCAAAATCAAGATATTAGTGTAACTTGTTTCTATCAAAATTTCAAAGAAAAACTATTTCTCAGAGGTCTATTTATTTTGAATGCCGTAAATATATTAAAGCATAGATGGTTGTTTCCGAATATAATTGGTTGATTACATATTATATGATATTACCAAAATCGATAATATTATATAACATTATATATTTGTGATATTAAAAACATCGAGATCTCGATTTATGGATGGACAAAAATCGATTTTGGTAATATCATATATAATATTCAATCAAAAAATGGATGGTCAAAAATCGATTTTGGTAATATCATAGGTTACTTGGATACTTTGAGAAGCCGCACAAAAAGTCAGAATAGTATGTAATTAATGTTATATCGAAGTAATCTATTATTTTACCAGAATCTCATTCTTTTTCAAACATAGATACAAAGACTTTTATAAAGCCGATCTTTCCTGGTTTTATGCATACGTTAAATTATTAGAAAATGTTAAATCCGATGTAAAAATTGATTTATGATTGGATTTCCATCCCTACTTTGACATTTGTGACTGTAATTCAATTGCTGTTAATATATAATTGTTACATTACAATTGAAATGATAATAAATACACATTCTAAATGACTGACATTAATATAAAATTTTCGGCTTAAATTTGATCTTTGGGATCTAAAATATATATCTTAGAAACGAATTCTCCCTCATTTCAGGAAATACATAAATATATATTATGTTATATATAAATACATAATGTATAAATTGTCCTCATAATCTGTATAAATATTAGGAATACAGCAGTATAACTGTAATACTAAATTAAATCAAATTAAATTAAATTCTTTTTTCATTAAGTACTTTCACTTTTGGTTGACATTTGAACTAGATGTTAAGTTGGATTGCAGCGACAACACTGGTTGGCAACTCTGCTGGTCAGGGTTGTGGCGCTGTCCACAGTACCATTCCTTTGCCCTCAAAGTTTGCTTAACTGTGCGCGCACAGGACACCCAGCTGTGGTCGCACAGGCCAACAAGCCAAGCGGTTGCTGGTGCTGCTGCTGCTGTTGGTGTTTGTGTTGCAGCAGCAAAAGACAAGACAACAACAACGACAGCATCAGGAACAGCAACAGCAACAGCAACGACTGACGACGACAACTTTGCAGTTCACCTCAATGTTTGTGCAAGCAACATTCGCATGCAAGTCAGCAAAGTTTGCATTGACACGCAGCAGCACCAATAGCAGCAACAGCAACAACAGCAACAACAGCAACAACAGCAACACCAGCAACAGTCGAGACGCATTTGCATAAAGCTGCAACTGGGGGAGTCTGAAGTGAAGTGGAGGCTTCACCGTTGCTCTGCTGGTGTCATGGTGCCAAAAAAACCAGACAAACGCAAAGTGCACAGCATGGCAAACAGCAGCAGCAACAGCAGCACCAACAGCAGCAGCAACATTGCTGGTCATGATGAAGATGGACGTGTTGCTGGTGGCTTCACATCAACAGCAGCAACAGCAACAACAACAACCCCATTAGGCCGCACATAAACTGCATGCACTGCCCATTGCTCCTGTGGCGTGGTCATGTTGCTATTGCTACCGAGCTGAGCTGCTGACTTATGGCAATTGCCAATGCAACATTTGTTGCCCGTTGCCAGTTGCCAGTTGCCAGTTGCCAGTTGCCAGTTGCCCATTGGCTGCTGTTACCCCCCGCAAACATTTGTTTCAACACGTACGCGCAAATGAGTTTACAAGGTGCGATATTCATGTTGCTCGATGCGATGTTGCTGCCGTTGCAAGTTGCTGTTGCTGCTGTTGATGTTACGGCTGTTGTTGCTGTCGCTGTTGTTGTCCATATTTACTATGCGCCGCATGAGCAACATGTTGCCAAGACTTGCATTTGCTGCTTAAAACATTTTGCTGGCTAATCGTATTTTTGCAGTTTTATATTAATAGCGAAAGAGCAACAGCAAAAACAACAACAATAGCAACAACAACAAAAACAATGACAACCACAATATGAGCAACTGCGTATGTTGTTGTCGATATGTTGCCTCATTTCTCATTCTCGTAGCAGCTGCTGCCGCTTTTTATATAATTTTAATTAACGCATTCGATGTTGTTGCTGCTGCGTTTGCTGTTGCTGCCGCAGTTGTCGTCTCCTTTCTGCTGTTGCTGCTGCTGCGGTTGATGTTGTTGTCGTCTTTGCCCAACATGCTAAAAGGTGTTAATTGGCGAAATTTCCATGTAGAGCCTTACCAAACCAACAAAAAAAACTAAAAGAGAAGAGAACTTTGCTGTTACTGTTGCTGTTGCTGTTGCCTCTGTCGCCTTGAACGTTGTCAACAAGATTTGCTTTATTAGCCACTTTCGGGTGGTGGCTTCTCTCGCCGGCAACATGCCACACAGCAGCAGCAACAACATCAGCAGCAGCAATAAAAACATGGACTTTGCTTTGTTTCAGTTTTGCTTTAATGAGCCTCGCTTGAACTTGCAACTGACTCGTGCTCATGCCACACCAGCCTACAACTTGCAACTATGCCGAGTGTGTGTTGCAGAGTAAATATTTTCATGGTTTAATTTCATAAATTATGACAATTTTGCCTGGCGGTCGCTGACGTTGATCATTGAAATCCCTAAGTTATCGCTGCCTATTCACATCGCTGTCTTGCCCCTTATTCCTGCTCCATCCTGTGGCGAGTGCTGCATAAATGAATTATGCTCGCCACAGCAAATCAACCTAAAGTGCACAGCCTCAACACGACAGGACAACAACAGTGCCAAAAGCTCCTAAATTTTACTTAAGAACATGTGCGTTCAACGCCATCAATGGGCTGCCATTGCCACATTGCAGCAACAACAGCAACTACAGCAACAACAACAGCAGCAGCAATGAACAACAACGGGCAACAACACTCGGTAAGATGATGACGATAATGATGATAATCATTAACACCTTTTGCCGCACAGAGAGCAACATCGGCACAATACGCCTCAACAACATACAAATGTACATATATATATTTGAATCTGCGATGCAAAAAGAAACAACTATAACAGCAACAACAACAACAACTATTTCTACAACAACAGCAGCAGCAAAATATACGAAAATAATTCAAAATGAAATTTGCTTTATGATGCGCAACCGGGCGACGTTTCTACGCACAGTGTGGCAAGTGCGTTGTTTAAGATTGCATATTATGTTGTCCGGAAAAATAAATTCAACTGAACTATGACATTATTATCGAATAACAGAGATTTTTAAATATTTTTTTGCTAAAACATTGTGTATAATAGCAGAGTGTGCTTGTTAAAGTATTTTTCCCCAGAAAAAAAAATATAAACAATTTTACTTCAATATCTTTGCTAGGACATTGCAATTGAAAAATTTGTTTTATTATAAAATTACTAAGTTAAAGTCAAAAATATAATTGCTAAAATATTGTAGAATTATCGATTTGTTGTGCGATAATTTTCAAAATTTACATTGATCAATATTATAGGCATCATTTTAGCGTGTGCTTGGTAAAGTGATGAATTCAAGTGTCTTCGTAATGTTGCAATACTTTAAATATGTTTAACTAGAGTTAAGCTGTAGTAAATTAAATAGATGAAAACTATTTAAATAATGATTGATTCAATTACCTTTCCCTTTCCAAAGTTTAATCTACAAACTTAAAACATGACTTTAATAAAAAAGTTATTTAGCTAGACTTATTAGCAAATCAAATTAAGTTGCAACATTTTTTGGATTTTCTTAGAAGTTTAGCATTAGATTTATACTTTGTCCAAATTTTTAACACCAATTTCCATCTCTTTGAAATATGTCCAACGCCTTTTAAAGTCGTGTTTTTTCAGAATACGTTTATGGGTCTATAGTTTTTAAATGCTTAATTTTATTTGTTTCGACAATTCTTATCAACTTTGCCCCACAGTGCCAGTGACTATCTGCGTTGATATGAAATATGTGTCGGTCGGCAGGCAGCGGAGATTTATCGAGCGCGAAATGTAATACGCGAGCAACGTCCAGTCCAGTTCAGTTCAGTTCAGCTTAGTTGAGTTGACTTGAGTCGAGTTTAGTTCCGTCCAGGAGTCCAAATCTGTCCATGGTGTCCATGGTTGTCCAGCCCGTCGCTTCAGCAGATCAGCGCGGCCACCGTTTTGGCCGCCACTTTGAATTGGCTTAAGCGACGCCGCCGTCCGTTGACTGTTCTCGATGCGATTCGGCGCGCTTATAAACTGCATCCTGCTGGGCGCACTCCAAAAACGGTTGCCCCTGTGCCGGACAACGACTGGACATTAACTAATGCATGCATTTATTTTTTGACCCTGTATTTATAATGTACAAAAAGTGTTTAACAAACGTGACAGACTCCAAAAAGGAAATATTATCTTGATTAGTATCGACAGCCTAGTGAATATAACCTATCTGCCTGCCAGTCTGTTTATTTGCACTTATAGATCTCTGACCATGTATTAAAAAAGTACAAAGAGTGTTTAGCAGGCGTGACAGACTCCGAAAATTATACACTATCCTGATGAGCATCGACAACCGAGTGAATATATTTAGTTATAGGATTCTAAGACTCAAAGAGTTAGAGACACCAATCTTGGTAGGTAGGTTCCCGTAAATTCGCTACACATCCCGAATCTTTAATTAATGCGAATTAAATAGTAAAGACTCAGCACTGTGGAGACTTGGCACAGATGATGCCTAATATAGTTCGCATCAGTTTTAGAAATTTCAGCACGATCGGCTTAAAATCTCGAAAGTTACACAAGTTGTTCATGAAAGTAAAAAGGAACACATAAATAGATTGTGAAGAGTTTTTATTATTTGTATATGTGTTTCTTATAGAAGAAGTGCAGGGTCTCTTACATTCGATCTCTCTCGTCGGTAGCATTTCCTACTACTTTTGTGTGTAAGCCAAGCCAAGGCGGTCCAAATGATCCACAGAGCGGGTCTCAGTGGTGCTCGTAAGTTGGCATCTGCTGGATCTGGAGTTGGAGTTGGAGCTGGAGCTGGAGTTGAAGTTGGAGCTGTGGTGCTCCAATAACTCATGGTGACACTATTAAAGCGACGATTTGTAGCAGCGCATAAAATAAATGCGGATTATACTTTATAAAGGACAAAATGCTCATGACTGAATTTATGCCGGACGCGTTAAGGCGTAGGCGTGGTCTCAGAAAGAGAAGCATATTGAGGGAGGGAGGGAGATAGAGCTTCAATTAATTGCGATTTCAAAATCGTTGCATGTACACGAATGTTATCAAAATCAGTTGAGTAAATAAACCTAACTAAACTCAACACAACTTAACTAAACCTCAACCTCAGCTCAGCTCGGCTCAACTCAACTCGATTTCCTCCTTCCTCTCCAACTCTCCTCTTGAGCTTCAAACTCGTAACTCGAACTCGTCGCAAAAATAACAAACGTGACAAATTTTGTGAATTCAACTGTGAGGGCCAAAAAACGACAACGAAGCATAACAAAAACTTTGATGCAACAAAACTTTCGACAAACTGCACACTGGAATGGGCGCAACATCAAGCACTAGATGTGGGCGTGGCTGCAACTACAGTTTACTAGTTTACATTCGTGTAGACGTTGGTCCATATGTGGAAAGAGGGAGTGGCATTTGAGTACTTCTATTTGCCATGTAAACAAAAGTTTTTGGCGCAAAAAACAATTGGAGGATAAAATTCAGTAGCTTTGCACAAGGATACAAATACAAATCGCAGCTTCAACCCGCATCTCCGCTTAGATCACCCATTTCCATGGTTGCCTTGGGGAAAATTGTAACGAAAACTGGCAAAGAAAACGTTCCTAAGCAGACTGGTAAAAAAAGAGGGAGAAACGTTAACTGAGCTATGTGGTAAACTCAAGAGATGCCTCAACAAACTGCAAGAAAACAATTCTTCGACATTTTTCATTGTTTTAACGGGCGACGCGCGAAATTTGACAAGTCTATTACAAACTTCACACCAGAGTTGCCAAAGTCTGGCAAAGTATTTTGAAAAGTATTTGAGGCTGAGAACATTTTTGGAAAAAAGCAGCAGTCGATTAGAAAGGGGTAAATCTGTTGTAATTCAGGATTTTTGCTTTTATTTAAGCGAAAATTAGATTGAAGTCATTCAATTCGTACTGCTTGAGGATAAATCGAATTTTCCCTACATTTTAGATTGAAGATGACAACAATCAATAGAAGGAACTTTATTGATTAATTAATTATTTATATAATATATATTGGCACTCGTCATTAACAATTTTGTTTTAAATTAAATTCCATTGTATAAATTCTAATCAGTAACATATGTTTTGAAGATAGCTAAAATATTTTATTTTTATTGTGTTTCAATGTTATTACTAAATGTATATATAATACATATATTAAAAATATCATCGTACATTTTTCTTTGATAGTTTATTTACTTATAAATATTAAAACATATCTTTATTCATAGTTCACTTCATTTGATGATCATCAGTTTAAATTGTAATAAATTATATTAATTCAGAACTTTTAAAGTATGTAAGTGATTAGAAGATTTACACTCCACATTTTAGTAATATGATGAATTAAGAAGCCAAATTCAGATTACTTTATGATTTATTTTATTTCAGTTTTAGCAGATAATTTAAATCTACGAGATATTGAAAGATATTTCAATTATTTAATTATTAATTAAAATTATTATCTATTTTATTACAATATCTAGGAATAAGAAGGTAGAAGTGGATGACCTGATTTTACTTTTTATGACAGATTCCACGTCTTTAATGCTTCCCGCTGTTGTTGCATTTTAATCTCAATGGGCATAAGATTCGTCTAATTGCTCATCAAGGTGTTTGGTAAATATGCCAATGTTTTTTTTCGAGTCCGATTCGACAATTGTAGATGAAAAGAAGGGCCAATCCCTTGAGCTGAGTTGGGTTGCTGCTTGGGCCGACTCGTCCTGCCACGTAATGAGGGTCAAAACGCGTGTAAATGCAATGCAAATGTATGTTAAAGTGATTAGCAGCCTTCAAAGAGAGGCTGCCATGACGCAACTTGACGGAATCCGGGGGAAGTTGAAATACACCAGAGGCTTCATTTAATGTCAAATGGCAGGAGTTTAACCTCCGCCACTCCGAGTGGGAGTGAAAGTGTGAAATCCCCGCACAGCAGTCGGCAATAAAAACAGTTACAGAAACAGAAAACAGAAACAAATACAGAAAAGAAAAAGAAAAAAAAAGGCAATGCAAGGAAATCATGAAATGATGGCAACTATTTGGACGGGTGATGAACTTCCATTCGACACTTCATTGAAGTTGACAGATGTGGGCTGGCTCCGGTTTTTGGGAAGGTGTGGGTCGGAATCTCTCTGCAATTCGCACCCCCGATGACAAACAACACAAAACCCACCGAGAACTGTTGTTGGATGGGAAGGGGGAATACAACACGTGTGTATATAAATGTGTGTGTGTGTATATGTGTAAAGCATTGTGCGGATGGATTTTTGTATTTATGCGAGAGATGCGAAGGAAACATTTACAAATGAAGTTGTAATCGGAAGTTGTTCGTTTGCAGCGCTGCCAGCTAGCCAGATCCCTGCTACATATAGAGAACTCTCTCCCCTTATCCACAATAAATTGAGCGACAATTGTACAAATTGTCAAGGCGGAAACGCTGCCAGGGATAGTTGAACAGTTCAAAGGTTCAACACCAACACCAACATCAGACATCAGCGAGCGTCCAGCGTGCGGGCCAGGAGCTGAAGGATTAGGTGACAGTCTATGAAAGGGGTGCCCGGATTTTAGATCCTGCTACTGTTACTGCTACTGTTACTGTTCCTGCTTCCTGCATATGTTCACTTTGTCTCTGAATATGTGTGTGAGCGTGATCCTTTTTTGGCCGCAAATATTTGTTTTTAATAGTCGGCGCTTTGTTTGTTTGGAAATGCAAATAGGATTTCCGTTTATTCCCTTTTTTGCATCGACGATTTTCATTTGACAGTTGAATTGTTTTGCCAGCGAAATAATAACACTTGTTTCTCGTTTCTTGGTTTGCTCGACTGTTTGTCCAACTGATTAGCCAGTTAGTTGCCCAATTTGACATATGTTGAGATTGGCGATTGCCGCGTTTAAGTATCATATGAACACAGATCTCAGCTTGGCCAACGATTAATATAGTTGTTGTTCAAGTTGTTCAGGTTGAAGCTGTTGCTGTTGGTGTTGCAGTTGCTGTTGTTGTTGTTGCGGCTTCCTCTGTTACCTGCAAACGATCTGGCAATGATCATGTAGGGACTCTGAGTTTGTGTCTGAATTCGAATCCGAATCCGAATGCGAGTTGGAGTCCGCACTCTTATCTATAAAATTGATCGTTTTGAAAACGCTCAAAATGTGATGTGGTGGCATTTTCAACTTGTCTGCGTCTTAATATTTTTACTTTCTTTATGGTTGCGGCAATAGTCGAACACAAGAACTGGTTCAACATTCAACAGTGTCTCGATCTTGCTGTTGTTGTAATCGTGTCGTGTCCATTTCGATTATCACCAAAGTGAGTAATTTAATACCAATTTGGCGGCCCCGGGGCGGCATAGAGTTGAGAGAGATATGCGCACTTCAAATGTCAAATGTGAGCAACAGATGCAGAGATCGCTTAAGGTCTGGAAGCACCATCGATGTAAGCGGAAAATCTTATCGACCATTTGGGTATTTAACTGGAATTTCGGATAACCAGTCAATGGGACCGACCTCTGCAGGACCGACTGACTTGGCCCCTATCCAGCTTAGCCAGGTGATTACTTTAAGCTAGTGCCTGTTGAGCTGTGACAATTTACATGACGCACTGAGAGATAAGCCAAGAGAATGGCGTAAAATTGAGTGAGAATTCAAGAGTCTTATCAAATTATGTAATACTTATAAGGAATTGAAAACAGATACTAATAGTAGAGAAAATATAAAGTATTTAAAAGTAATAATTAAGCGACAGACCGATTAAATTAAGTTGAAAATGAAAATCTATTCTTAAAGGAAGAATCTAAAGAAGTAGAATATGTATGAAGGTTAATAATAAAGATGATATAAGGCAGTGTCATTTTTTGTTTAAAACTTAATTTAAGAAATTTTGTGTCTTGAATATGCTTTCGGCACTAGACATTGTATAGAGAAAACAAAGATGTAAAAAATACCCTGATATCTAGAAAGGTCTAAGGAAATTAAAAATGAAGTTTAATAAGTACCGAAGAACAAAGTAGTTACAATGTTTATTAAAACCAATTGCTAATAACGAAATTTGTTTATTTTCCTCTTAAATCTCGAAAATCAAATTGATAATTGGATTTTCTATCTGCAGTATTATAGGATAAACTCTCACAAAAAGCAAACTATTACCGAAAGATAAAAAACTTTACTATTACCTAAATTTCATGAGAACTTTAGAATCGTTTAATAATTTCCGCACGTTGGTTTTCATTTTCCGCATGCAGTATTGAAAACATCATCATTGTAAAATCACTTACTACAGCTTATGGGACTCTTAAGTGACCATAAAATGGAAACAACAAAAAAATATTATGCGCCATGGTATTGAGTAGAAGATCAATTTGAATCTTTGGCTCTTTGATGATGAATACATTTCCCACGTTTTTAAAACGATGCGACGCGACGGCAGCACCGATTTCAGTTCGGATTTTAATTTATTCAGAAGAAATCTGGCGGCAGCAATCGAACGGGAAACCGATGGAGAGGAAAATGAAAGAAAAAAAAAAAAGAAAAACCTGACCGTAAATAGATAGAGACTACGACTATGACTGCGACTACGACTATGAATACCTATGAAGAGTATGAACCTGGCCCTGGACTGGCATCGGGTTACATTCTTTTGTCGGAAATTTATGACTCTACGGAGAGTTGCCGTCGCTACGGCCACCAGCCACTAGCCGCGCCACTGCCCGCCACTACTGTGGAAGCAAATGGAATCGATGGAAAAAGGTGGAAAAGGTGGAAACGGTGGAAAATGCCCGCGTGTTTAGCAGCATTTAATGGCTCATTTCGGTTTGATTTCTTTTGCTTGCATATGGCCAAGATACAAATGCGACGACTACAACGAAAAAAAGATCTTTTTGGATTTTTCGGGCTTCCCAGCTTTTCATTTTCTTTTACCAGTAACTGTTTTGTGTGTCGACAAGTTGGGGAGCTGCCTCTTTTTGCGGAAAAGCTGTAAAACTTGTTGAAATGCTTGTAAGCATCGTAAAATGTGCACTGTGAAGAGTCTATTACAATGATGCCATATCGCTGATAACATACTCCAAACTCAAACTCAAACTCAGACGCAGTCTCAGACTATGGCTTCGAGTTGCAGTTGCAGTTACAGTTGTTATTGAAGTTGAAGTTGAAGTTAAAGCTGAAACTGACGCTCCTTTAACGGCATTGGAAAGGTTGCCCCAAAGACAGCATATGGGGCTGAGATAATTGATATTCAGATTGACCATAAAATTGGCAAATGATCCGAGCGCCACATTGTTGCTTGCCACAAAACTATTTAACTTTTCACCTGAAAGAAGTACATTCAAATTTTTAACCCACTCCCTGAAAACATAAAACATTTAGTAACTTATAAGCTTTCTATTTTTGGCTAACAGGTATTGGGAATTGCTTGAAGTTATAATAAACGATATGTCTTGCAACAAGTATTAGAATTTTGTCAAAAAATGTAAAACGCATTTAAACAGGCATGACATAAAAAAGAAATTTATTCTTGATCAGGACGAAGATCTAAGTCTTTATTTTATTTCTATTCAAGCTAGTTTATTCGTTTTGAAGCTATATACATGACATAGTAGAGAGTTGTAGAAAATCAAGCTATAGTATGAAGAATTTTATTGTACATTGTAAATCGAAATACTTTATTATTATTAAAATATATAGCTGTCGTTCTTTAACCTTTTTTTTTGTTTAAAACTTTACATTTATTTTATCCAGGGTTCATTTAGGTAAAGTGATATTTTTTCTTTAAATATTTGCGTGGAAGAAAGGACAATCTTTTTAAACTTATAAATAAATGAGTCAAAATTGATCAATAGAAGTGCTAGAAGACTTTATCATTAGCAAAGTATCTATCAATCGATTTCCAGGAAAAAGGTCTGTTTAAAGAATGACTTTTTTATCTTTAGATATTAGAAAAACAAATAACTATTTAAGTTGATACTTTACAACTATAACTTAAAGATCTAAATCTAATATTCATAATGCTCTCATATATATTCCCGATTTACACACGAAACCTATTTAAATTTATCGATCTATTGATGCTGTTCTGAATTCTGTTTCTATTATAGTCTAGTCATGCTTTTTCTGCCGCAACACGAAATACATTTTAGTAGCCAAAAAAAAAAGGCGGCGTTATCAAAATTCATATGCGATTAAACATTTAAAAGCCCATAAGAGATTTTCATAAAAAAGCGATTTAACTTTGAGTTGAAGTCGATGTCGACGTCGATGTCGGTAGTCGGCATTGTCTCTCAACTGAAGGAACAAATGGGAAATGAGGGGATTGGGGAGAGCATTTTGAATTAATAATATGCAATATATGTATGCATATGGTAAGTTTTGTAAAACAATAAAACACAATAGAAATTTTTCAAACGCAAAAGCCACAAAATGATAATTGTATTTGTGAAAGACGATGAAGGGAAATTATGAGCGCGAACGAAGTTTAAACAGCAACAATTAATCAAACCTGGGTTTGGGGTATGGGTTCGGTTACGGTATGGTATAGGGGACTCTGATAACTCTATTATGCATGGCCCAGCTCAGAGTACAACAACATAGACAAGAACAACAACAAGAAGAGTAAGAGGAGACATTTTAGTAGCGACTAGCAGCGATTTACAAGCGTTTATCATTTTGGCTGCGTCAGTTGTCCAGATAAATGCGATTAAAAATGTTGTTCTTTTGTTCTCAGTGTTTGCCCCAGGGAGGATTTATGTATTTAAATGCTGTTGTGGTCGTCTGTCAACAGGTTGGAATCAGTTACCTGATCCAACGACTTTTCCCAAAGAGCAGTGAAAACTCTCTGACTGGAAAAGGGTTGGTTATCTGAACAACATCATCTCCAGGGGCATAAATTAACTTGTTATGCTGCTCATGGGAAAAAGTAGAAGAACTATTGATGCCTATCTGACTGTATCTTTTATCTATCAAATATACAGACTTACAGTCTTTTGTGTGGGACCACAATCCAGACCAAAATCCAACTAAACATGACACATATCGTCATCGACATCATCATCATAGGATTTGGAGTGGAAAGTTGGGGGTGTTGCGTTGTAATTACCGAATTAAGGACACGTGCCGTTGACATCCTATTGACTCCTGACGGTCTGTCTGTACACTTGGCGTTCAGTTCGTCCTTTTGTCTGAGTGCAAAAGCCGCGTGCAAGACTTCTACCTAACAAATTTCTCTTGATTTAATCATAACTATGCGCTATCTAAAGGCGCTGAAATCAAAATACAATTTGTTGTTGCGCAGGCATTAAAAATCAATCAAATGAAATTAACAAGTTAACAATGAGGAACAGCGACATCGACATCGTCGATGCCCCACCCCCAAAAACCAGATGCCAAATGCTGTGGGAAGCACCCCGAGCGATAAATTCAACTGGAACTGAAACTGGAAATGGAACTGAAACTGGACGAGCGACTCTCGACTACGACTCTCGAGTAACGCTCATTCATTGTGCAATTATGTGACAATACGAATCGCCTTCCCACCTTCATCATCGCCCTCCTTCCTTCCTCTAATCGTACATGACAAAGTCAACAATTGCACACATAAAACGCCAGAGGGCACTTCAAATCGCAAAAGCATCGTCAGCTCAGTCTCATTTCTTGGTTATACCCTAACCATTTTAGCAAGCAGCGTATTTTAGAGAGTATCCAAAATACAATCTTTTAATCATATTAATAAAATACATATCAATACATAAGTAATTTCATTAATTTAAACCCTTAACAGTAGATATGTAATTATATGAAGCATAGTGTACTATTTTATAAAGGAGAACTTGTAACTAGGATAAAAGGTAAGTCTCTTTTTTTAGAGTTGAATAAAAACCACTCGCAATAAGGAATAGTTATCCTAAGAAATACCAGTCATATTCATCATTTTCGCATACATAAATTAGTTAATATTCCAGTCAATCTTTTTGCCTTGTTTGTAAATACATGAAGTTTTTGCACTTGAAAAACTGTATTTTTGTTGTTCCCAGAAACAGTATATGGATTTCACGCCTATTCGAAGTAAAGGTGTTGCTCATCAATTTGTCTTTGCTCCAGTTTTATGGCTGGCTTTAAAATCAATACGGTCAAGTGTCTAGACATAAAGCGCTGTCTCTTTTTTGAAATATTTCGAGTCAAAACAAGGTCCAAACAGAGTCACTAAAACTACTCTTAAAACCAATAGATAAAGACTGTGGACTGCACATAAAATCTATAATTTGAGTGGAGCGAGCGATAAGAGTTTATACACCTGAATCGCATAAAATGGCTTTATTCTTTGGAATTTCATTTTTTAATTGATTTACCAGACAGATTGAAATAGTTTTTTAATTGATTTTCAATACAAGCGCAAACTGAAAAAACTAGCTAAGCTAAGAGTATTCCACAAATATTTTTGGTAAGACATTAAAATGGAGCTCACAAATTTTATGCGTCTTTAATGTGCTGGAAAATAATGGCGGCGCTCGGACATTGAAATCATATATCGTATAGACCTAAACCGCTACAATTTATGCATGACATAATTTTGTTAGAGAGCATTTGAAAAACAAGCCATTAAAACCAACAAAAGTGTCAAGCGGCTTTAAGTGGCTGCCTAGATTTTAAAGACCCATAGCACGTTCCACAAATGAGTCGTGAGTCTTAAAGTTTCTCGCGGCAACTATTTAAGGAAGTTTGTAAATAAGTAGAGTATATCACTATTCTCATTTACTAATAAATAGAGAGTTTTAACTTTAGGCATGTCAGTAAAATGTTAACATATACCGCGGACAGTACAATTTCAAAGCTATAAATGTATAGGAAATTGTAAATTTAAAAAATTAGAAAACAAATTCTTAATAAGAGAATAGCTAATTTTTAAAACCAATGTTTGCACTATTGCATTGTTTTATTTATAGCATTAATAGAAACATAAATAACAATAGATTGTCATATACTTACTTACTTACTTACTTATTAAACTACTTAAGTATGTTAAATAATTAAGACCTTAAGTTTAACAAGTTTGTAAGCTTTGCAAGCATTCTGTAAATTTTAAAAATCTTTGCACATTTTACATTTCTGAATTTATTTATTAAAATAAAATGCTGTGTTATAGTACAACAAAGTGTATAGTATTTTAAAGTTTTTATATAATAAATAATTCTTGTACAATTCACTTTTCTGGATATATGAATTGAAATTTAAGAAATATGTAAGATTTTGGTATGGTACTTATTTCTAAATATGTATGTACAAAATAAATAATACACCATAATCGCCTAGCTATTATTTTAAATGTTAATAAAATATAAATAATTAAAAAGTATTTTTTACTAATTTACACTTAATAACCATCAATAATTTTACATATAATATATTGCTGCTTTTGTAGAGAGTCATAAATTTCAGCTCAATGCGGCATATTAAATATAAATATGTATATAAAGATATGCAAATTGTCTTATTTGAAATGTTTAAGTTTTTGGTGTAGTTTTTTGGTATGATAAACGCCTACAAAAGTTTATATTGATGTGGGGGTTGCTCTTGTGGCTGATTGTAGTTGTTGCTGACAATGTTGTTGTTGTTGCTGTTGCTGTTGCTGTTGCTGTTGCCGTTGACTTTTGTTTCTGTCCATTTTGTGTGTGCTTCTCTCTGTGTGCTTGTCTGCCCCAATTGCTGTGTGTGTGTGAATGTGTGTGTATTTGTTTCACTTTGTGTTACACCAAAAATGCGCCGCAAAGCCAAACGAGAGCAGTTGCAAGCGCCAATGCAAAGTGCAGCAGCGGCAACTGCAGCCATTGCACTTTGCATAATAGCTCATGTGTGTGTGTGTGTGAGTGTGTGTGTGTGTTGGAGCTGTGGTGTGCAGCCATTTTGTGCCTGTGTTTAACTCGGCATGTATCTGTATCTGTAAATGTATGTGAATGTTTGTATATCATTACTTATCAGATACTTATTATGAGCACACGATATCGTATATTTTGGCATGCGTTTGTCTGTGTATCTGCCTCTCTCTCTATCTCTCACTCACTCTATCACTCTCTCAGTCCCTCTCTATCAATGTGCGTGTGTGTGTCGCATCTGTGTGTTTGGTAAATATGCAAATGAGCCTGTTTGTTGCCACTACTGTTTGCCATTGTTGTTGCTGCTGTTGCTGTTGCCTTTGCTGTTGCTGTTGTTGTTGTTGTTGTTGCTGTTGTTGTCGTGCGTTGATTATTGTTGTTATCATGAGTGTGTATGATGTTGTTGTCGGTGTTTTTGTAGTTGTTATTGTCGGCACCGCCAACGACAAGCAGCAAACATTTGATTATGATACGAAATCGATATAATTTAAGCGATGCCAACCAGAGAAACGGATGCTCACAGTTTGGCAGCTGGGAATGTTTTGACCAACTCCCTACTATCTCCCTACCTCCCTCCCTCCCTCTATCTCTCTCTCTCTTCCACCCTCTGCTTCTTTGTTGACTCTTCATTTTATTGGGCCAAAAAAGCAGTGAAACAGTTGTCCAAAGTTAACATCGGCATTAACTTTTGCTACATTTCTGCAGTCGTTTACCTTTTGGCTTTTATGAGGTGCTGTTGCTGCTGCTGTGTATGTTGCTGCTGTTTGCTGTTGCAACTACTCAGCCATTCATCATACTCCGCCCATCTGCAGCTTTGTGGCTTCCGCACACATCGCGTGTCGAGAACGGCGCACATTTTAACGCCTTTTTAAGTTTTGCCGCCAAACAAGTGCAATTCTCACCACAACAATAACCACCAGCAGCAACAATAAACAACAGCAACAGCGACCAAGCAAGCAGCAACAACAATTGCAGATACACGAAAACTAATTACAGATTCTAATCGCGTCATATTTTTTCTTTCAGTTAAAGCTGCGTTTCGTGTGCACGGCCCATCAATATTGGGGATACCAGCCTTGGTCTTAAGTTTTGCATGGCCCTTTGTAAACCCCGTATCACCCCACCCCACCTCCTCTCAGCTCCTTCCCACCTAGTGTCCCAAAACCTACATACATTTTTCACCTTTTATTTCGTTGCTGTTGTTGTCAGCATTTCTTGAGTCGTTCCTATTTGTTATTATTATTATTTATGTTTGTTTTTCTTTTTTTGTTGTGCTATTTTCTTGTGCTGTCGCTGTTTTGTTGACTAGTGTAACGGAAATGGCTGTAGACGCGGAAGTGAATTGTTAGGCGCCTTCGACTAAGCTCAAGATGAATGGCTTGAAACTTCAAGTGTAGCCAAGTGAGAGATGTGTGTGAAAGGGCTAAAAGGAGGCTGCCAACTACCGACAAAAGTGGAAACTTCATGGAATCTTTAAAAAGAATGGCGAATAGTCGTTAAGAAAAGTTATTTAGTATTCAAGGAAGGAAGAGTATGTATATTGTTACAAGAAACTAAAGAGGCGGCTTCAAATAACCAACAGCGCCAACAGGAAGTGCTAGAAATAGCAGGAAAAACTATTTCTGATATGAAAGCTCTTAGAAATAGAAGTGTTTAGTTATCATATCTTGAGATATTATGATTGGATCTCAAGGAGTGTTAAGGAAGTTGATCAAATGCAAACAAGTGTATGTTTTAGCTAAAGTATATATAACAGGAGTTTAAAAGGTTATTGTAAAATTTCTTACAGAGTATTTATTTCTGAATTAAATTCCTTTAAAAATTATTATTATTTCCTATTGAGAGGACAACTGATTTGTTTTTTCAGTTCTTTAATTTTAAACTAAATTGACAACTAAATTTAAATTGATTTCAGTTATTCTTAAAAAAAGTTTATATACATTTTTTATCTTCTCCGTATACCTCAGAACCGGATTTTATTGGGGATAGTTGTAATTAAAATAATAAAAAAAAATTCGTGGGTTTTACAAATTTTTTCTAACTATTTTTGAAAATATAAATTTATTTGGAATTGAACAGGCATCAAGTGTACATTTCTTAATAATGAAAAATGTCGAAATGTGTATAAAAATGTACAAGGGACTAAAACTGTTTTGCCGGCGCTTAAATGAGCATTCGTCCAATTCAAAAAGTGACCGCCCTTCTGGCTGGCAGAAATTCTACGAAAATTCCGGCACAGGCCAAATTCGCAGCCGTTGCAGTCGGAGGCACAGTAACAGTTATTGCCACATCTAAAAGTCAGTGCTTCAGGCAGAGGATAAAGTCAAACCAAACGCAACAACAACTCATAACTCAAAACACAACAACAAAACAACAACAGCAACGGGTAGGCCAACAGCTGTTTTTTTGAAGAGCAGCTGAAACTGAATGCATATAAGCACCCTGTAATCTACACAAATACAACTCTCTCTCACACACACACACACACTTACAGTGAGAGTCAAGCAAGCGTGACGCGTGGCTGCGTTTTTGGGCAACGCCCACTTCGTTGAGTGAGTTTCGTTAAGTTGAGCGCTCTTTTGAGTTGTTTTTTTCGAGTGACTTTTGTTGCGCGCAGACGCAAAATACAAAAACAATGAAGAAAAACAAAAAAGAACTGGCGCACGTTGCTGGTCATAAAAGAAGCAACAACAACACTAACAACAACAACGACAGCAGCAAGCGACATTCTTTTTTATGTCTTTCAAAACAAAATGGCAACCATGAGCCTGAGCATAACAAAATAACAAAAACAACAACTAAATGTTGAGCTATGCGCTGCGATAGCTGTAAATGCTGTAAAAGCTGCGCTGCCGTCGTTTGTTTGACTTTTCACATTTTGATGTTCTCTGTTCAACAGCTTCAACTTTTCAAGTGCCCGCGTTCAACACACATGCACACACCCTGTCACACTGCCCCTGGCCCTCAGTCACCCTGTCCATCTGTTCACCCTGTCCTGTCTACAGCCTGTGACAGGCCGTAGAAAATATTTATGCAAGTCAAGCGCCGAGCATTTATGAACTGTCAAACATTCTCAACGCAATTCCAATGATTTTGATACTTTAACATTTTCGTAAAATGGCAGCCAAGTGCCATTTGAGTGCAAGGGGAACGGGGAGTCTACACACACACACACACACACGTGCCGAAGGCTTCACTCACACACAGACACATAGGGACACACTCGCCTTGGCGTCAAATTGGCGGTGTTAGTGCATATGTGGGTGTTTTCCATGTGGTGAGGATTCGAGTGGAACAAGAAGAGCAGGAGAATGTTGCTGCTGCCCATTTCACGCCTTGTGCGGCATAAATGTTGCACGCGGCGTATGAGCAATTTTAAGTTGTTGCAATCCTTGAATTGACATAGTAAAGAGTTTTATGGCAACTTTAAAATGGCGCCGTTGACTGCGAAATCGATTGAGAAATTTTATCCACAAGGGGTTGAATTGGATTTGAAGATGGGCGACATGGCAATGGGGGATGCTTATTAAATTTCACTGGGGAAAATTGTTGTATTTGGATGGGGATGTAAATCAAATCAATCTGTGTAAGTATTTATAAAATAATGTTGCAATTAATTTTACAAATTTAAAATCCAGTTGAATAGGGATTTTTAAACTCTTCTAAATTTGTACAACATATTTTTAAACAAATAGAATTTTTGCATGAGCGCATGGGATTAAATTGTGCTTGAAAATGGGCGACTGTTTCTGTGAGGTAGGAAATGTACTATTGACATAGCACACAAGTTGCTTGAATGTAAGAGCTGGAATCATTTGTTTTGTTAAAAGATTAAACAAAGCAAAGCTACATATCTAAAAAGAGTCTAATTTTCTGATTACTTTTATGGTAGCTATACAATCGGATATGGAAGATATCTTTCAGAAGAAGAATAAACATGAAAACCCATTCTTAAAGAGCAGAAATTTGTATCTATGAATAAATTTTGCAAATATTTATACCGATAAAAAATGCAACAGCAGTGGGATTTACCAATCATGTAAATTAAAAATATTTTAAATCAAACTATAAAGAGACTTTAAGAAACTGTATTTAAATTGTATAACAAGTTTATTCATTTTATGTGTTTTTAGTGATATATTCCAAAAATTAAGTAAGTAGATGATAATTTCAAGGTAAGTCTTGTGGGAATTTTCATAGTTCTCAGCGCAAGACAAATTGAATTTCCTAGAATTATTCTCACTTTGCAAAGCGTTCTTCTAGTTATTATAACTCCACGTTGAAGTCCCTTTCAACAATGCCTGAAAGCAAGGCGAGTAATCAAAGGCGCTACACTTGATAATTCCCCCAGTATTTGAAAGCAGCAGCTCTATAAATACCCACGAAAGGCAAACATGATAACATCATAAAGGCAATATTCAACTTCATTAGAAGTAAACCGAGTTCAAAGGTGAGAATAGCCAAATCAAATAGACATTGGTAACAAAGCGCCAAGTCCAAAGGTAGCGCCGCCTTCGATCTCCAGCTTCAGGCGCTAAATGCGAGGTGTGAAAATAGGAAAAGATTCCCGTGAAAGAGCCCAATCCGTTTAATTGTATTTGTAATTTTCATGCATTTTACAACGCTTTGAACAATTTGACGTCAACTTTTAAATCAAATATGGCGCCGACTGGAGAATATGAAAAAAGTTGCTCAACATATTTTTTATCGAAGGAAGGCAAGAAGCAAAGGGGAAATTCGGGTGCCAGAAACAAAAGGCAGTCGTTGCTCATTTGCATTGATGATCGTGGTGTGGTGCGAGGGGGTTGAGGGGTGTTCAGCAACACTAACAGGATATGCCAGTGAAGCACCAATAATCCTTTTAATAAATATGATATCGCAAAGGACCAAAAAAGCCACAGCGGCAACAGCTCTACCTTCTCCCTTGCCTTCCGTTTCCCCCTTAGCCTTCTGCCGTTGGCTGCTGTGTCGGCATCATTTGCATTTTATGCAAATTTCACAGCAGACGAACATAGCAAACGTTCCAAAGGATACACAGCCAGGAGCAGGACCAGCACCAAGAGCAAAGAGAAAGCAATCGAGCAGAGATGGGAGACAGTTGCCAGCTCTCTACAAAGTGAATATGTAAATGGGAAAGTGCTGATGTTTTTTAAAAGCTTCCAAAAATAAACAACATAAAAATGTGCAAAATACGAAATGGAAATGGAAAATTCACAAAATGCATATTTGCTCTTTGTTATAGACGATGGCCGAAATGAGGCAATAACGATTGGCTATCAACGTGGAGACTATAAATGGAAAAATAGACATATTAAAACTATAATAAATATAATTCTTAAAGAGTAGAAATTGCAGCATAGATAAACCAGATTATTTCTGCAAAAAATTATATTTTTTGATTGACAACTAAAGGTTTATTACAAAGTAAATATATTTACATTAAAGATTGTCGATTAAGATAAAATTCTAAAAGTGAACATAAATATAAAAACACAATGATAAATAATTAAAATAAAAATATAAAATCTCAAACAAAGTTAATAAAAACAAAAAACATTAGGATTAACGTTTCAATAAAAAAATACATTTTTTTATGCCCAAATGGGAATTAAAAAGCTTTAAAACATTTCTTATTTCCTAAGCATAGCTTCCGGTAAAACTTTTAAGAATGTAGCACAAAGCTAAAATTGAAAGGAAAATGAAAAGAAATCCAACTATTAACAGCTTAATACAAAGTGCAAAATATTTCAGAAAATTGAACCAAAAATATTTTTAAAGGAAATTAGACAGATTCTGAAGGATGCCACTTGAAGAAAATAATATCAAGTGACATAAAGCAAAATAATGAAAGCATGAAATTCATTTAGACGATATATTGTAAATTTGACTAAAGAGTATTTTGTTATTCGTATATTCTCCACTTGTACGTTTGCTTTGTTTTTTCTTGTTTGTCGGAAAATATTGTCGAATATTTTGAGAGGCGAAAGAATCACAAGCACACACACATCAAATACTCATACATTCGCACATATGCTTACGCAAATATACATAGAGCTAAAGCAATAGAAAGAGTCAGAGGGAGAGAGAGAAAGAGGGAGAGAGACTGAGATAGAAAGAACATTTTGCACATATTTACATGCAAATTGTTTGCTTTAAAATATGCACAAACTTTTCTTTTTTTTCACTCTTGTTGTTGTTGTGAACATTTGGCAAATATGAATGACAAACGGAAAGAAAAAATCAAAGCTGACAACTCGAGAAAAGTTTTCATTGAATATTTTTTGAGCAGAGCTTAAAAGTTGCAAGGAGTTTCCAGGAGACCACCCTTAGCTAAAAATGAGGCGTGACAGTGGCACTTAAATTATTATAAAACCACAATCCACCAAAAGGACCACCTGCAAGTATAACCGCAATCAAAGGCCATTGATCCTTTGGGCAATAATAAATGATAATAATAATAACGTTTTTTATCGTCTAATCATTAACAACAATTGACGCAATTTGCCGCTGTGATTATCACATGCAAACAAATATGCAAAAATTGATAAATTTATGAAAAACCGAAAGTGCAAATGGGCGTAAAGTTGAAAATAAAACTAAATGCTTACCAACAAAGGGGTTGAGTTTGGGTTTTCTGAATTTGGTTTGAACTGCGGCCAGCCACGCGTTAAATTCGATTTGTTAATTTACAAATCCGCAAAACTATTTGACTGTGCGAGGGGGTGTTGCCATGGTAGGCGTAACAGGGGGCAGGAACAGGAAAATGCAAAAGGAGAGTGGAAACAGGGACGGACTGTCTGTATTGTGGTTATTTCGAGAGGGAGTCGATTGGTTTGGGAGTTACAAGTTGTTATTATTTATGAGGCAAGTTCTCATGTTTCAATTGACAACGACAAAAATATAATTGTGATACATTTCAATTCACAGTTATTTTTTGTGTGCAGCACCAGAAACAACAACAACAACAGCAACAATAAAATCAATTGAAATGTTGGCAAACATGTCAAAATAAATTATATAGCACATGTGCAATATGTGTATGTGTGTGTGTGTGTGTGTGTGTGTGGGTTGTTTACCAGTTGGGTGGCATGCCACACTTTGTTGGGTGTTATGCAAGTGGCAACCACAAAAACCGAATTTTAATTTGCACGCTTGCAGCATTTGTTAGTCAAACTGGTTGAAGGTGGTGACGGCATCTCACCCCAAAACCGAATTCAATTCAAACCCAAACCCAAACCCATACCCAAACCCAAACCCAAAAACTCAGACTGAAAAACCTCAAACCCTTAGGGATCTAAGCGGCTTACAAAATGCTCAACGCAGACAGGAAACGAACGCACCCAGAAACAAAACTCTGGAGCTGGTCCATACATCCCTCCCCCTTCCCGAGAGAATTGCGCAACTTTTACGCCTATTTGCGGGCATAATTAAGTTAAAGCCTAACAAAAGAACAAGCACAAAGCGAACGGGGCAAAAGTCGAGAGTGCACTTGAAAGAGAAAGACACACAGAGAGAAAGAGAGAGAGAAGCTTAGCAGCTTACCCCCAGACATTGTTCCATTTCCCACAGTTCCAGTTACAGTTTCGACACCTTGCGGGCCGAGGAGGAGCAGCCGCGGGTCCGAGTATGGTTATATGTTTGCCAAGGTAAGGTTAACCCATCATAAATCAACGGGACACGAGAAAGATCATTAAAACCGAATCTCGCTATCATAATAAAGAAATCACACGAGAAAACAAACCGACATACTCTCGTCTCTTCTCGACTCGATTCGACTTGAGTCTTTGCCTCTTTTATTTGATCGCTCAATCAAAATGATAAATGATAATTAATATTTCTTAATATTGTTTACAAAGTGAGAATTATACATACGATCCAATGATCTTTGGATTCCTACAACAACTACACGGGCTTTAAATGTAAAGTAATGTGCAAAGCTTAGGCACTTTTTTGGGGCATCATTAAAAAATAGTTGGAAATTTTAAGTTTGATCTTAACAAAGAGGTAATACTCTATTATTAAAAAATAAATATAGTTATTGAAATAGATAAAGGATGTGGTTTTCTTGATATAAATATAAAGATATATGCACATATACAGATAAATAGAATTATAATTATAATAGCAAAATTAGAAAATTTATCATCAGATAGTATTCTATTATATTTAAAGTTTCTTTCTTTGTTATTTAAAAGTTGTATTTATAATTTTATTCACTTTCAGGAATTACTTTATCAATGTGTTACCAAATATTCTGCTTTTAATTTAGTTTCCATATTAAGTAGTTTCTGGGTAACTAAAGAAACATCCAAATCCAATTCCCCGCTGGCAAGTGTATAAGATCGGACGATTGTAATAAGCATATAAGTATATGCCATTTATGGGAATGACTTTGTTGCGGTCAATATTTCATAGTGGGACCCATTGTTTGATAAGAATTATTGCAACATATCAATCATGAGGTTAAGTGGATCTCGGAGCATTCGTGAAATGTGACGGGGCATGCATCAAGAGGCACGCACAGAGGCAGCAAAGGGAAAAGTCCAGCCACAAAATGAAAACATTAAAAACAACAGTCCAAAATTTAACTAAACAACAACCACGCGAACAACAACAATAATAATAACAGCACACCAACAACTGTGGCAACATTCATCAACATCAAAAACAAACAACACACAATGTGTATATTTGGTTGGGATATGTTGAGAAACAAAAAAGTTTTTCATACTAAATGTTTATTTCCAACCGATTGTTCCTATGGCAGCTATATGATATAGTTATCCGATCCGGCCGGTTCCGACATATGTGCTGCGTGCAGCAAAAAGACGGACCTGTACCAAGTTTCATCAAGATAGCTTCAAAACTGAGAGACTAGTTTGCATAGAAACAGACGGACAGACGGACAGACGGACAGACAGACGGACAGACGGACAGACGGACATGGCTATATCGACTCAGCTCGTCGCCCTGATCAAGAATATATATACTTTATGGAGTCTGTGAGGCTTCCTTCAATGCGTTACACATTTCGTGACAAAAATATAATACCCTCTGCAAGGGTATAAAAATGCGAAGAAAATCTATTATACGTTTTAAAAGAGAATTGAACTATGTTAATTTTGGACTATAATTAAATAATTGCAAAAGGTGCTGTGAGCAAATGCCATTTATTTTATAAAATCATTAATTTTAAAATAATGTCTTCCAATCATTCTATTGCTTTTAACTTCCCTCAGGCTAACTAGAATATATCTGAACTCAGATTTATAACTATATAAATGAATTTTACTCTACATTATTTACTTAAATGTTTGTACATTCACTTTTATATGAATGAAATTAGTTGTAAATATAGCGCAAGCTAACTTTGGCGCGCCAAAGTTTGAATACCCTTGCAGTGCCCTGCGTAAGCCGTCAGATTTTTTACAAAATTTGTTAAAGGTTGATTTTGAACCGATCGTTCCTATGGCAGCTATATGATACAGTTGTCCGATTTACACCAAACTTGGTCAGCTTGTTTAAAACCTAATCAAATAGACAATGTGTATATTTGGTTGAGATATTTTGAGAAACAAAAAAGGTTTTCATACCAAATGTTGTTTTCGAACCGATCGTTCCTATGGCAGCTATATGATATAGTAGTCCGATTTACACCAAATTTGGTCAGCCCGTTTAAAACTTAATCAAACACACAATGTGTATATTTGGTTGAGATATTTTGAGAAACAAAAAAGTTGTTCATACTAAATGTTGTTTTCGAACCGATCGTTCCTATGGCAGCTATATGATATAGTAGTCCGATTTACACCAAATTTGGTCAGCCTGTTTAAAACTTAATCAAACACATAATGTGTATATTTGGTTGAGATATCTTGAGAAACAAAAAAGTTTTTTATACTAAATGTTTATTTCCAACCGATCGTTCCTATGGCAGCTATATGATATAGTTATCCGATCCGGCCGGTTCCGACATATGTACTGCGTGCAGCAAAAAGACGGACCTGTACCAAGTTTCATCAATATAGCTTCAAAACTGAGAGACTAGTTTGCATAGAAACAGACGGACAGACAGACGGACAGACGGACAGACGGTCAGACGGACAGACGGACAGACGGACATGGCTATATCGACTCAGCTCGTCGCCCTGATCAAGAATTATATACTTTATGGGGTCTGACACGCCTCCTTCAATGCGTTACAAACTTCGTGACAAAATTATAATACCCTCTGCAAGGGTATAAAAAGGCGCGAGTCAAAGCCAACAAACAAATAAACAGCGAAAGAGAAAGACAGATAGAGACGAAGGTGGAGATAGAGATGGAGATGGAGATGGAGCCAAAGTGTGGTCAAAAGAGAGTTTCTTCCGCAGTCCAGGGCCCATCCCATAACCCGTAACCATTCCAGCAATTTATTGCGGCTAGTTGAGACGTCTCGATGTTTGGATAACGTTGGTTAGGTTTTGGTTGGTTTGTTGCATGGACAAATGATGGTTCATTCCCCGTTGACTTTGACGCCGCGTTTTGGCGGTTGTCGCGGTTTCTTGGCCTTTTGACACTCGCCTTTTGGCTCTGAGTTATTACCAAGCACTTTGGGCGATTAATTGACTTTCCAGTCGTACGGAATCCAAATCGATGTGGACCCTACAATATACTTAAGCCAAGCAATGGGGTTCCAATTAGGGCACAAACTATTCTCTCTGCAGCTGCAAGTGCGCGTCTATTTCTAAAAAAAACAATCTCTGGGAAATTATTTGAATTTAATACATCCAACTGAGCGAAATAACTTTAAAGTTGGAGAGAGGTAAGAACTTAATTTCGTATGCAGACTTCTTTTGCAAGCAGATTAAGTTGTTTTCAAATTTTGACTCTCCTATTGTACTAGTTAATAACAAATAACGGATATTTTATTTAAAAAACTAGCTTAGAAATCAAATAATGATCGGGAATATATTCTTCGTGAAAATCGAATTAGATTTAACAAAGTGATGCAAGTTTGAAAAAGGGTACAATTTTATCTGGTAGTTTTACAATTATAAATTTTTGTAAATTAAAGTTTAAGTGTTGCTTTATGCTATTTAAGACACCAGCAATTGATTTAAAGTGGAAACTATTGAATTAGGTTATTATTTAAAATAATAAATGTAAAATCAATTCATAGATCAATTCATAATTAAAACGATTTACCAAATTAAAATCGTTTTTATAAAGTTATGACATTTTGAAGTCAGTGAACCCCTTTGAACTGGCAACTTTACGAGTACAAAACTTTGTGTCATAGGTATGATGAAAACACAACTCTTCCGATTCAAATTTAAAGTAATGTTTTCTACTTATTTGAGCTTTAGGTGGATTAAAAAGGAAAAAGACTTTTGAAATGTCAAATGTCGTGAGCAAGAAATTCTTTTATACATTTTTTAAAAGGTGTACATTTCTTTAAATTTTGAAATTAAAACTGATTTAGACAACGAGCCAAATAACGGATGACAATTATGAACACTAAATAAATGTGAAGAGTATAAATGGCTAAAGCAGCAGATAGGAATTAAATGTAGTTACTTCCGGTTATTAAAATAATGCTTTAAAATAGGGAAAAATCTTTAAGAGATTCCCTTTTCAGCTGCATTTTAATCTTTACATTACTTCCGCCAAGTCTCACCCCCTGCTTCACCGTCTGCTCAACTCATTCCACCCCAAAAAGCTGTCTAATATTGAGTCAACACTCGAGACTGTGGCTGGCTTTAAGCAAATTAGCAACAATATCACATAAAGTGTTGTTGCCTTCGATTTGAGTCCGCATCCAAAATTTTGACTGCGACAGGGACTCCTCTCACGCTTGGACGCAGCGGTGTTCGCCTAATCGTGGCACGTGCTTCAACATACATAATCACAGGGCTGACAACAACGACAACATCAACAACGAAAAAAAAAAAATGAGAAAGAATTGAAAGAGTGGCAAAGGGTCGCTGTGGCAGCCACATGCGAGTGTGCCACATAAAGATAATCCAATCTTATGCTGCTAATTTTACAGAACATCAGTTGGAAGTTGGAATAGAAACCCAAATGTGAGCACAAAAATAAAATCAAATCTCGAGTGTGGACGAGCGTGTGGCAATGTGGTTAGGACGAGGTCTGAGTCTAGGGTCTGGGCTTAGAGTTGGGCACTTGAAGTGAAACTGGAACTCAAAAAACTTTGACAAAAGCAAACCAGAAACCCAGACAAATAAATTCGATTATGAGCAGTCGCCAACCCCCCTTTGAGTGGGATGTGGCATTTGAAAGTTGCCACCACAGGGTGGCGCTATTGTGCCACTTGGTTTTTCTCCAAATTTGTTTGTTGTTGTTAGTAGACCCTCCCTCCCACTTTAAGACCCCCCATAGCTGCCTCAAGCTGGCTAATTCTAATTCGTTTATTAAGTTTGCTTCGCTTTGCATAGTTGAAGAGTCCTTGCACATCAGTAAAATATGAAAACTCAATAACGCCGCCAGGCTTACTTGCTTCCTTACTTACTTGCCGCTTAATTGTGCGTCCACGCACCTGTTGGGGTGGCACGTGCAACAGTGGCAGCAACAGCGAGACGCCACGCCACGCACGAGCTGCATTTGCAAGTGGGCGTGCATAATTTATGTTAATTCGCCTGAGAAAGCCAACTCAGCAACTCAACTCAGTCAATGGCAGCTACACAACTTTTACTGCAACAACTACAAATGCAACTTAGTTATAAACACACATATGTGAGTGCGTGTGTGTGTGTGTGTACTTGCCACCAAGTCAGCAAGCTAATGAGCATTAGCGGCAGAATGAAATAAATATGAAATGCAAATGCAGCCGTCGAGTTATAAAAAATAACAGGCAAAAAGTACATTTTGCATAAGATTTTTACAGCTTAAAGCCATATGAGGAAAGTTTAAAGAATTCAAGGAATCCACAGTCCACTACAAATGAATGTTCTTCCTGCAATTCCCTTTTTTAGGTCCGCCAATATTATTTAATAAGTCGAGATGCTTTCAGCTCTTAAAGCTAGGAATTCCCACCAAATACTTTTTTGTAGCGTTTTCTCAACGGAGATAATTTGTTTTAAGAAACTTATTAATTTTTCAACTGGCACTGAAGACAAAAAGTTTTCTTCAAGAAATTATTTACAAATTTTCTATCTTTTAAAATACCCGGTATTCGCCAAAAATCGACATTAAATAATTGGTACCCGAAGGATTTTCAAAACAAAGAATTTTCATGCGAGAATTCACCTTCTTGGGCGGACACACATGGCGAATGTCCAAAATTTCAAATTGAAAAATTCTTTAAAGATGACAGCAAGGCGTTGGAATATATGTAATTTATTTGGAAAGTCATTTGCAGTCCTGCATAATTGAAAAAAGACTTAAAAACGCGACAAACTAAATAGTTTATAAATTAAAATTATAGAATCGCTGTTTTTAATAACACTTATATGATTAATTACTTAGTAAATTAATTTGAAGCTAATTTTCCTTATTTTTAAAGTCATTATTATTACAATAAACGCTGTAATGAAAAACTATAAAATTTGGGAAAAACCCAACAAGATAAATTATTCCCATAAGCGGACACTCCTCTTGAGCGGACACAAATTGCGCGGCCATGAGTGTCCGCCCAAGAAGTTTCACTGTTTGAATTTAAACAAAAGAAAAATTTTTTTATTTCGATATCTTTACTAAAATATGAAAGATAATATAATTTCCTGCTTAAGGACAACTTTCTCCTTTTTTTCCCATTAAAAATGTCATGATTCGGTTTAATTTAGATGAGTTTTCCAAAGTTGTTGAGCTCATGAAGGTTGAAAAAACTAACGTTGCTTAACGCTTCACGGTCGTTGCTCGCCTGTCGTCAATTGGCAGCAACATCATAATTATTATTATATATACAAGCATATAAGTAACATGTCTATGTATTTGTGGCGTGACAATCAACCCAAAAGTGATTAAGTTAATTTTAGGTGTTCTTTTTTTTTTGGGTTCGCTTTCGCTGTGGCAATTAAAAGATCATTGTGCGGGTCGCGCACTTCATTAAATGTCAATTTGTTGAAGTTCATTGACAACCCAAATAACTTCATTAGGTGTTGTTAAATTTGTTAAAGGGTTGACACATTTTCTAAATATGCTCTTAAAAAGTCGAAAGTCGATGAATATAGAAGAAGATAAGAATTTTATAATAACCCGCATAGGAATATCAATTTAAGAAACTTTATGTTTAAGTTTGAAAATTAAGTTGGCAGCTCCTGACCGGGGCAATCTATGGAAAACATTTCTCAACACTGGCGCAAAAGTTGTTGCTGATTTTTTATGAATTTCCGATTTTCATTTGCTTCCTTTTTGACATTATTCACACTGCAGTGATTTCACAAAAGATACAAGATTCAGATACACACACACAGATACAAATTTATACATTGAAAGAGCCACTGAAAAATTTGTATAAAAAAGCAGAGGAAAAAGGACGAGCGACAGTGTAAACCCCAAAGGACACAGGAAAACTTTGCTGCTTTGTAGAAAATTCATAAAACTTCCGCTTGGTCAGATTGGGGGCGCTTGTGGGCGTGCCTGCTGCTGGGTCAGTTTGCACAAACTAAGAGATGGGGGAGGCGGGCCTGGGCAAACAACAAAATGGCGCATTTTAAAGCGCAGACCCCAAGGAAAAGCTCAAGAGCTGAGCATGAAAATTTTCCATGCTAAACAGCTCAGAAATTTTTCCTTTACTTTGTGCAAACTTGGCGCCCCGTCGCCATTTTTATTTTTCCTTTTCTTGTGTTGTTTTTCATTCACTCTCTCTCTCTCTTGCCTTGGATCCCGTCTCTTTTGCTCCGTTGGGGGTTATGCGTACTCCACTTCTACCCCCTATGCCATGGCGTGTCATGCGTTTTTCGGGGGGTTGCTTAAAGCAAAAATAAACAAAAATCAAAGTTGCAAATAAGAAGAAACTACAAAGTAAGTTAACATAAAAAGTTCGACGCCTTCGCCTTGTTTTTCCGAAGTTTGCCCAGTTGCTAGGGAGGTAAGGTTTGTTTCTTGGGTTTCTTTGAGAGGGGTCTCAGATATAAGGCGCCTTAGCTACCCCAAAGACGCACAAACACACACACTCACGAACACACACACACATTGGTGGAAAGGAGGGATGCACACAAAGATTTTGTCGAGCACTTTTGGGCAACAAAAGCCGGAAACAGCACGGAAAGAAGCAGCGGCAACGCAGCCAACATCCTCTCAAGTGCTTCCTCACTCGTGTTGCGGCTCCTGGGCTCCTTCTCAGCATGCAGCCAGCGATGTTGCCGCGCAGTCAAGCGCAAGGACGACAACGAAAGGAACAAGGACGAGGAACGACTTAGCTGCTGGCAAGCAGCCTGACTCAATGCTGCTCCTTGCTCATGCTGATCACGTCTATTTATTGTGCACATAATATGGGCGCACACTGCTCGTTCTGTCCTCCGGTCTCTCTTCCATCCAGGCGTCCTATCGTCCTTGTCACCCGCCTCCTGCGTCTCAACAGCTCCTCCGGCTACGTGCGACGCATGCATCGCTGGACACGCTGCTGGCTCCACTGAGTCTCTTTTTCTCGGTCTCTGTTTTTCCCTCATGCCTTTTTTTCGCCTTTTTTTTCTATTCCTATTCCTGCTCCTGCACAGAAATTCAATTATCGTGAATGCGAATTTTTGCCCGATTCCGATTCCGCTTCGCATGTTTTGTTTCAGCATCGAAGACTCGGCGAACTTTCAGCGTATCAGCATTTTATTTGCTGTTGATTTATGCAACGTTCTACCCCCTATTCCCTTCCCCTTCCTCTCTCTCCACCCATCCATCTAAACGTGTCCCTTGACTGTCCCACTCACAGCCCACCTTCCATCACCCGCTGTTCGCTCAAACAATCGCTCTGCTGCTGCTAGCGATGTTGAATATTTGCCAAGTATGCTGATTGAATTTTTTCCAGTTGACTAAATGATATCAAGGATATTTGCCCAAGCAGAGTCCCTGTGTTAGCTCCTGAGCAGCTCTGGGAAGAAGCTCACAGTGTCTTTAAGGTGTCCTCAAAGCATCACTTGAATTTTAGTTACACTTGCTTAGCAATTGATTAGATAACTGAGTAAACTTTCTTTTGTTTCTTTATTTATTTAGTGTGTCTTCCTAGTGTTGAAAGTAAAAAATACGTATAAATTATGGAATAGTCTCTATTAAACATAGTTTATTAAACATAATAATAATAAAACAAAAATAAAAGTAACATAAAGAAATTAATATTTGCTATAATTCTTGTTCAATTAAAATATTTAATTTCTAATTATAATAAATAATTTTTTAATAATTCTTAAACGCAATTTACTGTTTTCGATAAGTGGACAATAATTTCATTTATGAGTTTGGATTTCTATGAAAAAATAACTTCTAGAAAGCCGACCATTCTTGAAAACTCTAGGGAAAGCTGTCGACAATAAGTCCTGGCATAGTATATGTACCGATTTATCTAGAGAGAGCCATCACCTCAGAGGGGTTTATATGAGATTAATGTAATATCATAACAAACTGCTTTCGCCTTATATCATTATTATTAAAATGTTGCATTAAAGTCCGAAATACCGTTAGAGATTAATTTAGTATGTGGATTCGCTTAGTTAGCAATTAGTATATGCTCTTAC